>KQ061702.1:9427-125919 GCA_001008035.1 Atkinsonella texensis
GGGGGGGGGGGGGGGGGGGGGGGGGGGGGGGAATCATGAATCCCCCATCGTCCACTCACGGCTGGAGCTGAAAGGAGGTTTAACCATGTACCTTCGTCAACTCCTTCACATCACGGGCTTTCTTTCCACGCCCGCAACAGGGCAATAGACAGCGTTTTCTGCATGAGTCAGGAAGAAGAAGAAAAAGGCAAAAACGAGTTCCGCTTCCCCTGTTGTTTTCTTTTTTTTTTTTTTTTTCCCCGCCGCTGTTCGTTAGTTTGCGTCTACGAAGAAGGGAACCCCGTGCCCTTGTGAACTTGGCGGGTGGGAACTGGGTCTGGATGGTATCAGCTCGCTTTTGTTGCTTGTTCATGCAGGAGAAGGCCTGTTGTTTTTTTTTACTGGGGAGAGGAAGGGAAGGGGGTGTGTGTTCGGAGAAGCTTTGACGCTGGGGGTTTTCCCTCCGTGATGGTATGGGCATACAAAGTATAAAAGGCCCTCCTTCGAAATGCCAAGCTTGATTTTCCCATCATGCTTCACTCTCTTACTTTCCCCAAGTCAACTCTTGATAGTCCTTATTGAGTGAAGTTCTAGAGATTCTTTTGAAAACTTGTCAACTTGGCTTTGCACGGAAGAACCGCCGTCAAGCCCAACTTTGCACTCTTGACACGAAAACCTCGCTTATAAAACACTCAAGCGTCCAACATCATGGACCGCGGAGACCCCTTCATGTGCCATCTATGCGGCCAGCTCATCACCTCCACGATCCCCCAGTCCGAATGCTTCGGCTGCGCTGTGTATGGCATTCCCCCTATCCCAGCCCCCCATCAGCCTACATCGTACCTACATACTGACCTTGAAACCAACCACAGCGACGCCCAGGCCCGGGCATTTCGCGTCCGATCCTCATCCGCTCGAGATGCTCGGTCTCTCACCGACGACGATCTTGTCCATCTTGCTAAGCGACGACGACGCGGGACCAAGCCTATTCCCATCCCTGGCTCCGGCTCCCGAGCCGAAAAGTGAATCCTGGTACGGCACCTTCTCCGAGGGCCCACCACCCGGGGAGCCTGACATCGAGCACGCGTCTGTTTCCAAAGGTTTTGGGGACGGCGGCGGTGCCGCTTACTTTACGTTGCCGAGAAAAGGGGTCTTGTACCTCGTGGGTGTGGGCAGTGTGCTTGCTTTGATGGCTGCCGTTGCGGCTGTTTTTGTTGTCCTTTTTACCTATAACTTAAAAAAAAATTGATCAGTGGCTCGTACTTGGTGTGTTGTTAGTTTTTTCTTTCGAAATAGAAATTATTAGTCCTTGAGTGATGAAAGTTGTGAGTGACGTTTCTCGGGGTTGATTGTCGTTGGTTGCAACGAGGGGTTGATGTTGCTTGTCCTTGCTTCCACTTTGGGAAATTGTACGACTTGATATTTTCGACTACTGGATATCCTTCCATCGTCAAGGTGGCATCGTAGTGGTATGATGATTTTGAGCAGATATCAATATTGTAAAATTCTTTCATTTACGTCGTGCTCACCACAGCTCTCCTCCCCAAAGACCCATTGTCGCCCAAGGCTTCAGCACCACATCATTACATGCCATCATCAGGGTGAGACTGCGGTGCATGACCGTTTCATTAAAACGAAATGGTACATGGGTTTGCTCGTCAGTAGTAGACGCGTACTCTTCATCTTCTACAAAGTACATGCTACTCCCATGTAACTCCCATGTACCCATGGCATCACATCAAAACGACACCGATGCAAAGCAAAAATGGCGACAGAACCTGCCCGCGCCAGGACCACTTCCCCAGAGCCTGGATTGCCCCATCATTTACACCGGATATACCGTTGTGACCCGTGAAGCCCTGACCATCCGTTGATCCCTTGACAACGGCCCTTGGGGTCAAATTTCTGCCTGGCCATAGCGCTTCAGTGTAAAGGAGCTGACAGTCAGCAGCTTGATACTCAGACCGAAGGGGAACTCGTCGTTGCCCTCCTAGTACGCCTTTCAAAAGTTGACACCTCTGCGTTTGAGAACCAACGGCATATGAACGGCCCACGCAGAATGCTACTGTTTAATCATATGATAACCTCCTAGCAGATTCTTTCATTTAAGCGCCGAATTAACCAACACCTGGGTGTGTCGCTTGCCCAGCGAGGTGGACTGTGCTCGGATACCACCCATATTCACACAAGTTCCTCCTACGAATGCGACGAAACGTTACGGCTCGACGCCACAAACATTGGTCGCGAGCTTTGTGAAGGTGGACCAAGTGGATGTGAAAGAACCATTGCAACGATGATAATGTTGTTCTGGCTTGAAGGGGGCCGTCTTGTTGATGAAGGTGTCATTGCCATGGCCACAAAGAGGTCCGGAGCAAAGAGATTGAAAAGTGTGGTTGTAATAGCTGGCCAAGAGGAATTGTGTAACCGAGGAAATCCATCCACAGATGGCCCGGGTTTGGCTTGGCCTGTCCGGCGTAAGCCAAGGGTCAAACTGCTGGGCCAGACTTATGTTCAAGGCACTAGAGGGGAAAAAAACATGGGTCACTGACTCTGCTGCGGTGGTATCTTCTCAACCGAGTTCCAGAGTAAGGGGACTGGTCAGGGGAATAGATTAATAAACATATTTAAGGCGCGGCTTGTGACACTGCCTCCGTTAAAACACCCACCGCCTCCGTTGATGCCACGTCAATAATGAGCTGGTACTACCATAGTTGAGAAAACTCCTGAAAAGTCCGGTGGCCATGTCGACCAAAAAGTAGATTTGGCTGTTAAGGAGGCCTTCACCAGACCTTGGAATGGTTTAATGAACAGCACAGCAGTCTCATCATCCAGGTAGCAGTCGCTGACTGATTATAGCCAGAAGGCAAGCAGAGTTAACAGAATCGCTGCTTGGTGATGTCTCATCTGATAAGCATCCTGGCTTCATCCTCGCCTTTCAAATCCCTGGCTATTAAATTCGAACAAAGCGTTGTGATGGTCGTGGAGCTATTCTTGAACTCGGATGTGACAGGGTCTGATCCCGGCCACAGGCCCCGGTTGAATGTGAAAGTACCAGCCACCGAAGTTTGATCTTCCAGGGCAGCCAGCAGTAACTCAGAGTACCCGCTGACCTGATTATAGCCGGAGGGCAAGCAGGCTTGGACAGACAGCTTCATGGACCCAGCATTGCTGTTTGATGATTGCTTTTTCGAGCAAACATGCTGGTCTGAACAGATACAGATTCTCGTCATTTGCTAGCGTAAAAACCCTGGCTGTTGATCAGAACAAGCGTGCTGACAGTCTTGTTTAAGCCATTCTTGTACTGGAATGTGGTAGAGCCTGATCCTGGCCACAAGCCCCCCTGGTTGAACGTGAAAGCAAGCACCACACCATGCGCGGAAGGCTAATCTCCCGACGCACCCAGCAGTGACTCAGAAGGGAATAGTCTATGATATTGTCGATGGTCGAGGCACGGAGAGAGTCGCGGGTGCTTGTGCCATTAATGTGCGGAGAGACGTCCGTCCCGTATATGCCAGAGGCCAGCGGCTGAGCATCGCGCACCATTGCGACACCAAACACAGCTCTTACGGAGCAAGACTGTCCTTAGCTCCTTGAAATACTGAAACAATAGTGTGGGGCTGTTGAAACAATTGAGAGAAAAAAATCGAGGCTCGAGGAAAGGGTAAAGGAAAAGAAAGCAAAGGCCCTGGGAGCCATCAGCTTACCGGGATCGAAGGCGAAGGCGAATAGAAACTGGCCCGATGGCCTTGGTGCCATTTCCAGCAAACTTGTCCAACCCGCCCCGAAAAGTCGGCTGCAGAGGAGAGATACGTCGTGACGTCTTCGGAAGGTCCCTGACGACTTCAAGGCTGGACTGTTACTCGATGTGCCTGCAGATCTCTCTCGAAAGTTTACCAGCCTGATGTCTTGTCGAACGGGCGTCGAGTGTAAGCAGTTTGATTGCGATTGCTGTGGAGCTAGGAATAGAAAAAATGACGATATCGTGTTTGTTCTGTCTGTTTGTGTGTGCTGCCTTGCTCCTTCCCTTGAACAATCTCGTCGCAAGTAACGTTTGTGATTCGAGGAGCACAGCTGCCGGCGCCAATGGCAAAGCAGCAAACACGGTGAGGAGCTTTTATGTGAGAAAATTTGGAAAAAAAGAAAAAGAAAAGAAAGCTTGTGACTGCGCGAACAAGCCTACACTCACTCCATAGGGCAATGTACATTGGCACACTGCCATTTCTTAATGCTACCTATGCCATGACAGCCCGGCAGGCAACACCTGTCAATTATTTACCCTTTTGACGTCAATAGCGAGCAGAGAACAGACAACTCTATGCCCTGGGCTCTTGTTTCCCATCGTGTTGCTGATACCTGTTTTGTGCTCATTAGACTGCACTTTTGTGCCGACCGGGCCATGCAACCAATCAGACTATCGTATTGAAAGGAAGGTACTTCTCTCACCATACTGATTTGTACCATGAGATATAGGAGGAACCTAGGCGTACTAGCAAGCGTCTGAGTTGCAAAAAGCTACGTCGCATTACAACACAACCTCACCGGGGTTACTCGAGGTCCTGAGGTGTACTCTGTAGTCAGTCTGACGAGCATCAAAGAGATCATGCCGTCTTCCACTAGGTGTGATAATATTCTCACGACAAGCAGTGACAGATTGCCCATGCACACCCGGCACGATACTCTCGTACTAACGCTCTTTTGCAGCTTCACAGTCGCTGAAAGTGCTTTTGATCGACGATTCTCCAATGTTGTAAGGAATAACAATATTACGTACAGAGTGTGGTGTACTACCTAGGGCTGGGTACCTGGGTAGGTCGGCAACCCAATGACGAAGCAGCCAATGCACTGATACACCGGTTTATCAGCCGCATCCTTGGAGGCAGTGTACCTGAAGGGACTGCTAGAGAAAATCCACCAAGGTGCATAACAAGACTGGTCCCAATCGCATTACTCTCAGACCGCCATGAAGCAACCACGATCACGAGCGACGCGAAACCTCACGAACGAACAAATCATATTCGAGTGCGATACCACAAGATAAGAGAACTGGTACAGGATGAGACAAGCCAAGATGAGCTGGACACCGTTAAAGAGAAGGGAACTCAGCGGACCTTGGAGCAAAAGCGCTCCCAAGAGCTGAATTAGAAAAGTGGCGTAAGGTGGTTGGACTTCAACGACTAATAAATATTGGAAAAGGAGGAAAGTAAAGCACTTTGTTAAGAATTGCTTAGGAGGCTGCTACTGTTTTTCCCACTGGGTCTGTACAACGAGAGCAGCAAGAAGCCGGGAGGCTAGGAACAACACCACAGAAAGGAATCACATCACCACCTCCGTGACTAGAAGCAGAGCTGCGTCCAAGCGTGAGTCGCCGTCACGGTGGATTCCAAAATCAGAAGTCGGTTGGTTATCGAGGTAGCCTAGCGGCTGTGCCTTGCGTGGCGAGGCGAGGCAGCAATAGTATCGTGATCGGTGATGGTGATCGGTGATCGGTGATGGTGTGTATGGCACCCCAGGTGGCCTTCCCAATCATCTACTAGCACGCCATCCAAAATGGCCTCGAACGTGGCAGCAAGTTATGTGTCTCTGGGTCTTAGACAACCACCTCTTCTACCACTTCAACTCCAGGCACGGTTCCGCTTTGTAGTAGCGTGATGGGCTGTCCATAACCCTATTGATACCCTCTTCCACTACTGTAATGTTACTTCTCACCATTGACCTATCGTGTCCCACTCAGGGATGTTACCGGTTTATCGAGCAGGCAAAAAGACCAAAGAATCATCGACTTATCGACCTGGGAAATACGGCCAATACAAATCGGCCACTGTCAACATTGCATCTCTTCGATGCGGATAAGGCTACATTTTCGTGTCGACCCACTTTTCCTTTGTTAGGCACATGGCGACTTTGAAGTAATCCTTTTGCTGTGTAAATACTTCTGGCCCCCTCTTCAAGATATTATACATAGAGAAGTACCTTATTTTATCATGTTTCAATTGGCTACCAATTTTTTTTTGTCGGTTCATTGTTATCGACTTGCGTCGCAAAAAGATTGCGACGTGGTGCCGCAGACTCAAACCACCCCACTATGAGGTCGACGTTTTTAAGACGGCATGGGCCCACCTTGGGGGCCGACGGGCCACCAAACTTGGCTTAGCTGGAAGAGGTTGCAATTAGGCCACACTCGCATACCGACCATTAATACAGACCAATTAAAAATGGCTGCATCTGCATCTGCATTCAAACACACAGTCCCATCGAGATTCTCCCGAGGCAGTGCTGAACCCACAACGCACTACCTGAGCGCGAGCTTGGGCCGGCTGAGCAGAGCAAAGTTCAAGTGATATTACTGTCGTCTGGTGCTGGATGTGCATCAGGGTTTCGGAGTTTCGGAGTTTCCTTAATCTGGGGGAGGTGTAGGGCAGGGGCGGGGCTACTAAATCTGTAATAAAAGTACCTCCTACGGAGTACGGAGCAGGTACCTACTAATGGCAGTTTGAGTCACAAAGAGCCCCATCGCACGTCTTCTTGGCCAGCCCCACTTACCGGGATGTCGGTACCTATAGAAGAATTCCTTGTTGCACTTGTCAAGAGGGTCTAACACAGGCAAGCAGATGCTCTTAGCTAGCTGCTTGGAGTGGCTACAGCTGTTGCCAATAATTAACTTGTAGTTAAAGACCTCTAATTTATCTTTAGAGGCCTTTGCAGCTAGCTACAGCTTGCAATGCATCACAAGCGCTGCAAGAAGTCACTCGAAGTTTGCTCCACTAAGCCGCCGGGAAAGAGTGGGTCGATACGCGAGTGTAGCTTTATGGGCATTCAATGAGTTACGGCAAGATGTAGCCTTTCTGATACCAACAAAGGAAGCATCTAATTCTCGTCTCTCTCAGCTCTACGTTGCCCGAGCTTTTGATGCCGTCTCTTTCGCTCGGACTCAGGAGCAGGAATATATTCATGGAGGTTAGTACTCAACAGGGTCTCGCTCTATATGTTATACTAACTGTTGCATGTTTCGTTCTGATAATTCTCTGTACAGACCTTCATCCGTACAATATCCTCCTGCATTTTCCATTAAGTCTTGACCACATCTCAGGAGCAGCTACACGATAAGCTCGAAGCATCAGAGCTAGAACCACTAATCCGGCTAGACGGAACGCCACTTTCACTCGACGCCCCTTGCAAATGCCATCTCGCCAGTATGGCTCGGCGAAACCAAGTGAGAATGTTGTGTCCTCAGATTTAAAACTCCTACTTATACATTTTTACGGTAGTCGCTCGACCTTCGGAAGAACCAAGACTCCATTCTTACACGCTGCTCGAGATCCGCCCGCCCGAAGCTCGATTTAAGCCGACAATGGGCCTTTCCTTCACGTCCAATATCTGAAGCCGAGCTTGCACTATATGGGCTATTCTCGGCCAGGGATCTCTATTTGTTAGTCTGCTAGCAACTCGAGACGATATTACGTGCGGACAGTCGGATTCTCTCGGCTGCTTGCCACTGTAGTGGCGGGAACGATGGGCGGCGAGGACGAAAGAAATTCGCTAAAGCTGGCCAGCCCGTAGAGGGCTGATCTGTACGGTCGTGGGATCAGCGTTTCGAGGACAGCATACCAGAGCCTCGTCGTGAAAAAAGCAATTGAGGGTAAAGGAGAGGGATGTCTTTTTCGCAATGATGGGATGGGTGCTCGAGTTCAGACCAAATGATCGCCAAGCAAGTCTTTGAAACGGAATTAACGAGGGACGGATTGGGCTCTGCCGAGTATGAGAAGACTACAGAATAAGATTCTGTTCCGCCGTTGACAAATTAATCTATTCTTGTTGCTGTATTGATAGAAAAGGGGTTCAGAGTCAGGCTAAGCGGCAAAGGGTCCGAGGCGTCTAGTTCGTCCTGGCAGTAAGGAGACTTTCCTTTAGGCCAACTCCGCCTTCGCCTAGTTCACTGTTGTCTGCGTCCTTGAAAAAACCACACTAAAAGTGATAGTGTGGCGTCGTGAGGAAACCAAAAGAAGAGCACATACTATGCATGTTACGATGTATGTGGACCTACATCTTGTTATCATTGAGGGCGAACTTTGGATGCTTCTAATGTCGAAGTGAGGGATGTTATAGTTAATCATCTAACTTAGAATTTACCCGTCGGCAATGCTTCGAATCTCCCGCACACGATTATGATCCCTACTTCAGTCTTTTCCGGCTCGTTGGCCGACAAATGCGACAGGCTTTGGCATGCCGGACAATATCAGTCGACGTGGAATCCGCTGGTGTGAGGTGGGAGACAGTCCCGTTGCATAGGGCTAGGAAGGCAATCGATGCCGTGGCTCGTGGCATGTCACAATGGTTACTTCATGGTTTCAGTGCAAGAGTTCCTACTATTCGCTCAGCTATGTAAGCGCTGGATAGACAACGGCTGTGCAGAGCCGGTAGCCAACCTTCTCCAACAAACGGAGGTCGCAACGGTTCACACGAAACATAGGCCAGGCCATATGTAGTATGCCCATTGGTTATGGAACGTTGAATTTATGTCGTCTGAGCTGCTATTCCAGGCGGGAAGGCAACATCTAGCAAGTACAGCAACCACACCATATTGACACGAGCACCAATATTTCATCTCTTGCATTCTTCCTATGCGTCGTTGGCTTATAAGCCCATTGTAACCCATATGTCCTCGGATGGACCACCATGTCACTGTAAAAATACTGTTTCTTTCTGGCTCTTAATCCATGCCCCCGTCGAATCCCTGCCAGCTACTTCAAATATGCCGGCCATGCCCTTGTCTAGGATGTGTTTGCGCGGTTCATCTGGCCTGACCCTATCGAGAAGTGATCTCGACACGAAGATTATTCCGGCATTCAGAGTTTTTACCACCAGTTTCCTCAATAGACTCTAATCGGAATATCAGCCCATAAACGCGATAAAGGTTATTCTCGGGACAATCTCGAAAGTTATGCATTGCGTTGCTTGCCTATCGCATCATCGTGGCTCCGTCGACGGCTAACATTTATCTATGCATGCCCTCGTGTATTATGCAAGACGTGGTGCTGCGGATCCAACTGCACCTAGGATTGCAAAGCCTTGTATATTTTAACATATATTAAGTTCAGGCACGCCTACGACTTTCCACTAGCGGCCGAGTTGTTAGATCGGTCGTCTCGGCGTGTTGCCTTTCAGATGCTGTTTGCAAATTCAGGCTCGTAGCAGGTACCGGAGTTTACTGAGACAGGTATCTATGTACAATGGTATGAGCTACTGAATTCTTATTCTATTTCATTGATACGCATCCACATCTCAAGATTTAGCATAATATCCATGTGGCGAAGCAGGGCCGAGTTCTGGGCGGCAGTCTGCCGGTGTATGTCGCTTGTTACGTTGGCTACATGTCAGAATTGCCGTGGCCTTGACGGCTCTCCAATATTGGCCCATATGGTCATTGTTTTCGACACATGGAGGGCATATATTGGATACGCTAATCAATCGAGTCGCCTCTCGTTATCGCGCGCCAACCCTATTCTGGTCAGTCACAGAATCTAGCTCTCACAAGACAGACGAAAAACCATCACAGGCCTAGAGTAAGGCCGCAGTGATGGCTTTGATTCGCATATACTTGACGCGCGGTTTATTGTGCTATTATTATCAGGTCCCGCAAGCTCTGTCAATCTTGGATTGATGATGCCGACCGGTACGCAAGTGTACTCTTATCGGCACCAAAGAGATATTGAAAGTGCAAGCTTGACCTGGAGCAGCTTCGCAAGTGCCGTCTTGCTTTTACCCCGGTTAGGCCTTCACGAAGTCGAATCGTCAGACGCTCTGCTGCCTGTTGTCGTTCGGGCTACTTAGACAATCTGACTGACGTGGAAGACGTTGAACAAGACTATTATGGCACAACTCTTCTTCGTGTATAGTTCCTGGCTGCCCGTTCGTTGCTCCGCCCGTTCTCTACGGACGTTCTTCATTGTAAAGCATCTGAGGGAGCTGATCAACGCCAGTCGCGATACGGGCACTGCAATTCCGGAGTTTCGTGTGAAAGGGGACCAGGCCGCGCACAATGGGCAGAAGGCTGGACAAGCTACTCTTGCGGGAAACACAGCAGCTTAAAGAGCAAAATATAAAACCCCCGAATTATTCTCATCGCATCCGCTGGCATGTCGCTCGCTGGATGCATACATACACAGGATCGGTGTAAGTAGCTGATTGCCGTTGTACATCAAAGAGTACGTTGAGCCGGTCATTTTCTTACTTCTGACACGGGATAATACCGCTATGCCGTCAGCAACTTCAGTACAATGAAACGCGGACTACTTGACCCGATATGCTGGAAGCATTATTGGCGAGAAGCCATCCTTTGGTACGCCATCCCTTTTTTTTTCCATGCGTGCTACCTCTCCTAGCCTTGTGCGGACTTGCTAGCCAGGTTCAAGCATACCGATTAAGGTTGGGGCGACGAGATTCGTGCGGGTGACAATTTAAGCCGATCCTCAGCACCAATGGCGATTAGGCCGTGAGGGTCGGGTTAATTTATTTATATACTGTACCAGACACCTTGCTAACCAGATATTAGATGTGATTAGCTGCCGCTAACAAACGGACAGGAACAAACGAAAGCAGGCTGGATATTGAATGGATAGATATTGCACCTCGTATTCACTCCCTTGGCTTGGCGCTCCATCAGCTAGCTACCCTAGGTGGGAGATAGTTGACTTCATTTCGCTTCCTGTGCTGGCTTATTGGCAACGGAGACGGTCTGATTGATTGATTGTACTGGTAGTGTGCCGACGTGGAGATGCCTCTAGTGCGGACAAAAACCAAAGTCTGTCTTGACTGACGGTTTGTTTGCTGATGTCGGGCATGCGGCGTGGTGTGGTGTGGCAGGCAGGATGTTGATGCTGCTGCGTGTGTGTGCGTGTGCGTGTGCGTGTGCGTGTGCGTGTGCGTGATACCAACCAGTCAAGAAGTTCAGTTTACAGAATAACTAGAAGATGGTGTGTGCTGGCTGCTGGCTGACTGCTGGCTGACTGCTGTGCGTGGCCGTTTTTGTCCGTTCAAGTTGAAGCCATGCCGTCGTCTCCAACAAAATAACGCCAACCACCTTCCATCTCCCTCCTTCCGCCTTCCACCTTGCCACCCCCGTCTTCATGCACATGCAGCCACTAATGACTAGTATTTCCGTGGTCTGCGACCAAACTGCCACCCAACCTTCTTGAGAGGCTCAGACTTTTTGCCTCGGGTCGCTCTGCGCAAGTCGCTGGAACAAGCCTGTTGCTAACGGCCCTTCCTACAGAAGTTACTTTGGATAACGACCGCCAGTTCCTCTGACTTTGCCTGACTTTGTCTCTTCATCGATCATCGACCCCAAAAGCGATCACGATCGACAATCTTGGCCCCGAGACAGCTCTGAGAGCTCCCGAGACATTCTTTTGCCCGGTCGCTTTAATGCTTTTCGCATCTCGACCTTCGAAGTCTCCTATCCGCAGGCGGGTAGTTCGGATTTAGTTAGGCGACGAGCTAGCGAACAGCCTCCCTTCGTTCCTCATAGTCGACGACTGGGACTGATTTCTGCATCGGGCGATTACTAAAAAAAAAAAAAAAAAAAAGTTTGTCCGGTGCCCGAGGCTTCGGCTGTCAATCTGCTTCGTCCTGGCCCGGCTTTCTTTTTCCCACGTCAACCGCGTACCATGTCGCAGTTCCGGTCGACTTTGGGGGCTCTTCTCTCGGCCCTCGCTCTGATATCATGTTTTTTACCTACAGTTGATGCCGCCGAGCCCGTCTACATTACAGGTCTGGGGCTGGACGGTGTGAACCGGACCCTGGATGTTAGTCGGTACCCAGCTCTATACACGGACGATTTTGATGATTGCTTGGGAGGAGAATCTCTTTTCAACATCACCAAGTTCGACACCGCATACTATGCAGACAACCTTACGATTCTGTTCCATCTCGATGGGACTACCAACATTCGGAAGGAGAATTTAATTTGTAAGTTCGGCCTTCCTTTAAACCCAATAGACAGAACAATGCTAACATGGCCCCCCCTTTTCCCAAGTGCATATATCGGTAGAAGTCTATGGCGAAACCCGGTTCAATACGACCTACGATCCATGTAAAGAGGGTATACAAAGCATGTGCCCCTTGAACGCCAGTGTTCCCATCACTGCCTTTGCAGTCATACCGTTGGCTCCCAGCAACGTTTCCGGTATTCCGTCCATTGCACTCGGTATTCCGGATCTCGAGGGCTTGGCACGTATACAGATATTTGCCAACTCTACGCAAACACAAATTGGATGTTTTCAAGCGTCCATGATCAACGGCAATTCGTTCTCAAAGCCTGCTTCCGTGGGATCTGTTCTTGGTGTAATGGTGTTTCTTGCAGTTTCGGCATCGTTTGCTACTGCGATATATGGCCTCAGTATTCCTCATATGCGTCTTCATTACGCCCACTCGTTTTCCGTCTTGGTCATCTTCGAGACATTCCAATCCATGTTCTTCTCAGGTGCTCTGTCTGTCAACTGGCCCAGTGTTCTTCCCGCTTGGTGGAGTAACTTTGCTTGGACAGCTGGCATGCTTGCCAACGATCGCATCGTAAACTCTGTGAGCTCTTTCACTGGGAACAAGGTCAACATAAGCCAGGTTGGAGGTGCTGGTTCAGTGCAGATCAACAATGGCGGCGGATTGTCGAGGCAAATCTATGGACGATCGATATTATCTGACTCTCAAGTTTCAAACCAATACAGCAAATCTCTCAACTCGTTTGCTCGTCGCACCGCATATAATGCCAGCAATCCCTATGATTACACCTGGGGCGGCCAACCCAGAACTCCCGGTATGCCCATGCCCGGAACTTGGCCTGGATTCGCTGGTACTCTATCCCTGGCCGACATTCCACCAGCAGAGGCTTTTATAATCTACGTCATCTGGCTTGTGGTCGTGCTGTCCGCTGTCGCATTTTTCGTTGTGACCACGAAGCTGTTGTTGGACTTGCTGGTAAAAATCAAGTGGCTCAAGACTGACGGCTTTGACTACTTCCGCTCGCATTGTTGGGGCTACATGGCTGCGGCTCTTCTGCGGACTTTGTTCATCGCCTTCTTTTCCGCCACGACTCTGACCATGTATCAATTTACACTGAAAGGGTCTGCTGGACCAACAGCTGTTGCCGTTATAATCTGGTTGGGTTTCTTCGTTGGACTTGGTGGAATCGTGGCGTATGCATGCTATTTTCGACTTCGGCATGGAAAGTATGAGACGAGTCCTGACACCCTGCGCTTCGAACGAGGCAAGGTGTTCGGAAAGGTGCCATTCATCGCTACTACGAGACAAAGCAAAATTGGAGACGAGGAACCCAGTCAAAAGCCTTATTTGTTCGGGACAGTGCCATTTTTCAACATCAAGTTCGTTGATGAGGATCCGGACCGAGACACGGTTCATGTTGATGAAGGCTATATTAAGAGATTCGGCTGGCTATCTGCGCGCTATCGACGTACACGCTGGTGGTTTTTTGCTGTCTATCTCAGCTACCAATTCATTCGAGCATGCTTCATTGGTGGTGCGGCCCGTACGCCCTTTGCCCAAGTGTACGGACTGTTTGTCTTCGAATTATTTGCTCTGGTGACTATAATGAAACTCAACCCTTTTGAGAGCAACCGCAACACAGCAGTTGCGGTTTGGATGCTGTCAATTTCGAAGATTATTACAGTTGGGTTGTCCATCGCTTTTCTGCCTGCATTTGGCCTGAATCGAATTGCTGCAGCTGTTCTTGGCATCATCATTATTGTTGTTCAGGCGTTTGTTGCCATCACGGTGTTGATACTGATTGTACTTGGAGTCATGTCAACATGGATGTCACTTTCGAGAAACCGCGAGGAGTTTCCCCAAGTTCTAGACCCAATTCGCATTCGATTCTTTGAACATTCTAAGACGTGTGCCGATGGCCTTGGGCCCAAACCGAAGAAGTGCCAAAAGGATGAGAAAAAACCAGAGGAAGATGCAAAGGAATCTTGCTTTGAAGTTCGCCATGTACGACGAGCGCCCAAGGTAGAGGACGAAGAACTTGATCAGTTTCCCGACCTCGAACCCACGACGATTCCGGCTGTCAGCGCTGCGGCAAGTGGACGTCGAAGTCGAGCAAACAGTGCCAGCTCACGACTTTCTGTCAGCAGCCTTCCACGAACAGCGCGAGTCCATCGCGCATCATGGAGCTCGAAAGACATCCCGCTATGGGATTCTGAAATGAATCGAGGGGACCAACAACGACTCGGCCATTCCAGGAACAGCTCGTTGAGAATACAGAGTTATCATGCTGACTCCCACGGCACCAACACGCCCGTTCGGCGACCGATGACGCCACAGCAAGAGCTGGTGGAAGACGCTGGCACCCAAAAACCCCATGACCAGGAGAAGGAGGACAGTGAAGGTGAGTATAGACAGGAATCTAATGAAAAGGAGGTTTTGGATGATGACGAAGTCAAGAAGGACAGTCCGTCAACTCGACCAGGGCCCGTTGAAGTCAATGAGAAAGCAGAGCTCGAATCGGAAGGTAGATGCTCCTCGACTTGACGAGCGTTGTCGCGAGGGTGAGGCAACTCTCATCGCGTGAGTTACCATGTGTAGGTAATTGGGTGTCAACATGCAACAAACACGAACTTTTCTTCCTTGACCTAATGTTGTGTGTGTTTCTTGCGACCTGAAGTCTTCACCTTGAAAGAGCGCGAGGTGCTCTGCTTCTGTAAACCAGGCTGCCATCCCGTCTGGGGTTGAGGTGGGCTTCCAAAACTTGAATTGTTACACCTGAAGGCACCACCTCGACTCAAAGCTTTGTGTCCATCATTTCCACGACCGTGGCCTCAATTTGCTCTTGAGAGGCGAGATTTGGCATCAGTAACCCGCGATGAAATCATCGAAAACATTCCTAGCTCTCCAGAAATCAGATTTTACGGGAGTCCCTCAATAGCTAGAGTGTCAAGCTCTGCGGTATTCAAACATGGACGACATGTCCACCTCGGCGAGGCAAGAAACATGCAGTATGTGGCCAAGCATACATATTCCTCTACCGACCGTCTAGATGCATGGAAGTCGAGGATGCCCCTGCAGAAGACGAGTCAAATACGTGCTGCATCTTAAAGAATTTTATATCTGGAGAACTGGTGATGATATTTGGGACCGCTCGTCAGAACATTACTCGCAACTCCACGGATGCTTTTCACAGCCTATGGAGCCGGTCCATTCCGTTCCTCCAAAGATGTTGAGGACTGGTTCAACGACTTACATGTTTATCACGACTTCAACCAGGCAAAGCATATTCCACCTGGCCCGTTCTCCGGGAGTTCAAGAAGCTAGTTATGTGCCATTTGGATATAAATCGGCACAATGTGATTCTCGACGAACAGGGGAAAGCCTGGTATTGATTGGAAAACGGCCGGGACATATCCACGTTGGTTCGAAGAGTTGAGTTGACATGGGGTATAAATTCGATGTGGGCGCAGGGTCTTTTGGACTTGGTCAAACGAGAAAAGTACGAGAGAGATGTCGCTGATATCATAGACATCGGCCCATTCTAGCCTTACTGCGACTTTGCCTGGCACGGCATTTAAAAAAATGACATCTGCTCAATGAAAAAATATGGATACGGCTGTGCAGCAGAAGGTCGCACCTCAATTTTGGGTGAGAGCGGTGATGGCTGACTCTACGAGGCCTTGACGTTTCTCCGTGCTGGCTTCTGATTTAGATGTGCTTCCTTGTGGAGAGAACTGTGCGGGTTGTGGCCCCGTTCCGTATGCTATGCCCGACGGGCCGAAGAGGGTTTGCGTGAGGTAGTCAAAAGACGCTAGCACAGAAAGGACATTGCAGCACACCAAAAAAAAATTGCACATACATTTTAGACAAACATGAGCGATTAATTAGTCCACGGAGTACCCTTGCGACCGACGAACCGGCTTCACCTCAAAGTAGACATCAGCATTTCCACAATGGCACGTTTCCTGAAGGCGAGCAGATGGCAGCATGGTTAACCCATCGATGCTGAAAAGTTAACCGACTTCCCGCCACGCCATTTACCTTGGTGATGACGAAAGCACCAGGCAGTTTCGGCCGGTCGGTCGGTCGGTCGGTCGGTCGGTCGGTCGCGCGGAACCGGGCAGACCCCGAATGATCAAGGTGTCATCGCGTTTCCCGATGGGGGACAAGATGCAGCTTGTTTGTCGACGGCCGGGATTTTCCCTAGTGCCGCGTGTCGGCGAGCACGTCATCAGACGGGTCAGGAACATGCAATGGCAATGTTCCTCCGTCGCAGCACGCGTAACGCACGGTTTGATATTTTCGAGCCCATGTAGTTATGTCGCGATGCAGAGTACGAAATTTCCAAGGAGGATGTGGAATGGAAAGAGTTCACTTGTCGTCTCATCCTCGACAGTAGGCATAATCACGATCTGGCTTACTTGACAACTAGCGGGACCCGTCAGCCTGGGTAATCGACTGACACAATGTCGAAATCACGGTGGGCACAATAATACAGAATGAAACCGTTTCCTGCAACTCTTTCCCCCCCATTGCGTGATCAATGTGGGGCCCAGCTCCGGGTGCGAATGATCGACTTCGGGCGCCTCTGGCGACTGTCCGAGACCAAACTCCCCTTTGTTTTCTTCAATTGAATCTCTTTCTTGTTCTTGCCCCATTGTCTTCTCGATCTCTTTCTTTGCCCTGTTTTCTTTTTCTCAATTTTGCGAAATCGTTCGTTGTGAAAGTCGTTCCCCCCCCCCCCATTTGCGCCAACTTACATCATGGCCAACTCTCCTCACGGTGGTGTCCTCAAGGACCTCTTCGCTCGCGATCTGGCCCGCCACGCTGAGCTGAGCCAGGAAGCGGAGCAGTATCCCGCCATCGTGCTGACTGATAGGCATCTTTGCGATCTTGAATTGATTCTCAACGGGGGCTTTTCGCCCCTGGAAAGTATGCCTGCCGCCTGCCGTGCTGTACCTACCTAGCTGACCGCACTGCCATTGCGTAGGTTTCATGATCGAGGTAGATTACATTACGTGGGTTTTTTTCCCCCCTGGAGCTGCTGTCATTCAGTGGCTTGGGCTTGTGTAGCTGACGTGGTGAAAAAATCAGTGTTGTCGAGAACAACCGTCTCGCCAACGGTGCGCTCTTCAGCATCCCCGTCACTCTGGACGTAGACCAACAACAGATTGATTCTCTGGGGATCAAGCACGGCGCCAAACTGACGCTCCGTGACTCGAGAGATGATCGTAACCTGGCCATCTTGACCGTGTACGATGTTTACAAACCAGACAAGTACGTTTACTCCAGAGCCACTCAGAGTTCTCTGTTCAATTGACCAACACCCGGTATCCAGAGTCTATGAGGCCAACAAGGTGTTCGGTAGCGACGATGACACACACCCTGGCATCAACCACCTACTTAATGTCGCCAAAGACTTTTACGTCGGCGGTAAGCTTGAGGCAGTCAACAGACTGGAGCACTACGATTTCCTCGACCTTCGCTGTAAGTTGAGTCAAAAACCATTGTCGCGCCTCCAGCCTCCCGCCTCCCGCCGTCGTTTTCATTTCGTGACATACGCGACATGAGCGGATAACGCTGACATACGGGCAATCCAAGTCACGCCCGCAGAGCTTCGATCGCACTTCAACAAGCTCGGCTGGCAAAAGGTCGTTGCCTTCCAGACCCGGAATCCCATGCACCGCGCCCACCGTGAGTTGACGGTTCGCGCTGCCCGCTCCCAGCTGGCCAACGTGCTCATCCACCCCGTCGTGGGAATGACCAAGCCTGGCGACATTGATCACTTCACCCGCGTTCGCGTGTACAAGGCGCTACTGCCTCGCTACCCCAACGGAATGGCCGCCTTGGCACTTCTCCCTCTGGCCATGCGCATGGGCGGTCCTCGCGAGGCCCTCTGGCACGCCATTGTTCGAAAGAACCACGGCGCCACTCACTTCATTGTCGGGCGCGACCACGCCGGTCCCGGCAAGAACAAGGACGGCAAGGATCATTACGGCCCTTACGATGCCCAGGCCCTGGTGCAAAGGTACCAAAAAGAGCTTGGCATCCAAATGGTCGAGTTCCAGGAGATGATCTACATTCCTGACAAGGACGAGTACATGCCTGCCAATGAGATTCCCGCGGGCACGCGCACCATGAACATCTCTGGCACGGAGCTGCGCAGCAGACTCAAGACGGGCAAAGAGATCCCCGAGTGGTTTTCGTACCCCGAAGTCGTCAAGGTGCTGCGCGAACAGAACCCTATACCCCGAGAGAAGGGCTTCACAGTATTCTTGACCGGCTACACCAACAGTGGCAAGGACCAGGTAGCCCGGGCTCTGCAAACGACCCTGAACCAAAGCGGTGGCCGGCCCGTCACGACGCTGCTGGGCGATACGGTCCGTGCCGAACTCTCCAGAGATCTGGGCTTCAGCCGGCAGGATCGCGACCAGAATATTGGCCGCATAGCCTTTGTCGCATCTGAGCTTACCAAGGCTGGTGCCGCCGTCATCGCCGCCCCTATTGCTCCCTTCGAGCAGGCCCGTAACCAGGCCCGCGAGCTGGTCGAGAAGGCAGGGCCCTTCTTCCTCGTCCACGTCGCGACGCCCCTTGAGTACTGCGAGAAGACTGACCGCCGCGGCATCTACAAGCGTGCTCGCGACGGTGAGATCACGGGCTTCACCGGCGTCGACGATCCGTACGAGAACCCGTCTAAGCCAGACTTGACTGTCGACCTGTCCAAGCAGGGTGTCCGATCCATCGTCCACGAAATCATCTTGCTGCTGGAAAGCCAAGGCTTGCTGGACCGTGCGTAATGCTCTTGCATTGCACCGAATGATCGGGACCCCTTGCGCACATGGGAACGATATATCATGAATGGTTGGTGATGAAAGTCCTGGAGGATACGCAGGCGAGAAATCTGACATGGAATCGGCGTTTGGATATAACACGTCTTGATGAGAACGAACGGATCTATGTGAGGGAACCACCATAAAATCTTGGGTAAAACGGTGGGATGCCTCCACCCCGTTCTCTGGATGAATGGAGCGTTTTGGAAATTGTTCCCATCTGTTTCTGTTTCATGAAAAATAGCACAAGTTTTTGAATATGCGGGCCGGAAAGCCTGAAACCTCTTTCGCAAGTATCGACCAATGAGTGGAAGCGCCTCTCTATCGTGGAACGCTGTTGAGAAAGTAGAACAACGCTGGGGTGGGGGGGTGATGAAATGGGCGCGTATTACCCTGTACTTGCATGCCGTCACTGTATCACTGAGGGGATGAGCTGGGATTGGCTCGGAGCCTGACGGAGCACGTATGTACCAGGCCGCAGCACAGGAGGCGGAACAGAGTCGAGGAGGAATCATGACTGGTGGCTGGCGGCGGAGGCATGACCGTCGTTGTCTTGGCCCAATCAGCGGGGCTTTGTGCCGCACCAACCAGACCCAAGGTGCCCTGTTCGAGGACAGAGCAAGCCGTTTTAGCGCTGTGCAGCGAACGCGAACCCGTTGACCCGGCACGGGACTCGGCGCGTGCTGGGCAGGTGTTGGGCAGGTGTTGGGCGGGTGCTGGGCAGGTGCTGGCGGTTGGTGGGACCCACAGTCCGTCCCACTTGAGCTCTCTTGGCCCGTCCGTGTCATTCTCGAGCTTCATCAACTCTCACAACTGCTAGCATGCTGTTCATGCCACAAGCCTGATCGATATCGATATCGACACCAACATCAACACCAACATCAACACCAACATCAACACCAACATCAACATCAACATCAACCTTAATATCGGTATCAGTCGCAGGCACGCCTGGGTCCTTGCATCCAGAAACTGGAGCACCCCCAGACTCTCTGTCGGAGGACGAAGCGAGCAGGCCGTTAAGTTCAGGGTCCAGACTCGTCAACACGGTTGGTTGGCCACCCGTCCAGCGTACCGTCCAGCGTACCGTCCAGCGTATCGTCCAGCGTCTAGCGCCCGCATGGCTGGCGCTTGCCCTGTGCATCTTCGACCCTCCATTTTCTTTGCACATCACCTCTTTCTCATACATTCACATTCGCAAAGCTGCACACCCCGGCCGCTATACATTTGTTCGTCGCCGTTCCCCTTGTTCTCTAATCCAGCCCTTCTAATCCTCATTCCCAGCAAAGCATTCTTGCATTCTCACTCGAGGCCAGTTCGCGCAACCTGGAAACAACCTCCACCCTCCACGCCCCACCGTTCCCAGCCTTTGCTTAACAGTGAAGTCATTGGTGCCTGAAATTGACAACCCATACGACCAAGCAGTCTCGCCTGCGCGCCCATTTTCCCGCACCACGAGCCATCAGTCGACCAATTCGACACCATATAGATTTCTTCTGGAGTTTCGAGGCGCCTTTCAACCTGTTGTCGTCAGATCCCAGCCTCTGGCCAGGCTGGGCCCAATGATCTACTATGCCTTCCAAGGAGCGTGATGTCGACGTAAACTCGGACGCCGAGGAGGCGCCTCAAGACAAGCAACGACGACCGAAGCCAGATAGGAAATCAGACAGAGACAAGGACAAAGATCGAGACCGGGACCGGGACCGGGAACATCGTCACAGGTCCTCCAAGGCCTCGTCCTCGCGCAGCAAGCTTGGCGTGGAAGGCAGTGAAGCCTCGACGAGGCGCCACCGCAAGCGGGAAAAGGAGAGAGACCGCAACAAGGACAAAGAAAGACACAGAGACAAGGATATGGATAGAGACAAAGATGAGACGAGGGAGAAAAATGGTTCATTGAGCGATTTGACGGCCAACATGTCCAAGTTATCGCTTGACCGGCAGCGTGTCTCTCTGCCCTACCCAACTTTCAGTAAAGCCCACAGCAAGGAGTCGGTAAGCCGTGACGACTTGGGAGTCCGTCGGCAGTCGACTCCACTGACGCCGGAGCCCACAGATGTTGGCGACGAGGAGCGAAGATCCAAATCTGCTGAGCTGGCTCGAAAATCGTCGACGTCGAAAAGGGGCGATAGACCTCCCACTCCTCCCGAGACGGATCTATCCGCCGACAAGAAGCGAGTTTCAGACGTCAATAAGGATTCAGACAGCCCTCGAGGCAAATCCACAGCATCAGGCATATCCAGATCGGCTTCTCGCAATGACGATAGGTCAAAATTAAGCAAGAGATCTGCGTCATCAAGTCAAGCAACTTTTGTTAGAGATCGGGAGCGCAAGTCGCACGAAAAGCTTCGGTCATCTGCTTCTCTCAGATCCAGCTCGTCACGCCATTCGGTTAAGCGAACAGACTCCACTCGAAGCAGCTCCAAAAGAACAGATCACCGGGATGATGGTTCTTCGCCTTCAAGTGTTCAAGACTCGTCCCCTCGGACACCGACGCAAGCTGCTAGCTTCTCTACGCATATTCATGAGGGATCCAAGGAGAGATTCATGTCTGAATTTGCCGATGATAAATCCAACTTTCCTTCCAAAACGGCAACCCCAGCTTCGCTGGCAGGTAAAGGCCCCCCGCCCCCTCCGCCCCCTCCAGCAGTCGACATCCTTGAGATTCCTCGCGTGGACTATCTGCTACAAAATGGTGGCCTTTCATATCCAGTCCCGCGGAACTTCTTGTCTGTACTTCCACTGCAAAACGGAGCTCGTCCATTGAACCCCCCCTTGACTGGTGCAGATACCCTGTTCTCGCCTTTCTTCAATCTGCTCGACCAATATTCGAGCGTCTTGAGCAAGCAAGGGTCGATTGCAGTGGCCACAGGTCACCGGTCTGTTGCCCGACGCCTGTTGGATCGTCTGGAAAATGTCTTTTCCCGGGATCTGCCGCCCCATGGTTGCAATTGCGTCATGTGTGATCAGTCTCACGAGATCCATAAGGGTTTGACATGGGGAGATGTTCTCGAATGGGTCAGTGGGCGCATTGAACTTCCGCCGTGGCCGCCTTTTGACTTGGCCGCAATCGGCACCAAGGCCGCTGAGGTGTCTGCTGAAGAGCCTCCTCGACCTGCCTCGCCGGTTCAGATGGACCCTGATATTGCCGAAGAATTTCGAGAACATTATCTTCGTCAATCGAAAAAAGTCAGGGCTGCAGTCGACAAGTGGCTCAACAAGACTGGCGAAACCCCAGTCCCTCCCCCGCAAGACGTCGACGATGAAACGCTCACATTTGCCATTTTGACCAACATGGATGCTAAGGACCGCCCGTTCTTTAACGCACTGCTTGCCGGCACTAGAGAACTGAAGGCAGCAACGCGAGCCCCGACACCGGGACATCGACCTCGCAACGACTTTATAATCAAGTCGGGACTCTCACTTCAGCGTCTCTATCGCTTGCAGCAAGTTCCCCGGGATGCTGAATGTGCCAGCTACCTTGTCAAGAATCCACATACCCACGATCTCCTCGTGACTATCTCGAACATTAATGGTTCCGAATGGGAGATCTTGACATCTGGCCGCTTTGATGGTTTCCTCTGGTCAGGAGCCGATGGGGATGACGTGAACTCTGGATTGGAAGCCCGGGGCGAGACCCCGTTCAGTTACCGATCCCCACTGAGTCCGTTGCCGAGAGGGGCATCGGCCATGGGCTCAAGAAACTCCACCCCATTCTCGCCATATTCACGAGGCACCACGCCGGCGTCTTTCGTCAGTCTTGCGTCAACCGGAACGCAGGGGGCCAGCCGACAACCTGTTTCCAATGACGAGGAGATGGAGATGGCTGCTATTGCAGAGGTAGAACGGGAGATCTATGCAGGCATGGAGAGTCTTGAAGATGCATTTGAGAAGCTGCATCAAAAGGCCGAAATGGTCCGAACCGCATTGCGTCAGCGCGGCGCTGGGTTGATGCAGAACCTTCAAAGTCGTCGACGCATCGATGTCCTCTCCACACCTGGGTCCGGCAACTCGCAGCAATCTGGGTACGAACGACCGTCCTGGGCCGCTGGGAGTGACGTTGAACCGGGGAGTGATGATGATTGGGGGCTGGACGACATGGATATTATGCCTGACGACTCGGCAAGCAACATCAGCAGCTCGAGACATCGCCGACCCAAACGCCGCACTGAGCGGCGCACACCTGCGCCAATTGAAGAGGACGACGAGGAGTAAGCCTGTTTCCGGACCAAGTTTTCCTAGGAATTCACCGGGGGTGTTTCCGATTGCCATTTTTATTTTTATTTTTAATCTCTTCGACCACGACAGTACTGATTCAGGAAACGGAATTTACGACAGAAAGTTTGCTACAATATACGGCGCTCATATGCAGGATGAGACTAGTGTCTAGTGTGTCAGATATCAATTGTGAGGACGAAACAAGTAGTGCAAGAATTATTGTTGGATGCAGGACGAACTTACATGTTGGAGTGTAGACAGACGGGTTGGTGCATTGGTTGATTTGCCGTGTCAACATACCTTAGCTGGTGATGAGACGAAACATGACGATGCATGCATGGTTCGGCGTTGATAGCATAATGATGAATGGTTTTCGCTGTAATATTAAAGGTTGAATGGACATTTGTGAGCTTGCACTCGCTGATTTTTACCATGATGGTCTTAAGCTAGTTACGTGAAGTTGGCTTAGGCTGTTCTTTCTGATACAATTTTTGACTATGATACGCATGTCTAAGTATAACGAGATAAGATTGAGGATGATATCTTGCGGGAGCACCTCAAGCATCACAAGTTCCAAATAACTACTCTAGTGGGCCCTCGGTCCAGTCTTGACAAGTTTCACAACATTACTGTAATAACCCTCTACGCCCCCATACTTGCTCAGGATGCAGTCCATATTCAAACCGGAACCAGGAAGCATTCTAGCATGTCCCAGGATGCCCGTGTTTCGAGTACTAGGGATACGTAGCATTTCAGTCTCAACCTTCCACCCGCAGTCTTGCGCGATGTGAGACACCCAGTCCACCAGAGAAGCATACGTTGATCGAGGCTTGGTCTTGTCACGGGGTGGGGGGGCGCGAAATCTATCACCCGTGAGATTATGGCTGCAGCAGGGTATCATGATGAAGGGGCAGTTGGAGAGGGCGCCAAGGATAGGAGTCCAAGGGGTGAGTTCGTCGGCGTGGTTGGAGATGATGAACGTATTGGGCGGGAAGGCACCGTCATGGACTTTTGCAAAATCGATTTGGTCGTGGGTGGGTAATGAGGACGCAGAGGTAGAGGTAGAGGGTAGGGTGACTTGGGGGAGGAGGAGCTTTTCCTCGAGGGAACGGCCGGTGGGAGAGTGGCTCGACGGCATGGTGTAGGCCGTCCAGGATTTGCGAGCGCGGGCGTCGAAGCCCCATCCCTGGTACCCTTCTTGCATGAGGATATACACGAGGAGGCCGTTGCCGCACCCAATGTCGACGAAGCCTGGGAACGTGGCGTGCTTGTACATGTCTGTCCAGAGCTCGATTAGAAAAGCGGCGATGCCGAGATCTTCGAATACGTGCTTGAGCGGATCCGTGGCTTCTGCCCATGTTTCCACCAGCTGACGCGCATGCTTGGTCTTGAGCCTCGCGTAGCGATCTTGCAGCCGGGCCTGGGGAATGATGACGTCGTGACGGACTCGCTTGACGTACCCCTCTGCCGATCCCTGCCCGTGTTTGTGAAGTATCTCGAGGAGGTGGAAAGCGACACGTTGGAGTTTGGGGTTCCGTCGGTCATCATCCTCTGCGTCAGCTAGGAAGTGTACTGATATCGTGCCGCTGTTGGAAGGGGGGTTCCATTGGTGGAGGTGAGCGATGCCCTTGACCTTGGGGTGATAGAAGGGGAGGTCCTGCAGCGAGGTAGCATGCGGGATGTATATGACCAGCGTTGTGACGGACGATGGTTCTGCATCTCGATCTCGGGTCTGGTGATATGTGCAGGTTTGGTTGAGGGGCCGGTCTCTTTTCTCATTCCTTGGTATCAACCTCCGTACGAGAGTGCGCTGTCTGGCCATGTTGGCGATGGTTCGAAGAACAGGTTGGTCGCCATCAGGCAGATTGTCGGAGGCGAGGCCTGGAGAATGCGCGGTTTCGGCTGCGTCGTCGTACAGGATGTCTGCTCGATACAGCCATGTGGAGTTGAGATTGGGGTTGCGCATCATGTTCGTCACGACGCTGGAGAACAGCTCCGGACCAAATGTACAGCCGTGGCTGTAGAAGGGCACCCAGACAGCATGCTCCGCGTCTGAAGTCACATCTTGGAAATAGGGTGGCGTCGAGGGCAGGACCTCAGCCGGCTCGAAAGGCATGCCTTGGAGGCCACGCTGCGTGCGTTCACAAGACGCGATATCCCGGACGGTTTGCCCGCTACCCTTGCTGATTTTTCCACCCAGTACCTTATGATTTGACCGGTCGAGGGAGGGCGGGAAGATGATGGAATATGATCACCTCTCCATTACAAGAACCAAACCTCGGAGCATGTGAGGGCCTCGCATGCAGTACGTAGCAAACCAGGACCGGTTCCAAACTTGGGCAAGAAGAAGTCGCTATGCCACAGCCAAGACCCTCACAGCAAGACTGGCGGCTGGTTCAATGCTTGGGATTCTCTCGAATGCCGCGCTTTTGGAGTTGGCTTCGTTTTGCGTCACCTAGCACATCTGACTGAGCCCTCCCTTGATTGGATGGAAGCGTTTGCCGGGCCCCTCCCTGGCCATGCATGGCCTGCTTGCTGTACTACCCTCGGGCACCTGAAATGTCAGGCAGCACAAGCAACAACCAACCAACCAACCAACCAACTTGCTTACGGTCGCCGGCGGCTGCGGCGGGGCAGCTGGCCACTGTCTGCGAGACGAGCGGGCAAGTGCAGCCCCTCAAAACGCTTTTAAAGTGCCACTCCATTTTCTCTGCTCTCCCCACTCTCTCTGCTTTCATCACGTCAACCACCCATCAGTCCGGCCTCCTGTCGCAAGTTACTGCTACAGCTTCCGCCTCCAGTCCACGCGCATCTTCAGCTTTCCTTTGCGATACTCAGATTGCATCCGACTCATTTTGAGCCCTAGCCGTCCACTTTCGCGTTTTCCCTACAGCAACTTCCACACCAGCGAGGCCTTTTTTCTTCACAGCCCTTTGCTGCCGCTTAGTCTTCGTTTTCGACAACAACCCATTTCCCAAGGTCACCCCTCAACGTCCGAGTTTATGTCCATCGAAAATCTTAAGACCTTTGGTAAGTTTTGTCCTTTAGAACCCTCCTGGCTGATGCGGATGCGCGACGCGGTGTGGCGCCTGGCGATTATCGCCCCCCCCCCCTCTCCGAGGAGAGAGGTTACATGATCCACTATTGTCACACAACCATAATCTTTGTTTCACCCGCTGACCTTTGAGCAGATCCCTTCGCCGAGGCTGACGAAGACACGGGCGATACCAAGCAGTCGCAGAATTACATACATATACGTATACAGCGTGCGTATTTTTATTTTATTTTTTTTTTCCCTGCCAACTGACTACCATTGTTTGAACCACTCCCGGTTCTGTCGGCACGTGGGAATTGCTTTTTGCTAACTTTTCTCTAGAGCGTAATGGACGTAAGACTTTAACTACTGTGCAGGGTCTCCCCAAGAAATTTGACCAGAAGAAGATTCTCAAGGTCATCAAGAAGAAATTCGGTAAGTGGTTCATGTCAGCTCGTCGGCTGCTTCCCACACTTCGACTTACACAAGTGTTTGCACAGCTTGCAATGGCACCATTGTCAACGACACCGAAATGGGCGAGGTGATCCAGCTCCAGGGTGATCAGCGCAAAGATGTTCAGGACTTTCTCATCGACAAGAAGGAGGGTCTTGCGCTAGATGCCAAAACCATCAAGGTCCACGGCTTCTAAGCCTGCAATGCGCCGTTGCCCTGTCAGCTACCACGTCACCAAGGAGGTGCATCTGTGCTGACACAGAGGACGGGTTCGGAACGAGATTGTTCCCCGCGTATTGCGACTCTTTCCAGATATGGCGATATCTAGGGGCTCAGCTCTGCTCCAATCACACTCGAGGGCAACGGTCATTCTTATTCACCGATATGTGAGACTGTTTATTTTTGATTTGGTGATTAGCAAACCTCGATGGGGGAGAAAGACTGTATTGGGCCTGCACTCGGTCGCGGCGAGTGGAAGGACGGTCAACTTTCTGCTGTTTGGCTGTCCGAAATATACGCTCGGCTGCAGGTCAGGTCTGTTCTCTGACATGACTTGCCAGCCGCTCGTTCGATTAGCTTCTTTAGACGGCCCGGCTGTAGTCAAGGACAATACAACGAAATGGAAATTGAGTATGCTTTCGCTCCGGAAGCGCCTTGCTTTTCAATCACTAGCGACAAGGTGTGATACATGCGCAACGGAGCGGATAAAGCGACGATGATGTGTATCGGTTGTGATTTTTTTTTCCAATTCTTTATGCCAAAAAGCTCCAATAGCCGCGATATGACTGCAGTAGTATGAGTACTGATATAAAACGTCGACAAGCTGACGGTAGCCTAAGGATACTTGATATGACTAGAATATGGGGTATAGAAGTTATTGCAACGCCCGCCAGAAAAAAAAAAAAAAAGAAAGTACATGCAACGTGTCTTTTTGATGCCAAGAAAAAGAAAAATGGTACGACGGCAACATAACGGCTCCTGTTATTGTCCATCCGTCCCGAGCAGCACGCTCTTACGTCCTCGGCCTCCTGGATGGAACAAGCAGTTTAAAGCTCGGCTCGTTCTATAGAGCACTTGATCTGAGCCAGCATGTTGTAAGTGTCGTTCCAAAGTTTTCGAACTCGTCCGACCAGCGGTACTGCGGGATAGTCTTGTTGAAACGAGTGCATGTGTACCAATAAGGTGACCATGCTGATGTAGCTTGCTATGGAAAACACGTTGATGGAAGTAGATGTTTCTTTGCGTATGTTGATCTTTTGGTGCGTTATATGGTAGCTTACGGTGAGTGTCTATTCCGAGAGCAATGGGGAAACGGTCAGTCGCACTGGAGGGGAAGGGAGAACACCTGAAATGTCAGAGAATAGGGATTTCTGCCGCGTGTGAACTTACAGTTGCGATGCTAATCCACCCGGGGAGCATCAATCTTGGATCTTCGAAGCCGCCGGCCAAGGAGAGGACCGTCATTGTGAGATATGCGTTGACGGCGTTGATGGTGAGGAGGCGGACGATTGTTGCCTGTGGAGTGTAGTTAATGAGCCTGTATGTATGTCAAGGAAATCAGTTTTTTTTTTTTTTTTTCCCTCTTCGACTTGGGACTACGCGACGCCCGGATTCTGTTTGCAAGCGACTGACCATCGGGACATGAGGCAATCGGTAAAGAAGAAGGCGAGGTAGCCGCACGCGAAGCTCTGTATTTTTTGCGCAAGACGAACACAAGGGGAATGCAGCCTGTTAGTTTTGACGATGCATGTTTGGCATGAACTTGTGTTCGGGGCGCGGACGAGACGAACCCATGTGGTGGCCAGGGCTCCTTCGGTGAGGGCAAAGGGGACGGGGTCATGGCTCGATTGTCGGCCGTCCCAGGAGGCTCGCACGACGACGATCCTGGAGGGACCGGTGAGGATGCTCAGGACGAGCTGGAGGGCGCATGGGAGCCCCCACCAGAGGGCGGGGAGGATGGAAAGCAGGCGGAAGGCGAAGAGATAGGGATGCCATTGGGGGTTGACGTTGAGGACGACTGCGACTCGGGGCTGGAGGATGGACGGGTGGACGGGCGGCGGGGAGCGAGGGCTGGGTGATGACGGCGGTTTCGCGTGGTGATTGTGAGATGGGTTCGCGTTCGCGGACGAGCTCGAGTCGGAGGAAGCTGTGCTCGACGAGGCCCGGCGATCAGAACGGGCCATCGCCAGCACGTCCTCGGGCCATGGAGGGAAGGGAAGGGCGGTGCGTTATGCTGGGGGGGCTTGGCCGGGAGGGCGTTGCTGGGCGGATTGTTGGTGTCGAGGCGATTCAAGGAGGAGAAGCAGGGCGAGGGGAGCGAAGCTAGTTGGCGACGATGGATGTGTGTTGTTCTGAAGCACGGCACGCGCGGATGGAGCAGAGACTTCTGGGGTGGCTGGAATTGGAAATTGGGATCCGAGGTCGCGAGGGCAACTCCGTGACGAGCTTTGTTCAGCGCGGCGGCAACCAGTTTCACTTGGACTTTATTTATTCTCTGCGATTAACTGTCAATTGGTCTTTGGCTGGATACGGAACGGTGTACGGAGTCGGTTTGCGTTGCTACGCCGGGACCCGATCGTGACGTTGTAGGAACAAGCCAACTCTGCTGGCCTCAACCCCTTTCGGGCAAGGACCGGCATTATCTATTCCCCTGCTTGCATGTTTAGACTGCAGTAATAACTAGCCATCGCTGCTTGATTTTTCTAGGCGTGTATGCTTTGCTTTGCTTCGATTGCGAGCCGATGACTGTCTGGGAAAAGCAAGCATGCTTATATTGGTCGTTATGGACAAGATTGCAGCGTGTATGTTCTCTTTGTTTCCTGCACGCACGAGTGTCGTGCTGCGGAGACGCGAAGACGGAGGCCACGCATGAGCTGGGGCATCCATAGCCATGCAGGTGACATGAGGGAGTCTGGTAATGCAGCAGGAGAGAACATGGCAAGCCGTGATCAGGGGTGAGCTTCTAAAAATCGATTACGGCGTGATCATGGGGTGAGCTGCTAAAAGAAACCGGTCATGGGACACGAGACTGCGTCACACTGATGTGATGTCGGCACGGTACATGCAGCTGTCGTCAATGTAACTCAGTTTCCCGAACCGGCATTCCATCAGATGCGCTTGTACGGAGTACTCATGACGGAAATTGCCCAGCCTAGAACGTTGGTCCTCGGGACACCCCAAAGAGTCGGTGCTATGCAACTGATTCTCAATCAGGCTGCGATGAGTACGATGCCAGCTTTGGGACTCGACGGACGTAGGGACTCGAAACATCCTTGCCAACTTCTCCGCGGAATCACTGCAACACCTCGACCATGTCGGTCAACCTGGATGAATTGCGAGACGCCATCGTAGGGTTGTTTGATGAGTTCCAGAACAGACTGCTCAAGCAATTGCTGACATGCTTATCGATGTTGCCACGACGTCAACCGACATTTCGCAGATTCCACTGTTTAACACATTGTCAACGACGGATTCAAGCAAGTCCCGCGAGAGGCGGAAGACTTGCGTCGAATCTACGAAAAGATCAGCGAGATGCGCGAGGCACTGACTGACACGCCTAATGCCATAAGACTTCGGCATGCAGAGAGTTGACCAGGTCGCCGTCATCCTAGGGTCCATCTTGTCCATCCACGAGACATCGGAGGCAGCTATCAAACCGTCCAAAGGTCAGTCTAATGAGAAAGTGATTATGCGCTAAATTCCCTTTCAGTCATAATGAAGCAACAGGAGTCATATGACTTCTACTTCGGCAGCGGCAGCGGCAGACGTGAAAGCGAAGCGATGGTGTGATTTTTCACCTCTACTGCCATGGAATAATCTCATGAAGAGGATTAATGCATCGGAATGCACGCTCGAAAGCTTCCTTGCAATAGACTTCTTGGCAGGGCTGTGCTGTCTAAGTCTGATACTAGATGTTATTCGTAGACGCTTCGGTGCCGTACCTAAGCGGCACGCCTGCCGACCGGACAAAGTGCCCACATGTACTTTCGACTGGTAGCCTCGTTCAAGCAATTTAACGGCTCGTAACAAATACGGTGATGCTCCATATGTGTATTGATATCCAGGGGAAGGGTTTTAACTATCGGTGCACTGATAGCTTTGGCGATGCCATGACATCGCAACCCGTGGCTCATTCATGGTATTTTGTGCACCCATATCTCATGTCACTGAAACAAGCCCGGCCAGCAGAGCTTTGCGCGGTCAGGGGCGTTGTATACAGCAAGCCTCAATGGACTGAGGAGACCTCGCGTGGCGTCAACTTGTAAGTCGGACGAAGAACCTTTACTTACCGTGACGCATTGGGCAAGAGTTGCAGTCCCTTCTTGGACATAATATAACAGCCTACACGGTTCATGCCTGACCATGATGGATTATTACATCTTGGCCATGCGGGATTTTACCATAATCTCGGCCTATATCCGAGTCGACTGGATCAAAAGTGGTGGCGTTGCAGTAGCGTGAGTCTGGAACGTTTATGCCTCGTATAACGACCAACTTCTATCATATGTTGTCAGTCTTGCGCTGCGTCTTTTTTTCGTCCCTTTTTCGGGACGGCACCCTATGCTAAGCCGAGGGGACAGCTGGCCTGTTAGCAATTTGAACCGTGCTCTCGACAGTAATTCACTCCAAAAATCGAAACTGGGGCGAACTGCTTCCTGCGCATAACATGCTTGAAGCGGACTCAGTATGATCCCTCACACGGTGCAGGACAAAGGTTACGTGCGCAAAATGTCAGCCCTTCAGAAAGGATCGTTGGTCCAGCTCAGGGATGGGGCTCGCTTACATGTGAAAGAGTTGGGAGATGGCGACAGGTCTAAACCGCTCGTCATAGCTCTGCACGGCGCCCCAGGCATTTCTGATCACCGAGAATCGGAAGCTGCATTTGGATTTCTCGCTTCACGCTTCCGCGTCATAGTTTTCGATGCGCGAGGCAGTGGACGGAGTGATCTGAAAGGACCCTATACCCATGATCGATGGGCTGCTGATATCGATGAGCTTAGGTGAGAGGAACGAGTGCATCCCCGAACTACGAACCCAACCAACGGTAGCGCAGCTCTGCAACCAGCATCAACTCTAGAGCCTTCTTCGTTAGCTGATGCCCCGAACAGAGTGCACGCCGGCTCAGAGCCCATCATACTTGCTGGAGGTTCCTATGGTGGTCTTGTGGCCTTGGAGTACGCCGTTAAATATTCCAATTATGTATCTGCTCTCATCCTCCGCGATACATGGGCTTGCGGGTCAAAGGGTACAATGTACGGTCTCAAGTCGTCCCTGACTTGTCCGCACAACCAAGTCGATGCGGATCGCCAGTACAGAGCATGGACGGGGACATTGAAGAATAACGACGATCTGCGAGCCGCATTCGTGGAGATGCTCCCAATGTATCCGCCGCCAGACTCGGAACATCCGCCTGCTTCAGCAGCTTTTGAACCAGATCAACTCGACTTCCATTACAAGACGCACAATTTTGCCATGAGTTACAATCAGCCTCGTTTCGATGTGCGTCCACGACTTGGGGATATTTCTACACCTACACTAATCTGGGTCGGGCATGACCCAATTGCTCCCGTGCAATTCAGCCAGGAAATTCACGACTTGATGCGAAATTCTCAAATAGCCATATTCGAAAATTCTGGACACAGCCCGCTTACAGACGAACCACGGGCATTCCAGAGTAGAGTGAATGAGTTCCTAGACTATTTCAGATTGTGATGTCTTGTATTTGTTTACTGTGTTGAACATTCTGCAGGTCAGGGGAGGGGATAAGACTTGCAGCTTACAGCAGGGTGTCCATTCAGAGCATGAGCATTTTAATTGATAGACTGATCTATGTGCATGATCGGCAAGTTTTGTGGAGCGTCTCATTCTCTGCATTTTTTCCTGTTTGGACAGCAACTGCAAAGTCCTGTATCTAAGCAGCCACCATACCTATTTCATTAGCTCAGTGCTGTGTAATGGATATCAGTTGTTACGGTTCTTGACCGGATACAGGGAGAATCTCAACGGATAAAGCCTCTTGAGCACTAGCTTGGGAAGATGACAAGAATTGCTGGAATACCTTTTTCATGAGCTCCATTTGGTGAAGTGGTGTGTTTCAATTTATCAGAAGAACACGAACGAGCTTCGTCGTATATGGCCGATCTCGGTACAAAAGACATTGGAGATACAATGGCAGGCCCCATGCTTTAGCATTTTCCTTGTTCTTGGTATATTTCTTGGATAAAGTAGTCGAAGGTTGTCGGAAATATAATATTGTCTGTTTCCTAATATTGGTCAGTTCTGAGCATCGGTTTGCATCAGAGAATGAGAGATTGAAACCTACAAAGAGGCAGAGGATAAGACGATAGTCGAGAAAAAAAAAAACCCCCCCTCTCAACCTTATTCGTTCGCAGGCCGCCTTCTTGACGACGTCTCGGCCTTTAAGCTGGAATCACAACCCCGGGAATCCTCTACAGAACAAGAAAGGAGCGATTGCGGCGAGGGCATCTCCAAGGCATTTGACATAATTGACAGGGGTTCGTATCATAAACAGTTCCTTGCGGGCGGCCTACACTGCCATGAATCCCACATCTCGGAGCTACACCTCCTGGCGGACTGTCAGGACTGTCAAGGCAGACCGTCGATGCTTGGCAACAGTGGTCGCCGCTCCTTCCCACTTGGTTGATAAAAACAGCATTCGTGTCGCGCGACCTTGAAGTTTCTCTCCTCACGCAACAGCGCGATCCGAAGACGCCCCAACTCTGATCGAATGAAAACATCGTTTTCTATGCCACTCGCTACTAAGTCTATCTCGCCAGATCCGTATTTTTTGAGATTTTCTGCATAGGCCAGTACTATCGTCCCGCTCCTGGACAGAGATCAAGGTCTAGGGAATGACGATTTCGATTTCTGGCTGCGTGCAGGAAACCTGACGACTTCCCTTCACTTATCTCTCGCACCAAAACTCAAGAGTTTCTCTGCCTCCCGAGCCCATTTCTTCCCCTTTCTTCCCATTCGCTCGATTTCTTGTCGAGCTATTGGGAGGAGAAATTCCAGGTCATTGTTTGACCAAAGCAAAAGAAGCTCCAGTTTTATAACAGTGACCATTCAGTGTTTACATGATGGCTTCACAACAGCCTAATATGACCAGCAGCAATCCTCCATCTCTAGGAGCCGGCCTTCATTTCGTGCGGAAGTCTGCATCTCATGAGCCTCTCGGCCTGGATGCTTCACCTTCGTCTGGAAGCGGTTGTAGCGTGGGTATGTATCTCAGAACGCATTTCTCGCACTTCCACTTGAACTACTTTCTTGTGTTTTCTGGCTATTGCCTCTATAGTATCTTTGATATTCCCTTTGCACAAAATTACTTTTGTTTCACGCACAATCGAGTCACCAGTCACCTTTTGTCTCGGGCTGTCTCAAGCTTCTCGCATTGATTCAGTTACTTCCATTTTTTGGCCCTTGATGTCCTGATTAGTTGGCCTTCGCAGATTGGACAGCCCTGGTTTTTTTCCTTCTTTTTTCTTATGAACCATTTCTGTTCATTGTTTCTTTCCTTGGCGGCTCACTGCGAGAAACGGTCGTCGAAATCATGACTAACTGGTGTTGGTGTAGGACTCAAAAAAAGCTCAGCAAGTGCAACCTTATCACCTACACCGACTTCTCGGTAAGTTCTCCTGAGGTTCTCTCTTGACGGTTTTGACGAAGCTCACTCGTTCAAGAAAGCATCAGCGTCAGACTGTCTCTGATGATGGGACCCCAAAGGCTACAAAGTAAGTTAGGTCAGACAATATTCGCATGCTGATATTAACTTTTCTTTACAGTCCGTCTTCATTCCTCGTAGGATCGAGTGAAGAAGATGATGTATTTGCTGAAAGCTCGGAGAATGCCGTCGTAATATCAAGTCCCAGTAAAAAGTCACAACAGCCACTCAACCCAGCCAATGTAGATGCTCAAGGCATCTATCCAGGAACAGCCTGCATGTTTGTGGCAAAGTACAAGATCTTGCTACGACTCGGAACGCTTTCTATAAATAACTAACTATACTCAGTTTATCTCAGCCTTACGACGACCGCACTTTGGAACTGGAAGTTACCAAAGCCTTTAGTCAATTTGGCGAAGTTTGGGTCAAAATCAAGCGAGACAGCAGCCAGATGCCGTTCGCCTTTTGTCAATTTACTGTATGTCAAGCATCCCTTCAGTGCCATTTCAAGATGATGAACATGCACTTAATCATGTCACAGAGAGATGATCACGCCCAGAACGCGGTCAAGATGGGCAAAGGCATGATGATCCTTGGCCGACCATGTCGCACAGAAATGGCTCGAGCTCATTGTATGTTCTATACTCCAGCACGTCTTGGCATTGCTAAAACTATCAGCTTCGTTCATCGTTTTCAAGAAATCCGGCAATTCAACTAGTCTTTCCGAGGCAACAAACTTGCTTGGTCAGCTAGGGGAAGTAGCCAAGGCAGAGTTTCTACATGAAGACATTCGGTCTACTTTGAACATACCTCTGGCTGTAGCCGTGACGTTCAAAATGTATGACAACCGTCGGGATCCAGTCAGAGTAAGGAGCTCCTTTCCGTTTGCCTCCCCTTCTACATCAGAAATCTAACTCAGAGGGTTCAGTACTTTGCCCAAAATCAGAAATTCGTTGTAATGGCCAATGACCCAAAGCGAATTCCCGGCGTCAACACAATGTCAGGACTGGGAACTGCATGGGATGATGGGCGTGATCCTATGGAAGAGTACGACAGGGATCGTCGTTCTGCATTTATCGGGAACTTGCCGCTGTCCATGACTGAAGGGCTCCTTCGAAACATGGCTAGCTCATGCGGAGAGGTAATCAATGTGCAGCTATACAAAAAAATGATACCTAACACCAATGGTATGGATACAACTATTCTGAGGTGTAAATTTTTAGCTAAGTGAAAACAGGTGCGAAGCATTGTTTTGGTTTTGTTGAATTCGTGAGACCAGATTCGGCGGACGATCTGGTCACCTCGCTGGTAAGTTTCCAATCCCACGCAACAGTGCTATTACTAACTCCGGTTCCCATAGAATGGTTCCGATATCGACGGTTATCGTGTAAGGGTCGAACGAAAGCATTCTCGAACTTTCTGTACGCCACAGCGGCCTTCAGGACAGCTCCGCCATGTGCGGTCGACCATACCTAGACGTCGGCTTCCTGGTGAAAGCGAGATGTCTTCAATCGAGGGCACCTCTCCTACTGGAAGCTTCAGGCCTGCCGGTTATGCGCTCACATTGAATTCCAAATCATTCGCAAATAGTCGGGGACGGCGACCTCGAGCCACGATCTTTAGTCTAGATACGGCTCTAGGCAAAGCTGCCTCCTCGGGCAACCTCAGACATGTTGCTCGATCTTTTGACTTGCACCAGGGCAGTCCAACATCAGCGGCAGAGAATAACGGTCCAGACCCCTCTTCGTCAGTTCAGAAGAAGGCCGTTGAACCCGAATTACCCCGGGTAGAGAATGGCCAACCTAATACTCAAAGCGCGAGATCAGGAGCTGAGACTCAGACCGAAGACCCTGAAACCCCAAAATATCAGAGTCAAGATAATACTTCAGAATTTCGTCTTGCAGAAGCCTCCCCAACTAACCAAGATGGCAATATTGCTCTGGCCCATGGGCCACCACACATGACCTGGTTGCCGACGTACTCACCTTATCCGTATCCTTACATGGGCTCACCTATGACGCCCCAAGGAGCACCTGGACTTATGTATAGTGGCTACATGGCGCCTCCTTACTATGGCGCTATGTGCGATATGTTTGGAAATCTAGTGGTTTCTCCGACGCCCATGATGAGTCCCTATCACGGGACTCACTCCCCCAATAATGCATCCCATCCCACCGATAGCAACAATGACTCCGAGAGGTCCAACCCTCGTAACGTCTCTGACTGACACGACAGGCGTAGCTTTATGCCTTAGCCGGCCAGGAACCGCATTTCGATGATGCGGATAAATCGATTTGGCATGCTCGCAACCTTGCGACCACTACATACAATTATCTCATTTCCGATTTCGTGAAGTGTCATTTTTCAAGTTTCTCTTTGTTCTTGATTTCTCTTTCTTCGCTAATTTGCATAAAACCGCTGCACATAAAGCTCATAATATTACCGGATAGCTTTGCACGAGAGAATTGTTGCGCCGTCTACCAGAAATTCAATACTTGGTCGTTGATGATTCGACGCATTCATTTCAACTGCCTGATTTATCAGCCTGACTTGGGAGGTCGGGGTGAATTGTGTGAAAGATATTGGGGGACACATTGTTATCGTCGGATTCTATCTGTCTGTAAGAAATTCAGGAAACGGTAATCGACGACTGGATAATGCGGTCTGGAACAGCCAAGTTGTTGGCTTCCTATTCGGAAGGGGACCAGTCTTTTATAAACAGGAAGCTATAACAGACACAATCAATGTATGAGTAGGATCACTGAGATCAAATTGACTCCAATTGTCTCGCCTCGGATCAACCTGTGCTGCAATACTGAATGGGATTCGTGGTCAGGCCCGTCATTTACGACCCCTGGACGCTGGCTGGCCCACCGAATTTGTCGTATGCCTACATTAGACGCCGAGTATGTCGACATACATACTATCGCAGAGCTTAGTACCAGGGTTTGGCACCCAATTGAAGCCTGGCCGGGCACACTATCTCACTTCTGAAGGTGCAGGTGCAGGTGCAGGTGCTGGTGCTGGTGAAGGTGCAGGTGAAGGGAAGGCTGGACAAACCAGACTGCATCTGTGAAAAGCGGTGTGAGAAGCGGCGGCGCCATTTCACATCCATCACTACGGAGTACCATCCGCCTAAAGCGGGGATTTTTTGGTGGGTGGCGCCACTGACGACTGAGTGACGGATTGGACTTTTATCGCCCTCGTCATTGCCAGCCGCAGAAAATTTTTGCTCTCTCCACGATAAAACCCTCAATATCTTAAATACCAGCGCGTGCTCACTTGTTCGAATATCTCATCATCCCTCGGAGTCCTCTTACGATATTTTTTTTCGGCGTCATTTATACTGGCCGTTAAAAATGGGACAGCCATCTTTTGAGGCATCTAATGCCATCCTCTATCTCACTTACGGAGCTTTCCTGTGAGTCCCGGTCGTGCACAGAAACTTCAGTCAAAAACACATAAGTCTGATTGTGTGATTTTGCGATTGCGTTTTCTTCACAGTGTTCTGGGAACAGGAACTGCTTGGAAAATGAGAAAGCAATCCAAGTCCGATTTCCTGTCAAGCAATGGAACTCAGAGTGGTTAGGCAGATATATCCCTATGTGCAACTCAACAGTTTTCACACTTATCCAGCCCAAGTCGTTGCAAATGCTTCAAACGTAGTCTTGCTAACTTTCATCACCTTTTAGCGCTTCCATTAGCTTTCAACTTCATCGCTTCTGGTGAGTAGGGCCGTGGCGGCTCTTTGCACCGCGAATGTTTTTTTGATTCCCCTGCGGAGCGGCAGCTTTTTCTGCCACTAAACCATGATCTCGACATCACCACTCGTTCCAGTTCAGTGGACCGAGAAACCTCTCGACAGAGTTCGGCTTGACTGGGTATTGTATGTTTGCTCCCTGATCTTACTCTTCTTCCTTCTTCTGTCGCCGAGGCTCTTTGTCTTTGGCCATCCGGGGCTGCTAATATCGTATGAAGCGAATTTATTGTCTTATTTTCCATCAAGTAAACACTCCTGATCTCTGTGCATCACATATGTGCAGCTCCTTAGGACAAAGACATCATAGCCTCGTCGCGCGAGGGGAGAAGACGCGGCTCACTACGGGCGCCGATTTGAAGCAGGCAACAAAGTCCACCTCTTGACTCACCTTTGTGTGTTTGAGAGAGACTTTGCCACTGTGGATTTGAAGCTGAGATTGCACCGTAATTACTCGATCAAGTTAATGCTTGCGTGGGGAATGTGTTGCCGCTCCAATCCCCCCCTCCCCCCTTCTTCAACCAACCCTCCTCAGACCATTTTCCATCTTAACTAAGTATTGCAGCCCTCGGAGCCGGTATCCTGTTCTCATACCCTGAGCTGGCCACCATAGCTGGTGTTCAGGGTGTTGTCGTTTACGCTCTGGCATCGGCGTGCCCGATGCTCATTTTTGGTGCTCTTGGCCCAATCATCAGGCGCAAGTGTCCTGAAGGATTCGTCTTGACGGAGTGGACGAGACAGCGCTATGGAACAATTGCGATGCTGTACCTCAGCTTCCTGACTTTGGTCACTTTGTTTTTATACATGGTTGCTGAACTGTCCGCTCTCGGTCAAGTAGTCTCAACCTTGACTGGTCTCGACGACTTGCCAATTATTATCGTTGAGTGTGTTATTACGACCATCTACACCTGTAAGTAGTAAATCCGAAAATCCAAGGCATTATCTGTATCCCGTAAGCCTAGCTCTCTAACAAAGGTTTAAATAGCGCTTGGTGGTTTCAAGATCTCTTTCCTTACAGATGTCATTCAAGGTGGAATGGTCGTCGGACTCATCATTGTCGCTACAATCACCGTTGGGGCCAAGACAGACATCAACAAAGAGCTCATTGACTCTTCGCACCTACTGGAGCCAAGCCTTCTCGGTTGGCAGCTGTTGTACATTTTGCCAGTTGCAGTTCTCACGAATGACTTCTTCTTGTCCAGCTTCTGGCTCCGAACCTTTTCGTCCAAATCAGACAAGGACTTAATGTTTGGTGTCTCTGTGGCCACGGTGGCCATTTTGTGCATTCTCACGCTCGTTGGGTGCACCGGCCTCATAGCAGCTTGGTCTGGCGCCTGGCCGTCCGATGGCTCTCAGCCAGGGTCGTTGGCTTTCTTCCTTTTGCTCCAACAATTGCCTAATTGGGTCGTTGGTGTTGTGTTGGTCATGGTCGTCTCACTCAGCTGCGCTGCTTTTGATAGCCTGCAGTCCGCGATGGTCTCTTCCGCTTCTAACGATCTCTTCCGCAACCGACTCAACATCTGGTACATTCGTGCCTTGGTCGTCCTGATCATTATCCCAGTCGTCGTCGTCGCCTTGCGAGCGTCCTCGATTTTGCAAATCTATTTGATTAGTGACCTTCTCTCTGCAGCTACCATTCCGGTGTTGTGCCTTGGCCTGAGCGACTGGGCATACTGGTGGCGTGGCTTCGAGGTCGTTGTCGGTGGACTGGGCGGTATTATCACCGTCTTCATCTTCGGCACCATCTATTATGGCAATGCCTACAAGGGCGGCCAACTCCTGCTCCTCAAGAATGGCCTATACGGCAATGACTGGAGCACCTTTGGTGCCTTTGTTGCTGCCCCAATTGGCGGATTCCTCTGGGGGTTTGGCGCTTTGGCTCTTCGTCTTACTTTCCAGTATGTCAAGGCCAAGATTTGCCATGAGCGTTTCGATGCGCTGGATCGCCCGGTTATGTCTCGAAGTTATAGCGACTCCGACATGCCGCAGCAGGTCATGGTAACCAGCTCCAAAGCCGGGAAGTTCTTTTAGTTTGCTCGAGGAGAGCAACAACGCGATGGTGAACGAGACATGCCATACGCATCCTTTGATGCGATGACTAGCGCGGTCTTTATCCTAGGGATATCTAGCGTAACAAGCCTAATAGTCGGCAGATTATGGACATACAGGTCGATAATCTGCCGACTATTAGGCTTGTTACGCTAGGTGTTCCCAGGATAAAGACCGCACTAAAGCATGTTGATATTTATAACTGGCATAAGAGGCGTGCTGGGAATGGAATCGCGGACAAAAGCAATTGACTAGTATTATTATTATTATTGTCATTTGCTTCCGCCAGCTTTGCCTAAGCTAATGTCTAGTACTCGCAGACGAAACATATGATGCAGGAGGGTTTTTTACCCTATTGAAGGGTTTCCCCCCTGATGTATAGTAGGAGTACTAGATATAAGCTTAGGCTAAGCCGGCGAAAGCAAATAATAATAACAGTAATAATATATAGTACTTTACTATACGTTAGAGGGGAGTTTCATAGGACAAGAACCCTTCTATATTAATTGCTTCATCCGCAGCCAGAGTTTAGTTAGTTGCCACCACGGCTAGGTTACTACATAGAAAATCATGACATCTTATACACCTATGATTCTCTCCCTCCATTTTCGCGTTCCCCCCCTCATGCAGAGAGTAGTAGTACAATTACCATGGCGAGGATTGTGCCATGAAATTAACATCTTCTGATTTTGTACAATGAACACTCCCAATGATTCCATGTACGATCGGATCATCGGTTTGTGGTCGAGTCGGTCCACCCTGCCCTTCTAGCTTGCTCCTTTCTTATCACAGCCTTCTCCCGTAAGTACGCCTCCAGAGTAGTAGCAGATGTGGTCCCCCATATCCGCCACGGGCAAACTTCGAACGTCTTCGAATTGGTCTGTCTCGACAGGACCACGTACTCAATCTTATCCTGCAGCCTGAGACTCCCGGGGATGGTTTGGCCCGTCGCAGCATCGCACTTCCACGCCTTCTGCGTCGACGAGACAGCCACAACAGCCTGCTCCGTCATCAGGATCTTGTCGAGAGGGTTCACCTGGTGGATCTGGTGGGACATCAACCTGGGGTACACCAGCCGATTATTATACTTGACGACCTCGAACCGCACGCCCTCCCTGGGATTGCGCCGGTCAATGGCCGCAGAGAGCTTCTTGGCGAAGGCGCCCAGGCAGATCCTGTCAAGGGCGGCTTTGTCGCCGGCGGCGAAGGCCTCGAGCATCTCGCGGTACATGGCTTTGGCGGTCGGCGCAATCTTTCCCCGGCGGGCTTTCCATTTCGGCCGCGTGGTCCAGCCGTGCATGGACTTGAGCTTGAAGCTGAGGACGGAGACGGTGCCGCTGAGCCAGTGCTGCAGGCGGGACCAGTGGTACTGCGCGAAGGCGGCTGGGGATCTGGGGTACTGCGACAAGGGGAGGGAGACGAAGGTGCCTGTTTCCGGAGACGCAGTTAGTGTGAGCCGGATTATGGCCCTTTTGTCTTTCGGGATCAAGGTTGGGAGTTTGGCAACGGGGTGTGTTGTCAGCGTCGCAAAGGATTTGTTCCGTGAAGGAAAGGAAGAATTGAACGGACCTGGGAAGAGGGGACCAGCGCCATCCCGGAAGTACTCAGCATTCGCCATCTTCTGCATGTGCGACATGGTCTCCTTCTGGTTCTTGGAGTTCCGCCGCATGGTTCTGTCGATTTCTCGGAGGATGGCCTCGCGAGAGGCATGGCGTCTCGTCGCATTATGGACCACGAGAGGTCTTGAAATGGCGCTCCGGAGAGCCGGGGACGCCGTGGCCCGCCGTGCTGACAATAGCGAGGCCATTGCGAGGGCTGTGCGAAGGCTGAAACTGGTTTTTTTTTGCGCTGCGAGGCTTATATTTCCGAAGAGCTCTTGTGGCGGATTATTAATGTCCCTTTCCTGGCTCGGAGGGCCACACTCCGAGTTGCCGGGTCTGGTTCCACTAGAACAGGCATCTGCACAAAGCGCCATCGGGAAAACGTTCCAAGCACAGCATTCTTCGCCTTACTCCACGACAAGCTGGACAGGTTTCTTCCCCGTGCCGCTCATCAGCTTCATGGTTCGTGAGCTCAGCGAGCCGATCGGCTCCCAGTGAGCGCAACCCGCGCAATCGAGAAAAATCCGACCGCACTCACCAGCCTCCACCATGAGGGCCACGCAGCTCCTGCTCGGAAAAGGCCTGCTAGGTCGGAGCATGGACGAGCTCCGACGGCGCACGAGCATAGGTTCGCCAAAGCCACAGGAGATGAACCACAGAGAGAGCTAACGCAAGACCAGCGCTGAGGCTCGAGGCCGTCAAGGGACCCCTCGGCCCACGCACGCTCTACGAATTCACCGCGGCCCCCTCGATACGGGACTGCGTCCTCATGTCCGACCGCCTCATAGGCGGCTCCTCCGAGAGCAACCTCGACCTCGAGACGGACCGCGGCTCGCGCGCGTCCTACGCCCGCTTCCACGGCCGCATCTCCACGTGCCTCCCGGACGATCGGCCGAGCGTCCAGCGCAGCGGCTACGCGGCCTTCCGCACGCCGGACCAGGCGCCCACGCTCTTTGGCCGCGCCGTCTGGGACATCGACCCGTACGCGTACCTCGCCCTGCGCGTCAAGTCGGACGGGCGGGCGTACTTTGTCAATCTGCAGACCGAGGCCGTCGAGCCGTCGGATCTGCACCAGCACCGGCTGTTCGCCAAGCACCCGGGCCGGTGGGAGACCGTCTTGATCAAGTGGAACGACTTCGTGCGCACCAACCACGGCTTCGTGGTCGAGCCGCAGACCGAGTTGCTGCGGCAGAAGGTCCGGACGGTCGGGATTGGGCTGACGGATCGGGTGGAGGGTCCTTTTGAGCTTTGCATCGAGCGCGTGTGGGCGACGAATCAGGTTGTTGGGGGCGCGACGGTCGTCAAATCGGAGGCGACTGAGTTGAAGAACAAGAAGGGGCAGCGGATACAGTGGTAGTGCTGGAGCGGGACGGTGCGTCACGGAAATCGGCAGGGTTTTGACAGTATTGGGGGGGTTTAGAAAGTGGGATGAACTCGCCATGGTGCGGGATGTCACGGGAAAGCGCAACTGCTTGGCATATGTGTATATATATATATATATATAAGCCTATGTACAAAAAGGCTGAAAACAAGACAGCATCGCCAGTCGGAAAGTCGGTACAGGCACGTCATCCCCGTCCGAGACTCAGTGTCTCTGCCGTCCGTCTCAATTCGACATATGCCGCCGCATAATCAGCCGCCAAAGCCGTGTCCCCCATCAACTTCATAATCATAGCCTTCTTAGCCATCATCTCGCACTGGCTCCTGATATCCTGGACAGCAGAATAGTGGTCAAGGGACTTCCGCACGGCTGACAGAGCCCGAGTCATCTGCTCCGTGCGCTTGCTCGACTTGGGGGGCATCGTGCCGGCCAAGCCCATGTGGGCATCTGCCAAGGAGGAATACAGGCGAGCGGAGAGGGCAGACGAATCGCACTCGAGGGCGCGCGGGAGGACGGCGACGAGGAGCTGCGTCGCGGCCTCGAATTCGCCGAGTGAGACCAAGATGTTGGATAATGCCCCAATCGCTTGCCACAGACATGGGATGAGCCTCGCCCGCCAGGCAATGTTGGTGGCGCGAATGGCCGTCGAGAAGGCCCTCCGCGGGCGGCCGCATTTGCCGAGCAACGAGACCTTCAGCAGCAGGAGTCGCACGCGAAGCGCAACGTCATTGTTTTCGTCCCTCAGTTTCTGCAGCAGGCTTTCGACCTTCTCGAATGCTCGCTGCAAATCGCCTCGCCGCGTCAGACAATCGATGTGCAGGGAATCAATGATGAAGGCCATGTCCGGCTCCAGATCGTCCGACTTGGATTGCAGCAGCTGGTCCAGTAGCTCTTCGGCGCCAAGGAGGTTGCTGTGGTGCAAGTCTTTCTTGAGCTTGATGATGGCCCTGTATTTGTACCAGTATTGGCTGGGCTTCCAGGAGCGTAGGGAGTTCTCGTCCAACCTTTCCAAGTATTGCAGGCCCTCGTCGTATCGGCCACGATCTGCAAGGGAAAGGGCCATGCGGCAAGTGTGCTTGAGCTCGTCGTCGAAAACTGCATGCCTCGCGTAGCATCTCAGGAATATTTCAGACGTCAGTGTCGAGAGTTGCGACAAGCCCAGCCTGCTCCACAGGGCAGCGTACAGCGCAAGCTGAGATCCAAGCATGGTCTTCATATTCCTCTCAACAATGACTTGCGAGCTTCGAACCATGTACTCGAGAGATGTTGCCACACTGTCGCCATTGATCAGGCCAAGCTTAGCTTCGCTTAGGAGAACTGAGCTCCAGAGAGTCCACATGCCAGACTCCTTGGCCTTGACTCTGAGAAATGCCAAGCTCTCCTTGCCGGTCCCCAGCAAGCTGTTCGACTCCGGTTCGTAAACCAAGTCAGGATGTGCTCGACCGAAATGGAATAACCAGTTCAGCGCAAAGTTGAGACAGGTCATATCCCGGTTCTCTCGCGCTGTAGACACGGTTTCCATCATGGCGGCAACAGCTTCCTTATAGCAGCCAAAATCCGCCTGCAGTACGGCCAGGTTCATGAGAGCATACTGATAGAAAAGTCGATCCCGATACTGCATAGTATAATCAAAGTATCTGTGCAGAAAATCAAAGGCAGTCGGACAGTCTCCCGATCTCCAGGCATCAAGAAAGCTGAATACGCCTTGTTAGCGAGCAGCAAACCCCATTATCGGATCTTGTTTTCAAGACTTTACCTAAGGTAATGAGTAAGACTAGGTATAATGAGACTATCGTGTAGCAAGTCGTGAAATTGATGCCGCATCTCCAATGGGATCCGGTTTCCATATTCTGCCGCAGCACCATTAGAGAGGACCTTGGCTCAGGTGTCAAGCCATCACTTACTCTGCAGCTGTTCAATCTGGAACTCCAAAAGTGTCTCAATATCATCAGTGCTTACAGGTATCGTGCTGCTCTCATCGCCGGTGAGCATATCGCCGTAAGCCACGGCTGCTAGAGCAGCGACGCTGTCTGGGTCCCAGTCCTTTTGCTCTCCAAGTAGCAATACGTTGTCGAAACTGAGTCGACCAAAGCTCGGGTTCTTCCTCTTTAGGTAATGCGCCGTAGGTTGGCGGTATCGCACAAAGGCCTTCCACAGTTCCGCGCAGTCATGAAAGCGCAGTCGTTGATACTCAAGTCGTGCTCTCCTGACGAAGGCACCCAACGGGGAGTTTCTCAAGAGTCTCATATTTGTGTCTTGTTCAGAATCCTCAATCCCGTCCCTTTGGCGCTCTTCCTTGGTCTGGGCAAGCATAGCCATGATCCTTTCGAAAAATTGGTGAAGAGCGTCAAGTGAGTTCAGATCCCAGATCTTCTTGAGGAACTGGTCCCATAGTTTCCGGCCTGGGATGCCCTTCAAGAGGGGATAGTTTCCGAGAAGCTTTTCGAAGTCTTTGATGGAAATGACTAGATTGACCGTTTGCTCTGCTTTCGACCAGCGAGCCCCTTGTGACGATATGGGATCCGTGGAGGCGTGATCCATGAGGTGGGATGTGATGAAGGAGAGCACAGGAAGCACGGCGTCGCTGGGGACGGCTTCCTCTGTGTAGAGTTCCACCAGAGCCAGAAGGCCAACTTTGGCGGGCGTGAGATATCGGGTCATGTTTTTAATTGCTCAAATCGGAGCTGTTGTTTTTCAATCGTGTTTTGGCACTGAAGTCGGCATTCTGCTCTGGTGAGGAATCTGGCAGCTATCTCGGAACTTGTCTCATGAGAAGGAACGTTGCGACTCAAAGCAATAGGTCCATGACGACGGCCGGGCTTTGTGAGTCCGAGATCCAGACCGGAAGACTTGACGGATATATTTTTAACGCGTGATATCGCCTTGACCAAAAAGGAGGTTGTTGTTGCTGCTGGTGGTTGTTGGATTCGGTGTCTGTGATTGATGCGTAAACATGAAGTGACAAGTGACTTGACTGGTGCCCCTCAGCGCGATCGAATTCAGGTGCCAGCCAGCTGGGGAGTACAGTGGGTGTACAGTGGGTGTACCCCGCTACGCAAGACCAGATACACCCACTGTAGATGGCTTCATTAGTGCTTTGCTGTTCAAGGATAGTGGAATGCAGCGCTGACCCGCAGGTGCATTTGGTGCCCAGCCTGCAAAAACGTAAAGTCTTTACGCTCTACCCCGTAGTCCGTTGATAGATCAAGTCTCGATATCTGCACATGTTTTCACACTTGTCCGCCAGCAATGCCAAAACCCTACAGACCGAGACTGCAGACCGAGACTGCAGACCGAGAGTAACACGTTACAAAGCTGGGGTTTGGAGTCCCAAAGAATTCGACTACAACGTTGCACCTGCCCTAGGTCAAGTTCTTATATACAGGATTGCAGCGCATGGTGTATTGGTGTAGTCAAATACTCTTGACCACTTACTGGAGGTGTCATTCAACCAAATTCCTTCATCCCGGTACTCTTTCATCTAGCCCTCTTCAAATAGAACAACGCAGGCCAACGGAATCTTTTCACACTTCGCGCAAATGCGTTGGGTTCGAAGAAAGTTCACGTAGGAAATTCGTGTTAAGCAGTAGATACATGTAAATGGCACCAATGAGAGAGCACCAAGTGATTGTAGCCTAGGCGATGCCGCAGCATATTGGTCACAAAACGTCGACAGGTATATTTCTAGTTTGCTTGTCGTTCGAGGAAATTGTAGGCAAACAGTACAGCGGAATCTCCAACCAGAAACCCGGGCAGTCCAGTTGAAAAAAAAAAAAAAAAAAAAAAAAAAAGTATTATTCTGCAGAGTTATTTAGGCAACCTTATTCGAGTTGTGGTAGTTGACAGAATCGTTCCAGCTACCGAGATGTTAGTCACTAATTCGAACAGAATGGCCACCCCGAAAGTTTGTATCCCTCTGGCGGCACTTCCTTTGGCTGAGGTCAATGCTTACAACAACGTCTTGTCACCATCACCCCACTGGAAGTTCTTGGTGCGGATGTTCTGGTAGGAATATTCAGTGCGCTCCTCCAGAGGAGGCATGTGGCTCCAGTGCTCCCAGTGGTTGTTCCACAGAATCCAAGCGTTGGTGCCAGCAGCAATCAGAAAGACGGGGACGGCGCTGCATATATCTGTTAGCCTGTGGCCATTTCGAAGTAGGCAAGAATGCATTCAGCGTCTATGTGCTCCGCCACGGGAGTTTGGACATAAAGTCGCTGATCACTCATGTTCCGTCATCGTTCTATGATCTATGCCGGCCATCGAGCAACAAGCATTGAATCATGAACATCAGGGATTCCTTCGACCCTCAAACTAGGTTAGTGACGTACTAGATAGAGATCTTCTTCCACAGCTCGGTAGTGGACTTGGCGTGCTCCTTGATGTGCTGTCGCTCCTTGATGAACTCGTTTTCGGTAGAGGTGCTGGCGAAACGGCGCTGAGCCGGAGCGCGCAGCTGCGCGGGGAGGCGCGAAGTGGTTCTGGCGACGGCTCGCGAGAACATATTGATCGATTTTTTTATCGGCGGTGAGAGGCTTAATGGCGACCAATAGCTTTGTGTGTCAATTAATGATGAACCTGCGAGATATCAACATCGGCTCATCCGACACAGCTGGGTGGACCCGGGCATGGGAAGAAGCGTCATCACGTGATTTCTGCGTCGGCATTCGGGTAACTGTTGAGTGCAGGTCATGCTTTCGAGAGCCAATCACGTCATGGATCATCTTGCCAATACAGCATTTCAATTATTATAAGTTGTGAGAATGAAAGGATTCACGCATTACGTACTCGGACTAGGAAGCCTTCGCTTTCATTTTTCAGGATACTGGAGGCTTCAGCATGCTCTCTACTTCGTTCCTTGCCAACAGCCATGAACTGCAGAACGAAGTCCGAGCACGTGACAGTCAAGTCTGGCCAATTTGGGCCAGCTACACATATTTCGGGCGAAGACAGTGACACAATCCCGCCGTGAATGTTGCTTCGGACCGATACGCGTTTTGTGGTAGTTGAATAAAAAGCTTCTCCCAAACTTCGACAATCCAGTTTGCAGGATGTGAATAAGCTGGCCCGAGAGTTTCCCAGCATGTCCGCGTTCCGGATTACGACTTGGAATGGTAAGTTCTCGTGAACACTAACATGGCTGGCTCACATGAAAACTGACGTATGATGGCAGTCAATGGCATAAGGTACGATCTGGCATCGCATCGCATCTGCTCACAATGAGACTAATCTGGATCCCAGAAACCCCTTCGCGTATCAGCCATGGCGAGAGCAGAGGACTTTCCAGGTGAATCCAGCACGCAAATCAATCCGTCAATACACAACTTGCTAACCACAACTTTGTGCAGTCCATGTTTGAGATTCTGGAGTCAGATATCGTGATTATGCAAGAAACTAAGATCCAGCGAAAGGATTTGCAGGACGATATGGTCCTGGTTCCGGGATGGGATGTTTTTTTCAGCTTGCCAAAGTACAAGAAGGGTATGTCTGCTTGAACCGGCGACAGAGCTGGCAGCATGCTCTAATCTGCTTGCCCTAGGATATTCTGGAGTTGCCATATACACCCGCAACGCAACCTGTGCACCTATCAGAGCCGAGGAAGGCGTCACGGGTGTGCTCTGTCCGCCAAGGTCGACGACTAGCTTTCGAGATCTGCCCTCCGATCAGCAGATCGGGGGTTACCCTCGACCTGGTCAGCTCTCAGGAGCAGTGGAAGAAGCGGTGTTGGATTCTGAAGGTCGATGTGTGATCCTAGAGTTTCCAGCCTTTGTATTGCTGGGAGTCTATAGCCCGGCCAATCGAGACGAAAGCCGAGATCTGTTTCGGACAAGTTTTTTCGAAGCGCTTGATGTGAGAATACGCAACCTGGTTGCTATGGGAAAGCAAGTCATTCTGGCTGGAGACTTGAACGTCATTCGCTCGGAAATGGATTCCACAAACGTTCTCGAGACGCTAAGGAAAGAAGATATGACCCTAGACGAATGGATTTCCCTCCCGGTTCGACGCATCTTCAACCAACTCATATTTGAGGGCAGCGTCATCGGACAACGTGACGAAGAGAGACAAGAACCTGTGCTATGGGACCTGTGCCGCAACTTTCATCCCACTCGCTTAGGCATGAACACATGCTGGGACACCAAGAGAAACACGAGACCAGCCAACAACGGAAGTCGAATCGACTACATCCTTTGTAGCGACGCTATCAAAGACTGGTTCACACATGCCAACATCCAAGAGGGCCTCATGGGATCTGACCACTGTCCAGTCTTCGCCACTCTTGCAGACAAAGTCAGTTTCAAGGGCAACGATATTCCTCTGCTCGACGTCATGAATCCGCCCGGCCTTTTCAGCGGGGGTAAACGCATGCGAGAGCTGGCACAAAAGGACCTATTGCCACTTTCTGCAAAGCTGATTCCGGAGTTTGACCGTCGCCAAAGCATTCGCGACATGTTCTTCAAGAAGTCTGCTTTACCAGGAGTCGCTGCCAGCGCCGCATCGAGCTCGGAGTCACCGGTCGAAAAAGCAAGTTGCGTCACGGAGACCTCTATCGGTGCGCTTCCGAGCACTGACAATTCCCTAAACGAGAGCGGAACCCCCGGAGCCCTGTCGATCGCGATGCCAGCAAACAATGGCGCAGCAAACGGTCTGCCGGCCGAATCACAGAAACGGCCCTGTGAGCCCATCGCGCCGGCTCCAAGACCGCTCAAACGCAGCAGATCAGCTGTCGACGCAAACACGCCCAAACCAAAAGCGACGGTAGGACAACAGACACTCAAGGGGTTTTTCAAGCCTGTTGTCGCAACGGCTGTCCCTCCAACACCCTGCAGCCGCCAAGAACCGCAGGCAAACACCAGGTCACAATGCATCGCGACAAACACCGCCGCGCCCGCTTCATCTCTGCCGACAAATGCTGCGGGGTCCGAATCTATGGGCTCGGTATCCGTATGTTTGCACAGTGACCAGTGCGAGGTTATCCCCAAATCTCCGGACAGAGTGTTTGATCCAATCGAGGCCAAGGAGTCGTGGTCCAAGCTGCTTGGCAAACGCGTCGTGCCACGGTGTGAGCATAACGAGCCCTGCATCAGCCTGGTTGCGAAAAAGCCAGGTGTGAATTGTGGTATGTCGTACCCGTCTTAAGCGATATTGTATATTTCGCATTGTCGTTGTCATTGGTCGCCTTCATCCTGCCATGGAAGGGCCCGGCGTCATTTGTCATACCGCGCATCTCTCTGCTGACTGAAAGCTAGGACGCTCATTCTATATCTGTCCCCGTCCGCTGGGTCCGTCGGGGGAAAGAGAAAAGGGGTCGGAATGGCGATGTGGAACTTTCATTTGGAGCAGCGATTGGAACGGTGGAGCTGCATCGTGACACAGCTTGCGCGCGGAGGCTATGAGTAACCTCGTTCCAAACTGTCGGAAGTGAAGGATTCTGTACGCTGTAACTGATAGATGGTCAGCGACGGATTGTTACACTCTCCCGTACGGTAAAGGCTGAATGTCGAAACACGGCCCGGACCTCCAATTTCCCGACGCTGCAACCATGGGGTATGACGACCGACTAGGCTCATCTCGATGTAATCACGTAGTACATTCACTTCACAGCTGTGAAAGGGGCAAAGTTCCATTTTGGGTAGACTACAGCATCTTTGCAATTCGCAGTTTGCTCATAGCCGCAGCTCGCTAACGTCCCAAGCCCAACAATAGAGGCACTCATGAAACATCATCTTTCCTTGTGCTCGCGTCTGAGCTCGAGGACAAGCAGTGCTCCAACGCCTCCTGCATTCAAAGTTGATATCCTCCCTAGTCTTCATCGCATGTGAGATGAAACGGGCTTGGCATATCCGAGTTGGGTTCAGAGAGGCTCAGATTGATCTGACGGGATGGACTTTTCGGTAGAGCGTAGCTCGTGGCAATGATTTGGCGGGGCATGGATCACAACGCTGGCATGGCATCGAGCACTTGGAGTTGGGTTTGGCTTTTTTGTATTCCTGTGTTGGGATGTACTGTAGATTCATGTAGCTATTTTACGAGACGATGTGGAATATTCTTTCGCGGCCCTCGCCTTTGACTGACGTATTGTGGCGGTAGCGCTTCGATATTCACTTGGTTTTTTCTGCATTCTTCTTAGTGGTATATTTGTATCCCGGATACTTTGCTTTGTGCAATCGATCCTCGTCTTGTGCCATTTTTTGCCAAAAAGCTTTTTCTTCATCTGTTTCATTTTTCCAGAGAGTGGATATCATGGTAGCTTCAAAAGTCAGTAAAGCAGTAAGAAGAGAGGAGGGGCATTCGTCATACACAATTCTGATGCTGTGATTCCTTGATGCTCTTTCCGTAACTCTCTTGACTTGTATTGGCGGTACAGTATCCAACTGTTTCTGGGCCGTGGAATGTGATTAGATGTTTCTTCAGCTTCGACAACATTAGTCTTGCCTGGCAATTCTTTCGGATTCGTCGAATCTGGTAATATTTAGTACTTGAAGTATCATTCACCGTTTAATACTTACCACAGCTGAGAAAAAGTGTGCCATAATTTGTGGTATCAACCATGGCTCCTAAGGGCAGCGGGCAGAGACGAAATTTCTGGCGATAGGGATCATGGAATACCGAGACGGGTTGTTGGACGCGCCGACTGAGTTTGGGATTTTTTTTCGTCAGACAAACTCATCTAATCAAAGAATCTTCTCACCTAAAGTTGTTCGCTATGGATTCCACGAGGCTTCTGTGAAATGTCTCAGGAACGAAGACATGCATGTTGCCTTGCACCTCACTTGTGACAAAAGTCACCGGCGCATCCATCGATGCGCTATCGTAGAGTTGAGTGCGAGGACGCATCCTTGTGACTGTTTTGATTTTTCGCTTGTCTTGATCTTTCAATTTATAATTTTTTTTTGGTTTGGGCTCCTTGTCGTGTGTTGAAAGTTGTTGCACGGAGATGAACGTCGAAAAATAAACCGAAGCACAGGTTAGGCCTGAACCAACCACAATACCAACACAAACTCAGCCCCGTTTTCCTCAGGTGACCACTATTGTTCTGGACCCCGATTCACTTTTCGGGAACATACAGCCACTTACTTCAGAACTTGGGCTACTTCAAGCGTTTCTCGGACCATTTCAATTAAAAAAAAAAAAATGGCTGATGCATATCACTGCAACTATGGAAAACATATATCACTTCACGCCGCTATGGAATCGGTCAGATCTTATTTATAGGCCGGAGCAAGCTCTAGAAGCTATTCGAATCAAATCTCTTCAGGCGTTTCTTGATAAAAATCGCTTCGAAGACTCTAGGCCCCTTAGTCTGAAGGGTATGTTTTGCCAACTCTCTTCTTTCGACACAATGCTGAACGTATTTTCCAGAAGTCATTTCAGAGTGTACATGTATTATCCAGCAGCTCCTTGAGGATCACACAGATGACAATGAAATTTTGCGAAGACTCCGTGAACTGGAACGAGAGGATAGCTTCGGAATTGTCAGGAATTCATTAGCTTTATGGTATGATGCTTCATGCCCTATCTTCTCTCGTGACCCTCATCAGGGTCTTCCACCAGATTCAGAATTAGAAGACGATAGCGGAGCACCAATCTTCACTTGGAGTCGTCGTTTCTTCCATAAGCAGCACGCAATTGGAAATTTGGGTTTTATGGCAATGTTGATGACATCTGAGGTTTGGGTACTGCCTAAAAATGAGAAGCTGAAGGCTGCATCAGTCATCTCGGCTGCTACGACTACAATTCTGTTTGCGTCTTATTTGATATACACTAATGTTGTACAACATGGTTGCGCTCTCAATGCCTCCTCTGCTCAAAGCTTCGAGGCAATGACATTATTTATCAGATCGTCATGGCAGGTTGCTCGCACAAACTCCAGCATATTCGACAGTCCCCCTGGAAGAGAGTTTGGGGCAACTTTATCCGAGGTGAGACTGAGCAACGATGGCAAGCGATTCTTGACGAGGGTTGGACACGAATCATGGCGCGAGGCTCCGTATTGGCATCCGTGCCGCAGAGTACCTGGCTCAGTTTGGAACAACTACTTGAAGAACCTCGCTCGTCCTATGTTTCCGATCCAATCTAAAACCAACAACGAGATTCTTATAAGCCTCCCAAATACGATTTTTGCCCTCGTTCAGCTTTGGGAAACATATTATCACGAGCTTCGCAATCGATTTGATGAGGTATGCTTATCTTCGACTTCTATTATGGTATATTTGCTTATTCTTAAGGGAAGACTGAGCGCCATCGCCATTTTAATTCGCTTTCATCCCGACATGCTCAATTTATAAAAATGTCTGAAATGTCTGGACGCCCATACCCGGAGCGCAAATTATCCCCTCAGGTAAGGAATTTGTTTCTCGCTAAGTTGTGGAGAACTAATTGGAAATAGCTCGCAAACCATAATCTCAATGTGGAGCAAGAATATTTATTAAATATGCCTTTGGTAAGTTCATGCCTTTAACGGGCACGAGTGAAATGGCTTATTGAGACACTTTCAGATCAAAAAACCTGCTGTTGATTTTCGGGGCAATTTAAGTTTGCCTTTTATGACTACAGCATTAAGAGCCGTTAGATTTCAAATAGAGCCGGAAGAGATTGCTCGAACGTTTAGCATTGCGTCATTTTGGTAGATAGTGATACCAATATGCATAAAATAAATAAACCCGGCCGAGTATACTGAGCCTACTTCAGGACGGATGCTTTCACTTCTAAGAGCAATTATGAGGACCTATTCCATTTTCACCTATGTCCCACTTGCTGAGCTGCCCCACACTCCTGGTTTAGACGCGAGATCTGACAGGAAACTGAGAAAGTCACCTCAGTCTATGTCACTTCAAACACTATGCTCAATTGAGCGTCCAGCCACTAATTCCACTCTATCCCTGCAATGAGACTAATCGCACCCCACCCCTTCTCAGAAATTCATTACCTCTCAGCTCATAAATGCACTCCCTCCCACTCTTAATTAAAACCCATCAGCATATCACTTCTCAGTATCCCCCAATTTCTCATGGCCGACTCTGATCCCATAAACACAATTCAAAATGGCGAACAGGGCAGAACTTATGCAACGGCTTTCCATATTGCCAACGCAAGAACTTCTTCAGTACCTCAAGGACGAAACAATGCTTGACATTGCGGCGAAATATTTTGACACGACTATCCAGCCGACTACGACACCAGCATTCCACCAACCGATGATTTATCATTATGAGAAACAAAAATTTCAGACTTGCGACAAGGCCAAGCGGCCATTGAATGCTTTCATGGCTTTTCGCAGTACGTGTGCTTGAATGTGCAACCCGTTGGCAAGCAGCACTAATTATGATCAACACAGGTTACTATCTAAAGCTTTGGCCAGACCAACAGCAAAAGACCGCCTCTGGCTTTCTGACTACTCTTTGGAATAAGGATCCTTTCAGAAACAAATGGGCTTTGATTGCCAAAGTCTATTCATTCGTCCGTGATGAGGTTGGAAAAACAAAAGTGTCACTGGCTTATTTCTTGGGATTCGCATGTCCTATGATGGGAATTATCGAGCCGCAAAGATACCTGTCGATACTTGGCTGGTCAGTTGAAGGAGTTGAGCCGCTTCAGAGACTGGTTCAGGATGAAACAATCGCAGCAATGGGACAATCGCAGCTATTGAATTGCGAATATCCCAGTACCGAGCTTGAGCTCCTTTCGACACTAGTAAGCGTCGGCTACATGCCAGAGCAAGGTATCGACCTTCTTGAAAAGCTTGGAAACAGTAGGAATGCTCTCATAGCAACCTCCAGTCCCCGGTTGACGCTACCTGTCTCATATACGCCAGAGAAGCTACAATTCATGAATACTATTCGGTCAGATCCTGTCCAAGCTACAAAAGAACTCTTCGGGGATGCTTACGATGACTACACAATTCAAATGCTGGGCGTCAAGTCCTACGATGTCGAGAATGTTGATTCAATCAATCATTTGCCAATGCAAATGGAGCTTCCAGATCCTCGATATTACTACGATTACTCTACGAGCCATTCACATCTTGCCATCGACGGAGCCCCTGTTATGACTTTTGAAGGCATTCCAGATCACGAAACTTTCGACATCGACAATCCTTGGGACGTGGACGCCATGCTTGGCCAATCTCAGTCGGAAGGGCAAAGAAGTAAGTCGCACGACATTCCACAATGAACAGTATTAACAGATTTGCAGCAGTTAGTCATCCTAGAAGTCCTTCGCATGATGCTCAGGAGGATTTTCATTATGCATTCGGTTGATTACCTGAGCTAGCTTTCTGTTTACTGGGCACTGGAATGAAAACAATGGCGTTTGTATCATTTGTTTCATGACGGAATTTTAACTATAGGCGGGGCAAATATTGACGGTGCAGGCGGCGTATGGATGACTTGAATCAGTTTTTAAATTCAGATACCCCCATTTATGAATCGACATCACCACTTGCGTTGACTATTGCTTGTAAAGAAAATTGCAGCTAGATTGAGAGACACAGTGGAGGCATATTTACCATGTAGCAAACATGGGCTGATGTCCATGGCCACCACCTCCATGACACCTAAACGCCAGCTCCTGGGCCAAAGCCACGCACAAGGCCAGCAAGCATGCGGCATACGGCATGCACGCCTACAAGCCACAGGAAACAGCCCCGCAGTGCCCCACACCCCCTTCGAATGGCATGGCGCAAAGAGCCAGACAGGAAGAAGAGGAAAGAGAGTCAGTCTGGAGCCTGCGTTGCGTGTTCAGGGGCAAGGAGAGAAAACACACGGCAGGGACTAGCGCTGGGCCTCTGGTCTGCTTCGGGGGCTCTGCATATTAAGGGGCAAGGCGGGCATGTGGGCGATGCGTGTGTGTGGTGCAGCTCTGGAGTGGGAGTAAGCCGTGCCAGCCTGATGTCGTCAACGTTTGTTTTGATTACGACACGACACGGTGCTTTTGGGCGGGTGACGCCGGGTGTTCTGACCAGTATCCCAACTGCCGTGCCGTCGTCTCGTCTCTGCACCCAGAGACTTGGGAAAAGGTGTCTTGGGTATGTATGCCGTAGGTCCATGATGTGTCTGTCTGTCTGTCTGTCTGTCCGTCTGTCCATGGCACACACATGGCTGCCGTGGGGGTCGGGAGAATCAATGATGACAAAACGTGGCAAGTGTGGCTGTAGCATGGATGCATGTTTGCGTGTTTGCGTGTCGAGTGGTCCTCGGGCCTGGTTGGCTGGCTTGGCGGGGCTGGCTGATCCACCAGGCAAACAAGACGAGAATCATGGCATTTCCGCATGCACGGGGGCGAGGCCAGCACGACCAGCAGCACGACCTGCACGACCTGCACGACCAGCACGACCAGCAGCACGACCTGCACGACCTGCACGACCAGCACGACCAGCAGCACGACCGGCCAGGCACACGGATGCAATCATGCATGCGTGCTCTCGCAAACGCTGTCCGTGCAGCAGGAAAATGAGATTGTGTGCATCGGAGTGTCTGTCTGTCTGGTCAAGGTCCTCGGGCTCCTCGGCCAAAGACCACATCGACGATTCCTCCCCCTCATCTCCCCCTCACCTCCCCCTCACCTCGCACCCCACATGTGGTACGTACACCATGTACCATGTACCATGTACCATGTACCATGCCCACGTCGACGGCACTCGGTAGGACTAAAACGTCGTCGTTCCAACTATTCTATTTTCCAAAATTCCACGATTGGCTCCCCCAAGCTTTTCACGCCCGCTTTTCTGAAACCGTACCGACTAGTTTTATCGCGCCCCGCACGAATCAATTGATTTCGCCCAAGTGGCGCATCACTTTCGCAAGCAAGCATCGGCTATATCTTTCCTTTGAAACGAAATCAGGCTTCTCGGCGACTTGCAGCTTTGGAAACAGTCTTTCCCCGGTCTCAAGGCTCCACGGCCGTATGCATCGCTAGCTTACCCGACCCAGCAAGCTTCATCATCTAGCCCTTGCTTGCATGCATGGCGTGGCAAACGAGAAACAACCTCCGGCTATTGGGCTAGCCCTATGTATGGCTCGGGCCATACGTTCATCACGTTTGTGCGAGTCAAAGACTGCCAATACAATCCTAATCAAGGAAATGCAACCGCTCCTGCAGTCGAAGGCATGTCGCCATTTGCGTTGCTTTTCACACGGTAGGCTTCTGAGCAGACAGACAGGCCACAACGAGTTAGAAATTGTGCTGTGCTGTGCTGTGCTGTACATCATGTCATGTCGGCACTTGAATCAGCCCTTGGCAGAAGGATCGTGAATGCAGCGCCGACCAGGGCAATGTTGACATGATGATACTGACAAGGCCACCCCAGCATGGCCACCCCAGCATGACTGATGTCGTGTGACCGACCTTGGACCCGCCCCCTACAAGACAGCAAATGGCTAGTGCGAGCGGACGTGCACCTATGAGAACTGGCCCTGACCCGGGCCGAAGGGATGGGAGGAGGCCTTACACGTCCGGAGTATGCTCCAGTGTATTATCCAGCGCAGAGGAAACTGAGCGCCGGCAACTTCTTCGCAGTCAGCTGCCTTTGTTCCATCTGAAGCTTTGAGCATTCGGCAAAATTCCTACGCCACACACAAAGCTGTGTCCACTTATTTCGGGCGAGTTCTTTTAACAAAATAGCGCAAGAAGCACGCCACGAGCACAAGTAGAGGTTTTCGCAATGCTGAGGAGAAGCGGTGTCCGTAGACGGAAGGAGTCAGACTTTGTCTGGACTAGCGGCCTGGAAGCGCGCCTGGACCGGACTGGCAGCCGATGCAGCCCGGCAGCCCGAGCGAGAGCCGGTCTGGAGTTCGGCTGGGTGCCAGCTCCGAAAGCCAACAAGAAGCTAAACCCCGGACGGGCTGGTGTCGGAACAAACTACGCAGAGGCACCCAGATACACACCCACTGTACTATGCTATGCTATTTTAGCACCTAGCACCATGACCATAACCTCGCGCCGCCAAGTCCTCGGGCCCGGCGAGTCCCCACTGCTCCATTGGGTCCTTTTGCGAACGCCTCACGCCCATTGCTGTCAACTCCGACCGCGCGCGCAATTGCCATTGGCTCTCCGGTACCGTTTCTGCCTCAAGGTCGACGAAGGGATACAAAGGGCAGCTTGCCGCTGTTGCATTGACAACCTGGACCGTCGCCAGCATTCATCTCTCGTCGATCGTACCAGTAATATTTACGACCCGTACGAGTTTGCAAAACCTACCTTGGCAAGGCTAATAGGAGTCCCGCCCGGAGCCGGGCCCGAGAAAGATAAGATACCCGAGCCAATCACACAGAGGCTAGCAGTTACGCCACTCGGTCCAACTCTATTTTTGTATCATTTGGCGCGCATAGTCAACTGTCAAGCGCGCCAAGTCCCTCGCAACTTACCGAATAGTTGCAAAACTAGTTCAAGGGTCGGAGTGGCATCACCTCATGCTTTTCCAACACGATCCGATTTATTTCGGTCGCATGTGCATGCTCGGGGCCGTCCGAGGACCCTTTTTTGGTGGTGGCGGACGTTGGCGTGGCCTAGCCACAGCTCCGATTTCACTGCTCGATTTTATGCTAGAGGTTATGGCGGCATGGTTGGTTTCTTCGGTCGACTTTGCGCCCAGATTTGTGGCCCCTGCTGGAGTTTCTTTGCAAGTTTCTCATTGTTGGTTGGGGTGTATAGCTTCGTCGAGGACGGTTGGGCGGAACCACATGACACCGCCAAACAACGCACGCCCTGCACATCAAAGTTATTGTTAGTTTTTTTTTTTTTTTTTTTTTTTTTTTTTGTTGTCATGAGCACAAAATATCGGTCTACCGGTTACATCCTCAGCTGCGGCTGGAGAGCTAACGCATTCGCTCTCCTGGATGATGAAATCCTTTCTCAGGCTTGCGATGGATGCCCCCTATCCGCCGAGATCATGGTTTCTGCGCGTTTCCGGCCACATGTTTTCCGATGAGTGGTTTACTAGCGAGAATTCTAATGGGCCGCGATGGCTTGATGTTGGGACGCTGCAAGGCCATGCTGGATGCCGTCTACCTCGTCATGCTCGTCCGCATGAGCGATGGGTACACCTGGGGTCGGTCGTGGCTGGAAACTGATGTGAAGTGATGGGGAGCCCAGGCCGATACAACCGTCATTACTCCGTAAACTACCTTTGCTTGGCGTTTCAACCCAAGTTCAAACGGGGCCCCGATGTCAGCCGTTGCTCACATAGTGTTCAGAGTGCCGGCCGGGGCAGCAACAGCTCGGAGAACTGGAGAACCGGAGAACTAGGATGGTACGTACCAAACACGTCGATTTCTTGGCGTTCAGCCTTCTATTTGTCAGGAGTCAGTTTCCAGAGTGGGCCAGATCCCCACCGTCCACTATTGATCTTCTCTTGCACCTGCCGAAACTGACCATCACTCCTCACTCGTTAGTCATCGAGTCGTCATCACTCACTCTCACTTCTTCCCGACGAACGAGCATATGCGTGTGTTTCGATGGTGACAGCGACGAAGCCCAATGCAACCGGTAACCGTACCCAACAAGCCGCAAGCCGTTAGCAAGGACGGCTGAAGGTAAAAATAAAGTGACGCTAGCCAGCGCTGACGCCGACAGTGGCAGTGGCAGCTATCCCAGCATTTGTACACCTGGCCAGAACAGGCTAGCGGCTTCCCAAAAAAAAAAAAAAAAAAAAAAAAAAAAAAAGAGACCAAGCGCACCTCGAACTCAAAGCTGCGGCGCAAACAGTTGACAGCCGCAACTCTGTTGTCCTACGACGACATACAACATGATGATCATCTTCCTTGGGCTCACATCTGCGAGAACTCGTGTCTTTCGGCGGAATAATCGCTTCAGGGTACGCACAGTCATTGTCGACTTACGAAGTTCCGTGTCTTTTAGAATTTGGAAGGACTTTTACACAAGTGTTTCCCCCCTGTCAGATGCTTCATCGTCAAACCCTATATATCGAGATATAGATTGATGCCTTCAAATGTTATGAACACTGCCATGGCAAAGCAGCCCATCCGGCAACTTGTTGATCAAGTGAAATGCATATTTACTAACTCTCCCCCCCCCCCAAACAAAAGCAGATGATGACAAAGTAGCCTGTCTGTCTTGGTCCTGTACAGCAAATCCCTGCGCTTCATGATGGCGAGGTTGGCGCACTGGTTCGTGCGGGCTTCCCAAGACAACCTGTATGATAGAAGTGCCGACCTTGCCGGTGGCACTGACCTCGATTGCGCCTCACGATACCCCCTTTTACGCCCAAGATGGCGTCTCATTTGCAAAAAGACGGCTCCCATGAGCACGAGCCCCAAGGCCACGCATGTCTCGCTGAATATAGCAATTCTGTCGTTGATGGGAATGAGACTGGATTGCGTAAGCAACGCGCGGTAAAGTGCATAATTTCATTGACGAGATTTGACCTAATTCGACGTACATTGGAGGACCTTTGTGCACTTGGTTGGCTTCCACGGTGCTACTCCCGCTACAGTAGGACAGAATCAAGGTCCAGATGCGATGTACTGCCGTTCGTCAAGCAGACCTGCCAATGCGAGACAGTGGCTTGCGGACTGAAGTCGTGGAGGGAAGACCTTGGAGCCTGAAAATCGAGCCCCGTTGGAAGAGCAAGCGGCGAATGGCGCGTCGGCCAACTCATGAAGCTCTTTTCCTCTTGGCACGAAGGACAGGGGTGAGACGCAGCCCTATCGTTCATCAGAACTCCATATTCTCCGTCTCCATCCATCCCATGTGGGTAGAATATTCCGTGCTGGGCGCTAAGCCACCGCTATGAAGCCTGTCAACGTCGAGTCCTGCATATGAAGTCAAGTTGGACAGAGACACCCTGACTTAGCCAGCGGGGGAGATGCAATTCCTTCGTTGCAGTCCATCATTTCTCTTCGTATCCAGGCCCCAGCGTGTAAACTATAGCCCAGTTCAACAGTAAATCTCCCCGACTAGACACAATGGGGTCTAGATGACTTCCTCGTCACCTCCAACAATGGCAGCAAGCCAGGGTTGCAGCCGTCCGATGCAGACCCCGTGGCCCAGCCAGCCCGTCCACATTTCCAAAAAGAAAGGCTCGAAGAAGACAAGAAGCTTGGCTAGATCTCTCACATTTCTTCCTGACGGGCCCAAACCCAAGCTATGCCTAACGACACTCCTCCCCTTGCACGCCCCTTCCTGGAACCGTTGGAATGTACCTTGCTCTTCGCTCCACTGTGGGCTTTTGCGCGACAAAAAGAAAAAGTTAAGGAATAAAGACTCCATTCTGTGACACGATCGATGGGGACTGGGTGAGCGGGCAGGATCGGAAAAAGACAAGGGCGCCACTTTCACTTTCCTTGCGAAGAATGATGATTCCTTGATCAACGTTGGGTTTTGCACAGTATCGTTATACACTGTTGTCTGTGAGGAACTCGGCACGAATATGTGATTGACGAAGTGAGTTCCTCGCGACTGAACCCTTGTCGATCGTCGCGTAGCACATTTGAAATACCAAGGTAAGGTGGGACAGCCAGGCAAGAGTGCTGTGATGCCCTTGCTTGAGGACAGCCGGTTAGAATTCAAGGGCATACGCAAAAGGATGCGCTATGGAAGTCACTATTTCGGCTATTACAGTAACATTAATCAATTACCTGATGAAGAAAATCTCCAACAAAGGAAATGCCCCTTGAGGTGCAGGGTAAGTACAAATGGATATTTGCAGACTAATCTTCCTGGTATGAAATCTTGCGCATCTCGCCCAGCCGATGTCGGGCAGCTGCCAGCGAATTCTCCAATTTCAAAATCTCAACCTGTAAAGAAAAACCCCCCGCCAGTAAGATTGACGGGGCGAATTCTGTCAGCCAAATGTTCGTTTGTGCGGTTTGCTTCGAGGGCCTTGGGAGAAGGAAGACTTGGAGAAGGGGGGGAGGGGCGGTGTTGTGGTTTGCAAAGATAACAGAGTCATCGAGAAAGAACGGCCACTGAGTGATCCACTTGGACGAGCAAGCAGGCAGATACTCTTCTAGGGTCCCTTGTCCCTGAAGGTGTGCAACACAGGAGGATGAGGGGGCAAGGCTGAATTTGCAGACCCTGCAGCCACCATGTGCACCGCTCGATCCAGCACCATCATGACCTCTGGAACATCCACAGAAGCCAAATCCGAACCAGCTAGCTCCACTGTGTGCAAAAGTGTGTGGGAGCATGTGACGCCCAACCGGGAAATCCGAGCTCATGACGCGGGATTGTCGGTTTGGAGACATGACGAAAAGTTGCATAAGGCTTCGCCGCGATGCAACATGTGGGAAGTGAGGAAAGAGCAACGTAGAGGAGAAAACCAGGAATCGGGACAGTTGTCCAAGAGGCAATGCTACGACGGTCTTGATCGAGCCGGTACCAGAGCGCAAAAGCTCGGAACTTGTGCTGTCTGAAACAGAAATAAGTGCATTGGGCAGTGGCAATCGTCGTCCGGATGGCAGTGTACCGAGCTAGAATTGGCCGACAAGAACATTGCACACCCCGTGCCATTGTCCAGATCAAAGAGAAAGGGGGAGTCATGCATGTTTCGGGCCTATAACGGTGGGGGGAGAAGAAGAACACGACTCACCTGCTGCTCCATCTCACGAACCTTGAATTCGTGGGCCCCGAGCTTAGTATAATCTTCCTGGTCATCTTCCTGGCTGCGCTCACGGATTAGGCTCTGCACCTGGCGCACCAGAGCCCTGCAGGCCGCCCCGACCGCCTTGCTGGCCTGCTCCAGATTCTCTTGACTCTGGGACCTGAAGCCCGCCTTGACCCGCGAGGCTGCGACCAATTGCGCGGTTGACGCGGCCACATCGTTGGAGGCCACAATCAGCTGCTCGGGGCTGTTTCGGTCTGATAGAACGCCGTCTGATGTCTCGATGAGAACATTTGTCGACGAGGCCACGGCTTTTGCTGCGGAAATGAGCCCTTCAGTCCAGCGATTGTTCTTTTTGTAGAATGCCGTTCGTGATGAGGACCCTCTGCCCGCCTGTACAATTTCTTGCTGCGTCACAGTGGCGGCCTTGATGAGTCTTGTAATGGCGTTCGTGATGGCCATGGCGGCGTCCAGAATAGAATCGTGTACCTTGAGCTCATGGGTAGAATAGCCATCTCGAGGCTTGTTCTTGAGCTTGGCGAGACGAGCTGCCGCCGCCGCAATGGCATCAGCTGCCTTGCTGAGCTCCGAGTCCACGAGGTCTCCAATATCCCCCTTGTTGTTTGTCAGCTTGCCAAACCCGGGGGCGAAGGCTTCCACGAGCTTGTTGAGTTTCTGGAGGTTCATCTGAACATCATGATTCCTGTTGATGACGATGTCAATCTTGTGGTCTGTGTCCAAGTCTTCAAGGCGGACACTCAGCAGATTGCGGAAGAACTTGATGCTCGACTCTGCAGATTGTCTGGCTCCGTTCATTAAAGAGTCGGTCTTCTTGTCGTCGGTTGCGAGTCTGGAGAGCCCCTTGGTGTTGCTGCACACATCTGCCACAGAGCCTGCAAATACATTGATCGCTTTAATGAGCTCCTTATGTGTGCTGTTTGGCCCGTCAGCAATAAAGCTGTTGAAAGCTGTTGCGAACTCCGTAGCGCTATCTGATGCTTTCTCAATTTGTGACAAGACAAACGAGGGTGAGGCATTCTGGTTTCCAGCTTGCATGGATGAATCGAGTTCGTAGAGCGCGTCGTCAACGCGGGCGACACCGGCTTCCAAAACGGAGTCAATTACACCATTGATCTTGTCCAGGCTAGATAGAATAAGCGCGTCAATCTGCCCGTCCAATGCTTCATCCGTTACTCCCCGGTTGTTCTCAAGGTCATTCAACTTCACCAAGGCCTCGTCCATGCCAGTCTTGTACACCTCCAACTCCATTTCTTTGTCGCGGAGGAGCTGCTCGAGATCCGAATTCCCATCCCTCATGCGTGACTGCGACTCCTCCAGAGCTCTTGACTTGTTACGTAAGGCTTCTTCCAAGTCACTCATTTCACGGTTGTACTTGGCCAGCATAGTGGACAACTCATTTCCTTTGCTGCGTTCCAGGTTATCTGCCCGGTCTTGAGCCATGCGAAGCTCACGCTTCAATCTCTCGACTTCGTCCTTGTTGCTCCCGTTGAGCCGTTCCCTGTCATGGAGAGCACGGTCTCGTTCGCGAATCATGTCTGCGAGCTCCAAGTTTTTCGTCTTGATCTCACGCTCGAGCTTCTCTTTCTTCTCGATTGCCTCTTGTGCGCTAGCTGCCTTTAGTTGTACTCCCTTGAACTTTTGCAAGAGATCCAAATGCTCGTGCCGCAGCTGGGAGTAAAGCTTCGCCAATGCCTCGTACTTTGTTCTCCACGTGGTCACTTGCTCTTGCAAAGCTCGAATTTGGTCATCTTTGCTCGTAATCTGCTGACCAAGACTGTTTTGAATCTGGGCAAGCTCGCCCTCGAGGGCTTTTACACGCTGGTCGTATTGTTGAAGCATGAGCTGATCTCGTTCATATTGAGCCCGCGCGTTGAAATTTTCGCGCTCCAACTCTGCCAGTCTGCCTTGAGTCTGCCATTGTGCTTGTTGTGCCAGAAGTGCTTCTTGTTCTCTTTGTTGTTGCTCGGCGAGGCGGCGTTGCTGTTCTTCAAAGTCGCGTTGAGCTTGTTGCTGTGCTTGTTGCTGAGCAAGCCAGGCTGCATTCTGCCTTTGCTCCAGAACCCGCTGCTGCTCTTCGTACTCGCGATTTTGTCTATCCAGCTCCCTCTTCCAGAACTCCGATATCTCGTCTGGCTCCTGTGATTTTGGTTCGGCAGGAGGAGTCGGCCGTCTCTCTATTTCCTGCTTCGGACGTGCTGGGAGTGCTGGGGCTTCGTCGTCGCCAGCCAGTAAGTTTGGTGCGTCTTGCGGCAACTTGGGTATCGTAATGAGACTTGTCAAATACCGGAGGTTCGAACACTCATAGTAGAACTTGGCTAGGCGGTAGTGCTGGGCGTCATATCTCTCTCGAAGTGGTTGTAGGGCATCATCGTCTCCAGTGACTGTAAATCGTGTTAGAGCGTGTGTCATTCATCAGCCTAGTGCAATGGAGACTTACTAGAGTGCATAGCACGCAACATGCTCGTGATGAACTTGTAGATACCAAAGCTCTCTTGCACCAGCGGCACTAGAGCAGAAATGCGGCATTCATTGTTGCCAACGTGCCGGAAATGAGAGAAGATCAGCTTCTGAAACTGCTCAATCTTGTCCTGCAGAACCATGAGATCGGTTATAGTCTCATAGCCCTCATTGGGGTCATTGATCGCTTTCAGGCTAATGTACTCCTGATACTCAAAAGTCCCATTGAACTCGTGGTGCTGCTGGTGGAAGGAGAGTTTGGCCAGAAGATAGTATACGTATTCGCGGATTAACGGCCCATAACCACGGATACCTTCGCCCAACATTCCTCGGTTAAGACCATCAATCCAGCTTTTATGACTCATTGCGTCTCTCAAGGCTGACGGGTGACCCTCTTGGAGCACCTTATGAATGGTAATGAGGGCCTTGAATGTCTGGACCTCATCGGCAAGAATCGGTTGGCTGATCATAAAGTCAGCCCCTTTCCACTCGCCGCAACGCAAACGCATAGGAGTCATACATTTTTATGCCCGCCCAAAAGGCCTGGGATGACCTGTGGTCCCAAGTATACACGATACATGATCGCACATGCTTGCGCTTCGGGGATACTTCGTCACTATTGGTTGCCTTTTTGATGCTGATCGCGAGCTCCTGATCGGTTCTGTAGAAGGCTACAAGTCAGTTTGCGATGCTCCATGTAGAGGAATCTTGCCGCTCTGTAAATATGATAATATATACTTGGTATGCTCCGTCGTTCGTAGCGGAGTCATGGTCGCAATCGTTGAGCCCAGCTCTGCCGGTGCTATAACGATGGTAAGATATGTAATCCGTGGTTTGACAGTCGCGACCACTCGACCCGCAGGCAAGGAGCAAGAACAAGCTTCACCGAGAGACTGGGTCTGTAGAGTATCGCAGGTAAATTCAAACGAGAGACGACGGCCAAACGGCGGTGCTGCAACGTGCTCTACCGGTGCTAATGAGAGCTCTGGTGGACGCGCAAGTCGTCAAGCCTGGTAGACTGAGTTGGGACAGGCTGCCTGCGTAGCTGTCCAACCTACATCGCCAGGTGGGGCTTGATGACGCGGTTTTCTTCCGCGCCTCCTTGGACCTGGTAATGTTCCTACTACCCTACGGCTCCAACATCGAAGACAAGCGGTTCACGACGAAAGCTGTCATTTCATGCCTATCATGCTCAAAGAGAAATATGTTATCTGAAATATACTTTTGAGATATGAATTTGACTTTGGTATTGATTCCACATTGAACGATTATGTGTACTATTGAATTAGCTCGACTGCCCATTGCTTGCTTTCTTATGGGAGTGCCCGCCAAGTACCATCGTCTATGCTTGGCCGCGTCACTTCTTTTCAAGCATTTGCCACTTACACCGAGCTTGTTCCGCAATCAGATTCTATCTAAAGATGAATCTTATCAAGAAATATCGAAGATCGATACGATTATCAGGCATCTATCCAATTGTGATTCCAACTTCCGACAGAAGAATTATTTAGCATTTCAGTGAACAGTGGCCTGGACGTGTGTCGTGTGCAGAATTTAAGTGAAATAGCAATATATATGAGCACCAATAGCAGCGGACTACCGAAGCTTGAGATCTGTCGCAATGGCACAGATAATGGCCGATTGCTCAGGTCGAAGGAATTTTTCAATGCACAAGAGAGCCATTTGTTTCCCCAGGCACTGTCCACGAGAAAAGAATCAAAGTTAACCTGCCGTTAGGCTGCTGATTGTGATAGCGCGGAAGCCTCTCTTATCCTTGGCATCTTGCCATGTCGCGTGCACAAATCGACAAACCGAGCAATATCCTACCTGCTGAAAATGATTTCGGGTTTGCCTGACGCCCATGTTCTAGGTTTGTAGGCTGACATGAAGTTTAGAAGCCCAGCATCACAAGCAAGACAGTGGTTGACGAGAAATGATCAACGGAAATTTGACCCAAGCTTCGGAACACAGATTGTGAGAAGTAGAGGTGACGAATTGCTGCCAAATATGCAACTCTGAGCCGCAACTCTCTGCTTCAATCTGAGAGCACCGGAATACCGCTTCTGTCATGCCATAAAAGCATGGTCGCAGATCAACCAACGTGACCAGCCATCGTCAACCAGCTTTGCGAACAATCAGCTGACACTCATAATCACGAGATATAGAGCTAATCACAGAAGAATTGTGGATGTCACTTAGTCTTATTTCCTATAGACATCGAAAATGCAGACCTTGCCATGCTGAGATCTTTCCCATCCGACGCAACACCACAAGAAAAAAAAACGAATAACCGCACACCTCCCCCATATTTTTAAATCATGGTTTCGTAAGGCAGAGGAGTAACAGTCTCCGGGGGGTTATCAGCAAGAGAAACGGTACGAGCTTCCCGGGGCATGACTGGCAGACGCTTGACCTGCACGGTAACGCCCTCGGCGGCGGCCTTCTTCTTGGCCTCGGCGTTGGACTTAACTCGCCTCAAGAAGTCCTCGCGGGATCTTGACGGCTGGATGTGCTCAATGCGAACGTTGATACGCTTCTCGATATATCGGTGCCAGACCTTCTTGTAGATGATGACGCCCACAGAGCTCTTGGTGACATTGTAGACAACGCCAGTCTTGCCGTGATAAACCTTGTAAGGCATGCTGTTGGCTCAATTGTCAGCATTCCACGCCATCTCTTCGTCATACGATTTTTTGTTCCTGGATTGCCACCACCTATAGCCAAGAAATCTTACCCCTTCTGCACAGCACCATTAACTTTGATGTCAACGATATCGCCAACACTGTCAATCCAGTAATCAGCCCCTGTCTCGAAATTTCTCAATCCGCCTCAAAATTTATTTCGAGTGTACGAACCGGTACGTCTTCAAATACGTGTTAAGGGCGATCATGCCCTTCTGGCGAAAGTTGCGGCTGAAGGCATACTATTTCGAAGTTAGTTCTTGTCGTATATCGATTTTCGAAGGCCTATACGCACGCGGGTGCCCGCTCGCTTTCCGTAAGAGTGACCCATCTCGACTTATTTGCCGAAGAACGGGTTCGTGATCGAGAATTGGCGAAGGTGTGCAGGATGAGCCACCGATTGTGGGTGTGTCGAATTTGCGGTTGGTTGTGGGAGCGGCAGCTTAGATAATCCGGATTTTTTTTTTGGTCCGCTAAACCATGAACTAGGGCTCAACTGTGTGTGGTGGTGGGGTCTCTGCACCCAACTGCTTAGGGTTCGCAAGTTTGTATGCACGTGACAGAAAATAGCTTCTAGCGGAATTTACCTCCCCACAATCTGAAGATTTCCAATCCTGTGTGCAATTGTTCCATCTCCAGCCATCACCATAGGAGCAAGCCAAGTGAGTTCAAACAATTGCCAAAATATACATGAATCGCAGTCATTAATATTTCAACCAGGATGCCTCCTCGCGCCCACTCTAAGACGTCCCGTGTCCCTCGCAGACCTTTCGAGTCTGCTCGATTGTCAGTACCACCGGCCACTGAACATGAGCGTGACTCTGTTTAAGTCGATTGTGAGCGAATACTGACCTATACGACGCAACAGGGACTCTGAGTTGAAGCTCGTTGGCGAGTATGGCCTCCGCAACAAGCGTGAGGTCTGGAGAGTTGGTTTGACTTTGTCCAAGATTCGTCGTGCTGCTCGGTATGCCGTGGCCGTTTCCGCGAAGGGATCAAAAAGATCTGGGTGCAGTGACCACTAACAGCTATCACAGTCAGCTTCTCACCCTTGACGAGAAGGACCCCAAGCGTTTGTTCGAAGGCAATGCCCTCATTCGTCGTCTCGTTCGTGTCGGCGTTCTTGACGAGTCCCGCATGAAGCTCGATTACGTGCTTGCCCTTAAGCTCGAGGATTTCTTGGAGCGTCGCCTGCAGACTTGCGTCTACAAGCTCGGTCTCGCCAAGACCATCCACCACGCCCGTGTCCTCATTCGCCAGCGACACATTCGTGTCGGCAAGCAAATCGTCAACGTTCCCTCTTTCATCGTTCGTCTCGACTCTCAGAAACACATTGACTTTGCTCTGAACTCGCCATTCGGTAGCGGTCGCCCTGGCCGCGTCCGCAGAAAGAAGGCCAAGGCCGCCGAGGACGGTGCTGATGGCGATGAGGATGACGAGTAAATGCATTAGCTATGTTATGATGGTTCTCCGACATATATGGGGAGGATTGATTCGGTATACTGCTCATGGGAAGGGAAAATTCTCGTCATAGCTTGCGGCGTTGGCCAAAGGATAAATTGGATTGATTTTGACCAATACCAATCATGTTGAAGTCCTTGATGGTGATGCATATTCGATTGCCCTGCAATAACGGAATAACATATGATTGTACTTTTGCGCCTCAAAAAGCCGTTTGGCTGCAAAGTCGATGTAGCTTACTAAAAGCCGGTCAAATTTAGAAGTAATGATGGACCAATCCCCCATTTGCGACCCAAAACGACTTGTGACAAGAAGGGAGACTATCAAATTCAGATTGAAGAAATTTTTACGTTGCGAGGATCTATTAGCCCAATAGTTCGTCTTTGCCTAGCATTTTGGCCATTGGATCATCCGCCGCCGCTCTTTTTCTGCGATAATCATCCAGCTCCGCTTCAGAAATACCGTTCAACATTTCGTCACGAGAGCGCTTCTTTACACTGGTATCGGCAGTTGCGTTTTGAACCAATCCATCTCCTTCGACCTTCGACTCATCCTCGTTACCAGCCTCGATTAAATTCGCACCCAATCTCTGCCGTTCTGCTGCCTCCCATGCTTCTCTGCCCTCCTCTCCTGTACAGTAACTATTCTTCACTAACGAGTGACAGCATGCATAGCCCCATTTAAAACTTGACCACCAGCTTCCCCAAACTGAGGTATGATTGTTGATCAAGATATCTTCGGGATATTTCGACTTGGCAGCCTTTCGCGGCGCTCCTTTTATCAGACCTGCCTCATCGTATTCCACATATGTTTCTGACTCGGTGATCATCATGTTCCGTAATGTGGTAGGCATGGGCTTTTGACCTTCTGCGCCGTACTTTCCCAATAATTCCTTCTCACGTTCAGCTCGTTTTCGTTCCGCCTCCTCTTGTTCTTTCCTGCGGAAGAAAGCGCCAGCTGTTGGATTTGCTTGTAGATGTTGCGTCGTGTCGCCACTTTTTTCTTGTGCCTCCCATGCATATCGCTGCGCTTTCTCGAAGTCCGCGGCCTCGCCTGATGACCGCATGAACCCTTCCTCTGCGTACAGTTCCGCAGCTTTACCTCCAGTAGCACCTCCATCGACCAGCACCCGTCTCTTTGGATCGTACTTTGCAGACTCCAGGTCGAGGTTGAGCAAATACTTGGCAGTATCTTCTCGTATTCGTAATTGCCGTGTTGCTGTACTTTGGTGCTTGCTCATATCATTCTCTTCGGCGTATTTGTCGCCATCTTCGGCGCTCTCTTCCCCGTTTATCGCTTTCATAGATTTTTTCCGCAGCTCCTCCATTTGATTGAAATCCTCAACCACGTTGCGATATTCTTTTGAATCGTAGCCGTTCCAGCGGTCACGCTTCGCGTCCCAGCCCATCTTCAAGTCTTGAACAACCTCATCAGCTTGAATATCCTTTCCCGTCCACTTCGCCCCTTTTGCTCTAGGACGACTCAAACAGTCCTTGGCCTTGTGTGTCATCGCGCCACAGTTTTCACAAGCGCCTTTTCGGTATTTTGTTGCGGCGGGGCCGGCTTTCTTGCCCCGATCATACCATTGTGCTGACTCCTTTTTCTCTTCTCGTCGCTGATGTTTTAAATAATCGTTATCTTCACCATCTTCGCCGGCATAAAACGGCTTTTTGCTAATGAAAGAGGGAATGTAAATATTCTCCTCTTTATTTGCCGCGCCTGATTCAGGCTTGCGAGGTGGCGGTGGTGGCATGTTGGACCCTGAGCGCAACGACGGCGTAGATCGAATGTCGGTGTTGCTTCGCAGATATTGATGAGTGTGGCTGTTGTCTAGACCATTGCGTCCAACAGCTTACAGCGACGAAGAGCTTCGCACTTATACGCTGCGCTGGAGGCACAGCTAGCTGACTCGTGTCTTTGCGAAACAAGGTCTCTACGAGGATAAAAGAAGCACTCTCTTATCGCCACGTGACTTCGCGATATTCGACGTCACAAGCTCTATGCGTGGCGCGTTCCCCAAGAATGAGCTAGCGTGAGACAAACGTCGGTTCCGATCCTAACCAAGATGTTCTTCATTGCCAGCCACTATGGCGGAATGCGCTTGAACATCACTCATGCGAATATTCCGAAATCCTGTGCTGCAGAAGCATGAGTTTGTTTCGAGTCCGGCTGAACTGCATCGATCACTACCAGGCCAGCCCCACCCGTTACGATCCTCAACTTCGTAATGATGTTCGAGCTTCACAGCTTGGTAAAGGCCCTAAAGTTCCGGTAGTTCGAATATTTGGCTCTACTGAGACAGGGCAAAAAGTCTGCGCTCATGTTCATGGGGCTTTTCCGTATATGTACGTCGAGTATGACGGAGAGCTGGCGCCTGATGAAGGTAGGTAGGCTTCCCAATCAAGTGTGATTCAAACTAATGATTATGTTAGTCGGCGCTTATATTTACCGGCTGCATCTTTCAATTGACCATGCGTTAGCGGTAAGCTACAGAAGGGATCAGTATGGAGACAATGCAAAGTTCGTAGCGCGGATAACCCTTGTTAAAGGTATCCCGTTCTATGGCTTTCATGTGGGCTATCGATTCTTTCTTAAAATTTACATGTTCAACCCCATAGTTATGGCACGATTAGCAGACTTGCTGCAACAAGGGGTGGTTATGAAAAAGAAGTTTCAGCCTTACGAGGCACACCTGCAGTATCTTCTGCAGTTCATGGTTGATTACAACCTGTACGGCTGTGATTACCTCGACTGTTCCAAGACGTCTTTCCGCTCGCCAGTACCTGAATATGATCCCTCGTCAAACTCGTCACATATTTGGCACAGCCAATCTGTTCCCGACGAAAATGTTACTGATGATCTTTCTTTGCCACGTGTCAGCTATTGCTCGATTGAAGTGGACATTTGTGCTCAGCATATTACCAATCGCAAATTGATAAAGGAGCGGCCACTCCATCACGCTTTCGTCGAACGTCACTCGCCTATTTCGGGCGATCTGAAACTAGTGCACAGTATGGCAGGTCTCTGGAAAGACGAAACAAAAAGGCGTCAGAGGCAAATGCCAAAAGGTCGTCAGGGTCAAAGCCCGTTCCCACCTGAGCTTCTGGTAACAATGTCTGCCGACCCAAGACAATCTCAGCCGCAAGGTTGGATTCATGAGCAGGAGTACAGAGATCAGATTGACAACCTCATTCAATCCGAAATGTCCGATTTGCTATATCAAAAACCAGATTTTGATGATTTCGAGAAGTCAATTGACCCTAAAGGAGAGGTGCATACCTCCCTTGAATCAGTCGAAGATTTGTACCCCAGCAGTCTAATGCCCGTTCTCGGTTTGCCCTCAACTATGACACAATCTACCGGCGAACCAGCAAGTAGTATTGAGGTTGATGAGAAAAAGATTATGCAGGGGATGATTTCAACCCATGAAACCTTCTTTCCTGACGATTCAGATGAAGAAGCTCTTCGAGATCTTGTTCATACACAAAAAGATGAAGCAGAACTGACCGCGCCAACGGATAACGCTAGGGCGGAGGCAGCGACAGAAGACGTGAATTTTTCTGCTGCATTTGATTCAACTTCATCGTCGGATCTTGCAGATATTATACCTGCCCTTGGTGTCAGCATATTTAAGACAGGGATAGTCCCTACTTTACCATTCTCTCAAGAACCTCTGGATGTCGCTGAAGACGAGGGTCTTGTGGGACGAGCTCCCAAGGCAAAAGCCAAACAATCGCCTCAGAAATCTAGCTTGAAACGTGAACGATTAAAATTTTCGGCCGGCAGCAGTCCTCGGAAGCGGTTCAAGCATCAAGTTGTCGCAAGTTCGCAAGAATTATCTCAGGAATCTGATGACCAGTCGTCAGCAGAGAGGAAAACCAAGTCAACTATTCCAAGGAACAATGAATATCCTCGCCCTAACAGTGGTGCTGGGGCTTTGAATGAAACGTACGACATTCCGGAGGAGAACAATGACACTGAATATGATTTGCCTCTTAGTCGGGTATCATCACCTATCTCATCATGGCAGAGCGCTTCGAACAAGCCAAACCGAACGGCATCCTTCGACTCAAGCATACGCCTCTCCAATGATAGATTGGGAGACTCGAATAAGATGGCACTCTCCCCAGTTTTGTCTCCGAGCCTTTCTGAGGACGAGGATGTGTCGACCAGGATTCAACAAGCCATTGGCAAAAGGATCTCGAGGCCGTACCTGATCTATTCGATTATACCACCACTGCCGAATCACGTACTCTCAATGGAGGACGTAAACTTCCCTAATGTCATCTACCAAGATGCCTTTTATAGTAAAGACAATGATGTTCCGGAACGAAATCGAGAGTATGCAGGCCGTGAATTCCGGCTTGAAGGCAACACCGTCCCATTTCTACCTGATTTCGACATCGATGGCTCCTCCCTTGCAGGTTTCAGCATACGTTCGCAGGTCCCCAATGGCCGAAAAGCCTTACAAGAAAAACAAGCTCGGCAGCGACGACAGTGCTCGTGGCGCAGTTGGGAATATGCCGTGTTGCCGCCCACTTGCCAGGAGGTCGTACAATGGTCGAAGCGCAAGAAGCAGAGGCAGAAAGCGATTCGAACAGAATCTCGGCGAGTATTGTCAATCTCTAAAGCCTGGATGTCTCAGATTGATGGACCTACGCCCAAGAACAAGCATGGGTTCAAATACACCCAAAGGGCCAAATCCACCAGTGTTGAACATGAAGTCCAATACATGAGCACTATGAGCCTGGAGATTCACGTCAATACAAGAGGGAAATACGTTCCAAATCCTGAGGAAGACGAAGTTCAGTGCATATTTTGGGCTTGTAAGTCTGATGAAATGATAAGACACAGCCAAACGACTGCGGATGCCGTTGAAGCTGGCATAATTGTGCTATCTCCGGATGGATGTCTTGGGCAGATGATGCAAATGCCAACCAGCACTGAGATCGTGGAAGAGAACTCCGAATTAAATCTGATTGTTCGAATGGTCGAAATTGTCAGAGCCTACGATCCCGACATCCTGACCGGCTATGAAGTACACGGCAGCTCGTGGGGTTATCTCATTGAACGGGCGAGGTTCAAGTACGACTATAACCTATGCGATGAGTTCTCCCGCATGAAAACGGACTCACATGGGCGATTCGGGAAACAAAGTGACCGCTGGGGCTTCAATACGACGTCTACCATTCGTGTTACTGGGCGACACATGATTAATATCTGGAGAGCGATGCGAGGCGAATTGAATCTTCTACAGTATACCCTTGAGAATGTGGCCTGGCACGTGCTTCATCGTCGTGTACCACATTACTCTTGGAGGACATTGACGAACTGGTACAAGAGTGGCAAACCGTCTGACCTGAGCAAGATAATGAGCTATTACTTCTCAAGGACAGTGATGGACATTGAAATTCTTGAGTCGAATGAGTTGATTGCCAGAACAAGTGAGCAAGCTCGACTGCTCGGTGTCGACTTCTTCTCTGTCTTCTCTCGTGGCTCGCAGTTCAAAGTGGAGTCCATCATGTTCCGAATTGCGAAACCTGAGAACTTTCTCTTGATATCACCAAGTCGGAAGCAAGTTGGGAGTCAGAACGCTTTAGAATGCCTACCATTGGTGATGGAGCCTCAAAGCGCGTTTTACAACAGCCCGCTTCTGGTACTTGATTTCCAAAGTCTGTATCCAAGCGTGATGATTGCGTACAACTACTGCTACTCGACATTCTTAGGTCGGATTACGAACTGGCGCGGCACCAACAAGATGGGATTTACGGAATATAAACGCCAGCAGGGACTTCTTGCATTGCTACGAGACTACATCAACGTCGCGCCAAATGGAATGATGTATGTCAAAACAGAGATTCGAAAGTCTCTCTTGGCCAAGATGTTGACCGAGATCCTAGAGACGAGGGTGATGGTCAAGAGTGGCATGAAAAGGGATAAAGACGACAAGACATTGCAGCAATTATTGAACAATCGCCAGCTCGCTCTGAAGCTGCTGGCCAACGTCACCTACGGATACACCTCTGCCTCTTTCTCCGGCCGAATGCCGTGCTCCGAGATTGCGGACAGCATCGTGCAGACCGGTCGCGAGACGCTCGAGCGCGCGACTGCCTACATTCACTCGGTCGAACGCTGGGGCGCCGAAGTCGTATATGGCGACACAGACAGTCTATTCGTGTACCTCAAAGGTAGGACCAGAGATCAAGCCTTTGATATTGGCAACGAGATTGCCAAGGCTATCAGCGACATGAACCCACGACCGATCAAACTGAAGTTTGAAAAGGTTTACCACCCGTGCGTTCTCCTCGCGAAAAAGCGCTATGTGGGATACAAGTACGAAAGCAAAGACCAAGCCATTCCGGACTTTGACGCAAAGGGCATAGAAACCGTTCGTCGGGACGGCACGCCAGCCGAGCAGAAGATTGAAGAGAAAGCCCTCAGGATGCTCTTCGAAACGGCCGATCTCAGCCAGATCAAGGAGTACTTCCAAAAGCAATGCGACAAGATCATGCGCGGCGCCGTCTCCGTCCAAGACTTCTGCTTCGCGAGAGAAGTCCGCCTCGGCACCTACTCGGACAAAGGTGTCCCTCCCGCCGGAGCCCTCATCAGCACAAGGAAAATGCTCGAAGATGCGCGCGCAGAACCCCAATACGGCGAGCGCATCCCCTACGTCGTCGTCACGGGCGCTCCCGGGGCACGACTGATCGACCGCAGCGTCGCGCCGGAAGACCTGCTTGCCAATCCGCACTGGCAACTCGACGCAGAGTACTACATCTCCAAGAACCTGATCCCCCCCCTGGAGCGCATCTTCAACCTCGTAGGCGCCAACGTCAGACAATGGTACGACGAGATGCCCAAGGTCCAGCGTATACATCAGGTCTCCAACGATCCGGCATCCAGGAAGATGACGCTGGAGTCGTACATGCGCTCCACGCACTGCCTCGTGTGCAGCGCCAAGTTCTCCAACGAGAGCCACGCTCTCTGTCCGGACTGTCGCTCCAACACGCCCGCTTCGCTGCTGGCTCTCCAGACAAGACTTGCTTCCGAAGAGCGAAGCTACGAGGACATCCTGCGCGTCTGTCGATCCTGCGCCGGCTCGAGTCCCCTCGAGGAGGTTCGATGCGATAGTAAAGACTGTCCCGTGTTCTGGACACGCACGAAGCAGCGGATGAAGGTGACGGGGATGAGGACCGTGTCAGGACCTGTGATAAAAATGCTGGCTGACTCAGAAATAGACGCTGAGTCGTTGGAGTGGTGAGCTTCTGCGGAACATGGAGGCAAGGCGTCTTTAATCCAGTAAATCAGTAACATCATGTTGTGTGGAATATTTCAACCTTGTGGCCACCCCTTTTCTTGTAGCCAATTTGGAAATTCTTGGCTTTCGACCATAATCCAAGCACATTTGTGGGTTACAGTGGTCACAGTGAGTATTGTTATGAAAACTATAATCATCATATCTTAGTCTAATGTAAAGGCTCTTATAATTTCCGACTCCATTGTCTCAGACACATGTACATTCGTAGTATATACAAGAAGAGAAAACGCGATACCAGTGCCAGGCCGATACCCAGAACTGTTAATGACATGCTTTTGGAATCTTAATTGACTCCATATCCACCGTCAGGTTAACTCCATGCGCCTACTCCACCAAATAAAAATAAAAATATAGAAATGAAAGGAAAGGAAAGGAAAGATAGTTGACATGTACTGGTAACTGAAATTACCAATGCTCTCTCATCAATCTGTTTGAAAGAAATACTAATCAGGTCGAAGAGAAAAAAGGGCGCGCGATACCTCGTGAATCTAGTGGCAATCAACAATTAATCAGCCAGGCATAGTTTTTTCCAGTCAGGTCGTCTGTTTTCATCCGAGCTGTTGCAGGCATCAGCTTATTTTATTGCACCTGATCCAGCAATAGAGAGTGACTCCAGGTCCTTGTCATCACCAATATCGTCGTTATCTATCCAACCAGAAAAATCATCATCATCGTCGATATCAACGATATCTACTGGCAGTGCTACCAAGGGGCTCTCTTTAGTCGCTTTGGCATCAAGATCAAGAGTCAGTGGTTCTTGCGTCTCTTGAGGTATGCTGTTAGACGAGGATCCCAAAGCGCCCGAGACTGTTCCCGACCTATCATCTTTTAAATCTCGAGGAACTACTTCCATATCATGCACTTGGCCTGGCTTAATCCTGGATCGGGTCAAAGTTTCTTTGCTCGTGGCATCTGCCCAAGCTTCGTCGTAGTTCGTCTCTCTCTCAGTAGCGGGAGTTTCTGGCTCGGAATCATCAGGAGCAGCCACGACCAACATATTTTGCTCAAACCCTTCTTGCTGTAGGCTGGCGCCGCGACGTCTGCGTTGTGTTAGAGGACGCGGCTGAGAAGACCGAAAGTCCTTGTCACTATCGTGAATATCCCCGGGGCTTTGTTCCTCTTGATACGCCGGAACAGCGACGGGCTTCCGCCTTGTGTTTATCGCCGTTCCGAACCTGGAAATCCCGTCATTGGGACCGGGAAGAGGGGTTCCGGGAGGCGGCAGAGGCTGACCTCGGCCCATAGGTTGACTGAGATCAATTGGATGAGACTTTTCGTTGTTGCGACGTTGTTCTCGCTGCTCTCGTTGTCTCCGGATGGCATTCCAACCCCACTGTCTGGCTTGCTCAGCAACACTAGTAACAGCAGCGAGTGTCGCTTTCCTCATCTCGCCGCCAGTAGACAAGTCGGATAACGCTACAGTGTTCCCGGTATCACGACGCGCAAAGAATCCTCTGCCCACAGAGCCCGTTTGATTCTGAGACGAACCGGCTGCCGGCTGTGAAGACGGTTGAGGGTTTGAGTCCTCGCTACGTGCCAGCGACTCCGCCGATGATGTCGTACTGCGCCGCCCAGATGGGATTGGGATTGATTCCGATCCGTGGCTCTTTTCCTTCTCTGTAACTTCTTTGGATGATGATGAGGAGCGGCGAGATATTTTGGGTATTGATGATGTCTTGGCAGGGGATCCAAACGGTGTTTGCATTGGTGACGGTTCGTGAGAGCGAGAGGCTATAGATGCCATCAAATTGCTCGCATGATCGGAAGGTGACGATGAAGGTTTATAAAGGTCGGCATGGGTAGTTTCAGTGCCGACGACGGGATCCGTAGAGTTCTTAACAATACTGAGCGACGGCGGCGGAGTAGTATTCGCAGAGAATGCTGGTCTAGAGTTGATGACCGTCGACAAGACAGAAGCGGCGCTGCCGTTGGTGTTCTTTCCTAGCTTTCGCCCAAAAAGCCCTGTCGCTGCTGCTGGTTGCTCATCCAAGACAGGGAGACTATGGCTCTTCTCGATAGGTCGCGTTTCTTTGAGCAAATCTTGAGGTGCATCTTGCTTCTCGAGAGGCTCAACGTCAACATGTGACATAGTGTGCGAGGATTCGGAAGACTCGACAGCATCGTCGTCTTGGAAGATGCCACCTCTCCATATTTTGTGTTCCGTTTTGAAGAACGGAACGTCATCCCAAAATGGCTGAACCAACGTCTCGGCAAACACCTCTTTTATGCGGTTCTCGATTTGACGTAGAATAAGAGTATATGTGATCTGTCTGGAGCTGACAATGGGTTCGATCGCCATTTCCATTTTGGGCATTGTCTGAAACGACATCCATAGGCGGTTGCTAGGCGGTGCCTTAATCTTGAAAAGCACATGACCCTCAATGCGTCTGAGAACAACTGCCAGAAGCAAGGTAACCTCCCGAGCTTTGAATCTCGTGCCCAAATCAATCTTGGCAGTTGCGCCAACCTCAATTCGAAAGTTGCCAGTGTACCTAACATCCGCCTCTACAACGCATTCGCCCTCGACTGTCAAGTCCTTGAGCTTGAGATTTGTGAAAAATGGAGCCGTTTCGCCAGTATCAATATTTTGTATGGTAATGTCTGACAAAAATGAGGGCCGCTTCACTCTTGATATCTTTTTGGTAATCTTTTCGCGTATGTAGTTTTCTAAATCGTGAGTTCTATACACAGCAAGAAAAATTCTCCCTAGCAGTGCATTCAGCCATCTAGAATGCACGTGGTCCTCTGATGAGTGTAGCCGCTGGACGAGAGAGATAATGTTTTTCACCTCAAATCCCTTTGGAATTGGGGGGTGAGAGGCGAAGCCAAAAGTTTGTTCCTGGCTTTTTAGCAGAGCGAAATAGAAGTCTTCCTTGGCGGAGCAATTTTCGGAAAAAAGGTAAAACGGTTTGGACATTTGACTGTCCGGTGCCTGCTTATCGGATTCTGTCTGTTTCCTTGATAGACACAAAGCATTTCTCTTGATGAATAGCTCGCCTTCAGGAGTAATGTCGCCACCAGAATAAATGCTTATGTCGTGGTGAGCCAAGGAGATAACGTGTCTTACTTCCAGTTGCTCGTCATCATCGAAAAGCATGAGGTGCCCATGCCTAGCAGCGAAACGTGTTAATGACAAGTCAACTTTCGAAAAATGCTGATTATAAAGGAGGCTTCTTCCTTACCTCAGGACGACGTAGAAGACATTCCCGGCCTTCTTTGGCCTCTGACTAGTACTGCTGCTGTTGTTTGCACCGTCCAGCGGCCCAGCTACAGATTTGCGGTCGAATATACTTCTGTACATCGTCTGATAGACACTGGGGCTTGGAGCAGCAACTGTGGTGGAACCAACTGGTGTTGAACGTTCTATGGGCCTGGCATTGAGCCCCATTGGTGTATATTCACGACAAACGGCAAAGTATCCGGCAGCAACATCGAGATCGCGCGCTGCGCGAGGCTTTTGTTCCTCAATATTTGTTTTCTTCCTCACTTCATCAAGAGCGGATGTGTCGTCACCGGCTTGAACTATGCCATGTTCGTCGTGGTTTTTGGCGGATACGAGGTCACGTCGATAAGGAAGCGTGTAATGAGCGTGTACCAGCACAACCAAGACAACGAGGGGAATAAATGTAACGCCTCCTAGGAGGTACGTCACCAGCAACGTTGTCCATGGTCCCATGGCTGGAAGCGCAAGGGAATGGAGAGTATGACACACGGCCTGAACAGTCTTCGCAAGATCGGATGTTTGTGTCGAGAGGGAGTCCTAACAAAAGTGAATGGCTGGCGGGCCGCAGGTGCACTACCGGAGCACAATGTCGAAGCAAAGGTCGCTGATCGTTTGTGGCTTATAGAGTGTGTTATTGCCGTCCGTCGTCAGCGTCTGTTATCGGAGCAAGGCACGAAAGTTGAAGTACAGTATCGGCTTAAATCGAGATAGGATAACGTGGGTTGCGGTTGACCAGGGTGACGAGTGACCAACATGCATGGCAACAAGATGCCAGAAAACACGAATTCTTCAAGTAAGCAAGAAACAGTATCAAGCGAGGTGAAGATAGCAAGAAAGTTTCAGAGAGACCTAGTTTGTCTCAGTCCAAAGCGGAGGGATGTTCAAAAGTAGGGCATGGAAGGAGAGGAACGTCAAGGCAAGAAGAATCAGAGTCGACCAGAGTCAAGCTGCCAAGGAGCCGTCGAGCTGTCGAGATATGCCAACGGGACGTGGAACAAGACGCGCTAACACTTAGCATGCTACCCAGGTCCCGTGGACCAGCGTGTGCAGAACAGACGCACGGCAGTTCAAAGGACCAGTAATATGCGTTCCCGATGAGATGCTGTCGAGGGGTTCAAAGCCACATAGCGGCCACGATGTGTGCAAGACAACAGACAGCAATCGACCCGGGCCGCTGTGACAGTCAAACAGGAAGTCACTCAACCGGCTGCTCCAGCTCCGCAGCTTTTAGCTCTCCAGCGCTAGCTCGGCGTACTCGTTGCTGATGTCGTGGTGGTGTGTGGGGTTCAATGTTTCCGCAACTCGAGGGAAGCAGGACGATTGGATGGTCCCAGTGCAGTAGAGTATCAAAGTCGTGCGAAGTCCGGGCTGAGGTTTCGCGTCTGGCGTTGAGGGAATTTTTAGGTTGCAAAGAGCGCGATATGAACGCAAAGAAAAGGAAGGAGACAGAAATAGAGTTTGGAGCATAGCATTCAATACTGAGTGACAAGCCGGCGTCTGCATTTGGCCTGGCACCTGTTCAACAATGTTGACACCTGGCACGGCATTTGGCTGTCGACCAGGCATGGTGGGCATGCACGCTGCGCGCACATGGATGCTTGCGTCATGTGATAGGTGGCCGACATTTTCTTGACAACCTTTTAACACCACATACTCGACTCACGCATACAGCTGGCATCCTCGAATTTGCCTTTCTAGTTAGCCGAGTGCTGTATATAGTCCGTACGTACATGAGAAGGCATCAGACGCGCCGGACAATACCCCGTGTCACTCCGTCACCGACTCAGCACCAGCCGTCGTTCGCAAGTGCCGCTCACGCCTCTGCAACATCATGTCGGGCGTTCAATTGCAGCTTCGTACAACTGACAGTTTGCAAAGGGGAACCTCTTTGTTCATTAATCATCAAATGCTCCAAGTCACCACCTAATTACATGTCTCGAACCCTCTCGCGTCACTGCTTTCCGCACAGATCCATCACGAGTCAAGCCCGACGCTCAACATTGTCAAAAGAAGACACCTGTTCGCATGTTGCCAGTGCCGTATTCCCTCCCTTGCTGCGGCTTCAACAATTTTTGTCCCACGTCAGCTTCCGTTCTTCTTACTGCAATCTGTAGGGATGAACAACTAAAGCTGTCCAAATGAAAACAAATTAGACGACGCCGTATTGACCTTAAGATATACTTAGAGTAATAACAGAGATACTAGTAGTGGTTATTGTTATTGTTGCAGTATTTTATACAGTCAAGCCCAAATCAGTGGCCAGTCCGGTAATTTGTGGGCTGTGATCGAGGCCATTCGCTCGAGAAACTAAAAAGAAAAAAGAAAAGAAAGAAAGCGCAACTGAAGCCGAAGTGGGGATACAGTCGGCATGATGTAGTCATCTCAACGGCCGAAAAGAGTGATAGAGAGACAAAACAGATGATAAAAGAGTCGGCAACGGCCAATAAAGCGACGGTTCGTAGTTGGGGAGATTTGTCATTTTCAAAAAGAGTGTAAAAGCAATCCAGTCAGATTCTCCTCGAGCCGTTTGTTGCGGTGCGGGGCCATAGTTGTTAGAAACCAAGTTAGAGGTTAGGAAAATAGGAAAGCTGATGGCTAAGGTATAAACCAAGGAAAAGACAGCATGTCGTCACGGTCGTCAAAACTCCATGCAAAATTGAACCGATGCACCGATAATTCACGGCCTTGAGCAGAGCGACTCATCATCGAAACAAAGCTCGACTGGGCATCAGAGGCAAATGTTGCCCAGCCGCAACTACTAGGCTCGAGAACGCAGAGAAGCCATGGCAGTGTTGGTCACCGAGGGCCCAGGCTGCGATTGTGAAGGATGGCCTCGCCCTCTCCGTGCAGTATGCGGCAGACTTCCCACATCGTGCCTGCCGTCGCAACATGCTCGCACATTTTCAAGGCGATCAGACTCACGATCTTGGCGTTCGATCATTTCCCGTAAGTCTTCAGCACTGTCATGCACCTCACTCGCTTCATAAATCTCACAATTCTGGCCGCTGGCGCCACGACTGCGGATACTAGACAGGGTTCCAGACAGTTTTGGTGTTCCGTTTCGCCAGTACCCGCTCAGCTTGCTAAAGGTGCCGGTTGACGTTCTACTTGTGGCGCTTCCATGCTTGTGGTTTCCGGACGGTGTGAGCGTGGGAATATTCATCGACATGCCGAGGGCAGGGGACTCGTTCCGGGTGGTTCGAGAGTTGTAGGACGATAGGGATGGAGGACCCTTTGGATTTGTTTCCTGTGCCGGTCGCCGACCAATCTGGGGATTGAATTCGTCGACATCTTCCTGTGTGATGTGACCAGCGGCCTCGTCGGCACCACCCTGAAGTTCTTGTCCAGTACGCAGAAGCAGATATGAAAGTGCGTTGAACCAAGTCTCGTGCCTCTGTCCAGTGGTGCAGGTAAACTTGATACTTCGCCCGGGTGAGATGATGATCAAGCTCTTTCGGTGCAGCCCCGGTGGCATAGGGTTATCGTCAGTGACAATGCGAACGGCTTCAATCGGCACGCTCTTGGCCTTCAGCTCTGATTTGCCAGCAGTGGATGGGTCATTATCGCTCCAGTATAACGTCCTAGTGTATGGATGAACCCAAAAGTAACGACGATGACGGTTCACAGACATTTCGCCACGGCCCGTCTTGCGCGTATACTTCCACAAGAACTCGCCAATCATGGTTTCGGTTATAGCTTGAATCATCCGAGGATCTGTGTTGTGTCCAATGCCGGTAGGGTCCGCGCCTGTTTCTCCGGAATGCATGTTGAAGCGAGTATCTATCTCGGATGCAAACGATGACATAGACGAACGTCTTGACTGCAAAGTGTTTCTCCCGGCTGGGTTGATGTCAGAAGCATTACGATGCGCAGATGGGCTTCGAGCGCCGCAGGCAAGCACCGCTGAAGCCTGCTGGTTGGGAGTCTGTGGACGATGCTTCATTGCAGAAGCCGGCCAAAGAGGAGGGCCCATGATGCCATGCTGCTGACTGTGAGACGAGCCAGAACGAGCTGCGTCGATCATTTGGCGATGGTTTACCGGTAATGGCGGTGTGTCGAGCGTCGAGCCTCGTCCGCTAGCTGCGCTGTCTGGTCTAGTCATGACAGTTGCGTCAGCAGCGACTTCAACCATAGACTTCCCTCGAGAACGAAGAGGAGAGCCGAAGCTCTCTTGCGATCTACATATACGAACTGTGCCCGTTGTCTCGGGAGTGCCCACAGAACCGATGGAAGAGCTCTTAACATGTCCAAAAGAGCGTTGCGAGCCAGTCTTTAGGAGTTGGTCGATTGCCCCAGCAGTCAAAGAGGTTTGAGCTGCTTGGTCACTCATGACAGCACTCTGCTTGCGGGTCGGACGAACAGTGGTATTAGTTGATATCTCCTTGAATGGCCTCTGAGACTCTGGAGTACCATCAGAGGGGGAATAGGAAGGTGACTGTCGCGTGTCATCTTCAGCAATGATGGGCTCAACATCTTTCCTCTTGCCGCGAGCTAGCACAGAGCCGAAAATCTTGGTGACTGGTGTTTCCGGCATTTCTGCAGCGTCTCTCGGCAGAATAAATGCATCTCTTCGAGGGCTTCGTGGAGACGTGGGACGAGTTTCGATGATTTCGATATTAGAGAACCCAAAGTCTGGAAGGATCGGTGTGACCGGCGAGCTCACTACCGGCTCCACATCCTCAGCTGCAATTGAGGACAAAACAAGCTCAGGGGGAGGTGGAATGGCTTCCATGACCGGTTGCGTCTGCTGTGTGGTAAGCGCGGAGAGCGCAAGGGTAGGCAACACGGGTAAAGGCTCCAGAACAGGCCTGACAAATTGAGTGGATAGCCCGGAAAGCTGCAGGGTTGGGGGGTTTGGCAATACTACAGGCTCTTCTCTTGGTTCAAGAGCCTCTGCATGTATTGAGGATATGGTCAAGGCTGGCGGTGTTACAGCCTCAGGTTGTGGGACTGACACAACAGGTACAGGGACCGTCATCATTGCAGTGGCATGGGGCTCAGCCAGAGGCTCCAGTGCTTCCACAGATATGCTAGACAAGGTGAGCGCTGGTAGAGGAAGAGAGAGTGGCTCAGTGGCTTCCGTGACGATCGGAGTCATTGTGAGATGAGGAGGAGTGGCATCTGGCTCCTTCACGGGCTCCAAGGCCTCTGCCGCAATAGCGGAGAGCGACAACTGTGGCGGAAGTGCCTCTGCTTCTTGACGTGGCTCGACTTGCTCTACCGCGAGAGAAGTTAGGCGCAGAGCCGGTGGAGTTGGGACAACGGCGGGCTCTTCCCGAGGCTCAATGTTCTCGGACTGAATATGAGACAATACGAGAGGAAGTGGTGTCGGCCGGCTGGTATAGGGAAGAGATGTTGGAGGAGATGGGAACTGGGCCAGTTTGACGTCCATATCCTGTTCGTATTGCATGCTGGCGTCGGTGTATGACAAGATAGACACAGGCCGAGAGAGATCAGGTTCCATCGCCCGACTGCTTCTCCTTGAAGCGGACAGACAGTCTCTAGTATGAATCACAGACTGGACAGAGACAGGCCGCTCGACACCTTCCGTAAACACCTCAGAAGTAACCTTCACAGGGTCTGTCATTATACCAATATCTAACATGGCAACTCGAGGCAAGTTTGGTCTAGCGGGAGGTGGGGATAGCGTCCGACGAGTCGAACCTGGAGTGACAGAGCAAATGCTGCGTCGGCTGGGGGTGGCGGCGCCCAAAGACTCGTCGTCACTACCAAAGTCTTGAAGTTCCGCGAATAAGCTCTGACCGGCAGCTTGAGGAGTTTCGGTGCTGATACAACTTGCAGGACTACTCTGCACGTTGGGCTCTTCGCTGTTTTGTCGGGAGCTTCTGGAGAAAGGCCCTCGGTTGAGTCTGAAGCGACTTCTCTGGGATGAGATTGTTCCAGTAGGTGTCCGTAGATCTGGGAGATCATCCTCATCATCCGCAGAGCTGGATGCTGTGCTGTGAAAAGAGTTTCGGGTTTTCGGTCGTGCCAAACCAGCAGGAAGACTCGGTGGTCTCTTCATACGTCCAAATCCTCTAGACATGCTTTCCGTCTCCGTCTCGTTATTGTCATCGCTGCCAGATAGTGCCTCATTACCAGTTTGGAAGTCTTCCGTCTCCGTAGCACGTTCGTTAGCTGTTTCGAAGGCAGATTCGCTAGCCTCATTGGCGGTCTCAAAATGATCGCTGCTGTCATATGGGAGTGAATAGCCAACACCACCACGTTGACGGCCCCGGACTGAGGGTCTGTGCAGAGATTCCTCAACGTTATCCTCCCAATCGGGATCATCTAAGAGGATCTCCTGCCTGCTGGACCGAATGCTGCCAAGCAAACGGGCAGGCTTCTTAAATTCCTTAGAGTCCACTTTACGACTGCGGCGGGGATTAGAGGCATTCCCTGCATCATTTCGAGAGCGCTCCAAATCATCGCGCAAATCTTGAATAATTCTTCGAAGTTCCAACTTTTCAGTCTTCTCACGATGCAGCTGACTTCGCTGGCTCTGAATCGTCCTCTGTGCGTGGTGGAGGGATGACTTGATGGTCTCAGTCTCGAGCATGGTATGTCTAGGTGTACCCTTGACAGGAGATGGCGGTGGTGAATGTTCTGGGGTGATGTTATCAGTTGCAGTCTCGAACTCCTCGTCACTCAGGCCAGATACTGATTCGCGCTCCATAGCTCGTAACCGTTGAGTTGAGAAGGCTTTGGCGAGTTCTTGGTTCTGGTTTGTCAGATCGTCAATCTTGCGTTGCATGGCTGCTCTTTCACTCTCTATCATAACCATGTTGCGCTTGGCCGTACCCAACTCAATATCGAGGTGTTTCACTGCGGTCGCGTGCTCTTCGGCCAATTTCGAGTGCGATAGTCTAGCCTCGTCCAGCTCCTTCTGAACCGAAGTTTTCTCAGCATTGGTCACATTAAGGGCTTGTGTCAATTTTTTCTCGCGATCAGCAGCTTCCTTCTGCTGGGTTGCAATTTCTTGAAGGCGGGTTTCCAGGTTCCAATTCTCCTCCTTGTACCGATGTTCGCTTTCATCCAGAGTTTTCAGTCGTTGTTGCAGATTCTCCGACTCAATTTCCAACCGTTGCTGCTCTGACTGAGCACTCTTTAACTCGTCATCTCGTTCCGATAACAGTGCCTGCAGATTGCGGACTTGGGCAATGAGCGAGGTACTAATTTCAGCAGCGAATTCTATGTCATGTACACGATTGGATGGCTGATTTCGTGTTTTACGATTTGGTACACTGAGCTTCGTTGGGGAACCCGTAGCCTGGCTCTCGAATTTGGAGGGACTGACAGAGCGCTAAAAAAAAAAAAAAAAAAGTTGTCAGTTGTCTGCCTGAAGGAAGCTTCAACTTGAGAAATGATGTATGCTTACCCTGCCACCACGACCCTCTGGAACAAATGGTGAGCCGGCGTGGGCCTCATTGCTGGGCACCCTCTGTTTGGGAAGAAACACACGGGCGGATTCTCGAGCCAAGTCGTTGTATTCTCGCTCAATGTCGACCAGTTTGTTGCGGAGGTCTGGGCCAAGCTCTCCCTCAGCCTGTAGCTTCTGGACTTCCTGCAGCTGCTCGGCGAGCAATTTGCGTTGGGAAACCAGCGCTGTGCCCAGTTTTCCAGCCTCGTCCAATCGACGATCGGTCTCTGCGAGATGTGCCTCCAATGCGCGCCTGGCTTGCGTCGGTGATGACCCTGGTCCAGCAGCAAAGAGTTCTTGATCGAAATTAGAGAAGCGATGATGCACTGAAGCGGAAGAAGTGGTGACGAAAGGGTCGTTGGCGGAATCTCCGTTACCGGGAGCTGGGAGATCCGGACGCTTGTCGGGGGCCAAAGACGAGGCCATCCTGATGAACCAGGCAGTTCGACAGGAAGGCTGTCTAGAAGCTTTGCGGTACCATCAAGTTGAACTGAGGGGGGTCCGCACTGAGGCCAGCTGCCACAGTTCGAGTGGAAGCAAGGGAAAGGATTGTGGCCGTCCAAAGACGGTTCTCGTACGGTCCGTCCGTCCGTCCGTTTGAAGGAGGTCGAAAATGTCGGCGTCAAAGCTCAGAAGACAAAAAAGACATTGACGGTTTCCGGGTCCACGCAATGAGCTTTATTAAAAGATCCCCCTTGCGTGCAAAGCGGGCGAAGCCCTGACGAGCAAGGTTCGGCGGCTGCAGGCGGCGCAAAAGCAAATGGGGGAACAGGTACAGCTGAGTAGTGCAGGTCCTGCTGCAGTTTCAATGTCACGGTACAAGCACACGAACTGAATTTTTTTATTTTTTTTTCTTCTTGACGGAACAGTTGGCGGCTGGCGACAAAGCAATAATAAATGAGATAGGATAAAAGAGAGGAGAGGTTAAGAAGACGAACAAAAAGCTTATCAACAGGTGCCGAAGTTGTGTATACAACACGCGCCGTGCAATGTGAGATTGTTATTGCGGCGATCAAGTTCTGGGTAGAAGGCACCTAGATACCTGGGTACATAATGCACAGGGTGGTCAAATTACATGACGGGTCCCGCGTGCGATGTTGCTTATGCTGGCCCCACTGTGCCTCAGAGGATGAGGAAGGCGATGAGTGGAACCGTGAAGTCAATTGCTCCTGCTCTGCTGTGGTACGCCCCACCAACGCGCCAGACCAATTACTGGTAATTAACGGATCAAGCGGGCCTTGGGGGGCGCACGACGGATCCGAATCGAATGGAATGGGAGGGAATGAATGGTTGACGCGACCTACCCCGGGGTAGATGGACTTTGTTTGTTGATCATCCGCAGGCTTGCAGGACAGGCACACCATCTCGGGTGGGTCGATGCAAACACAAGAATTGGCGTTCGATATTGTACCAGCAGGGCTGCTGTGGTGGGGGTTGACGGTTCAAAGCTTGTTATGCTGGCCTCCCGCTGCGCCCATCTCATTCTGCCGAGCAGCAAGATTACCGTGAGATCGGTCGGGAGGTTTCAAGAAGAGACATTGCCCAGGTGTTCGGGGTCCATGGGAACGGAACCAAGCATTTGCCCAATGGCCGTGATTTGGATAAGCAATCAAGGCCAATACGAAGAATGGGCAGAATTTACGGAATTACAGCGCTTCTGCTGTTTCGACAAGGTGCGCTAGGCGCCTATACGGTACGGAGCACGGAGCACGGAGCACTCCGTCCGACGAATCTTAATAAGTTAAACGCCTGTACACATGTTGGGCCCTCCATGTTCACGCTTAGTCACTCTAGTCAGTCACTCTTGCCGCTTCTCGGGCGTTTCGCTGCGATTTCGATTCTATCGCGCATCGACCTGGCAGCTTCGGCATAATACTTGTCAAGTACCTGGGTACCTAGGCTGGCGCCAGTCGCATCCTGTGGATCTCAAAAAGTAAAACATAGGATTTGCATGAAGAACCGATTCATGCAGCATAAGACAGACTCTACTAGCTGCAAGGATAATATAATGCCCATCGCAAGTTGTTGACGCTGGCATGAGAAGATTTCGACAGCACGTCTCCGACAAGGACTTGGCAGAGAACGAGCTCCGACTGTGCGACATATCAAGGGCATTGATCGCATTCCACAGGCAGCAAGAATCTCATGCAGGCCCAACTTGCGATAAATTAGCGGAGGCTCACGTATTGTTGTGGCACGTGTTTCTGCTTTCGATTGCTAACCGCCCATCGTACTAGAACGACTGACTGCATAAGCATATGTTTCGTGTAGAATGGTCTGGCCTTAGGGTTATGCAATACTACTTCGTATTTATTATATCCAATGTTTCGGAAAGCGCAGTTGCTATAGAGTATTCCGTAGGCAAAGCAAGTGTCGAATGCAAGGGGCAAAAGTGAAGGACTCTTCTATCAAAAAGAGCCTTTATTGTTCCAATCAGCGGCACATCACGCCTTGCGATTATTATGCACATCATCGCTCATCCATTCGTCACATACATACCTCGGTTACCTAGACCTAATTTCCCCCATGCAATATTGATTGGTTGCAGGGTCCCTCCTGGCCAATTGGCCCCAGAGCGTAGATACCTAGGTACATAAGGTATGCACATGGACAGAACAAATGGGGCAAATTTGTCACCTCCGTGGATATTCACCATGCCAATATATTATGCCCTGCATTATAGTTTATATTGTGAAGCTAAGAAAAAACATGTATAGACATCAGTAGCAGGATGACCTTCAACTCCCCGCGATGCAGATGAGGGATTGGAAGTAAGCTTCAACATCAACGCAGTCTAGGTTGGTAGTTATTGATATCAACGGAGGGAGTCGTTGAAGCCTGAAGTCTGAAAACAGCCTGCGCAACCGTCTCAAGTCGCATGTTCCACGTCTGCCGCAGATACATTCTTCCATTTGTTTGATATCCTACTCTTGAGAGTCAGTGATTGACAAATACAACAGGCGGATTATCATCAAAATGGTCTTGGATAAGGGTAACTCAATCAAGTCCATGCTCCCGTATGTCGATGCCTCCTGCCCTAAATTCAAATTTCTTTTCCTAGTCACCCCGGCAATTTCACGTATGAGACTCGAACAGACACAGACGGGCATCCCCATGGTGCCAAACTACCAGCCTCAAATGGCAGTTGCACCGCTTCTAAAAGATCCCAGCATCCGCGAGAATCTAATAAAGTTGGCCGCCTGCAAGGGACGGCCATTGTAATACAAATATTGATGAGTAAGCACGGTTAACTTTTAAGTCATTTGGTACAACCACCGGCTAAACCAGCCACATGAGTCAGCCTCATGATAGAAGCTTGCGCCTCACGTCCAATTGGATAGAATGCGGTCTTACGGAGTAGTACTATCACAAGCTTACTATTCCAACTTGAACTCGACAAGAAACAAGAAATAGCCGTCACTGTCTCAACGTTTGACAACCCAGCCCGACTATTCAAGATCATGGACGCAGCGGAATCAACTCCAAGATCTGAAGAAATTGCGCCGGTTGCTGTCTTCAAAAAAAGAGGTGCCAAAGGCAAGGCTAGTATTAGAAGACGACCAGCCACGCCACCACCTGCCAATAGCGACAGCGACAGCGACTTTTCAAGTTCTGAGGATGAGTCTGGTCGGCGAGTGAAGAGACTTAAAAGACCTGGTGCTATCACGGCCTCCTCCAGAGACGGGCTTGCTCGCGACTCAAGTTTGAACGCGACCGTCTTCACTGCGAACCGTGATGTTCCCATTTCCAACTCCAATGATGCCACGAAGCAGACCAACTGGTATGACGAGGATGCAAAATCTGCCGCTTCATCCAAAAATCAACTCGGTTCATCGAAATCCACATCCAAGAGTACATCCAAGAGTACGGAGCCCGATGGAACATACAAGGGTTTGGCCAACCAGACCTCCTTTATTCAAAAGAATCCCAACGCACCGCAACGGACAGTTGGCCCGATCAAAGCACCAACGAACATCCGAACCATAACTGTCACAGACTTTGCACCGGATGTCTGCAAGGACTACAAGAAGACAGGATTCTGTGGCTTTGGAGACAATTGGTAAGTCATTTTCTGTTGCTACTTATAGCAGATGCATTACAGTGCTGCTTGTTCTTTTGGAGAACGCATGCTAACTCTGTTTTCTTCCTTTGTTCTAGTAAATATCTACACAGTCGCGAAGACTACAAGCACGGCTGGCAACTCGACCGAGAATGGGATACCATTACAAAAGGCAAGAACAACTTGGGTGGCACTGTAGTAGCGAGCGCGAATAAAAACAATATTGGTGGCGACGACGACGACGACGAAACGGAAGAGGATACACTCCTCCAGAATATTCCGTTCGTGTGCATCATATGCGAAGAAGACTACAAAGCTCCAGTCATAACCCGATGTGGACACTATTTCTGTGAGCCATGCGCTTTGAAACGATACCGCAGGGATCCCACCTGTGCAGCGTGCGGAGCAGGGACAAATGGCGTTTTCAACTCGGCCAAACGGCTGAAGAAGTTGCTAGAGAAGAAACGACAACGCGAGGCGCAAAGAAGGCGGGCAGCATTGGAAGCGGGCGAGGAAGTGAGCGACCAAGAAGATTGAAGCTGTCTAAAGTAATATATATGCTTGCACGAGAGGGATAGCGGAAGTGACTGGACGACTGAAAATGACCAAGAATTGAAGAATCGATTGGCTTGTCTTTCGAAATTGAGTCCGATATTGACCGTGTTCTCAGCTCTGCATGAGTCGGACCGTAACAGCGACGGGACAACAATGCTTGCCTCCAGACATGCCTTTTACACATAATGGGCCCTTTGAAGTTCGCGGACTGATGATGCGCCCTGCCATAAGGATAACTCACCCGTTTCCCGGTGCGTAGGGGGGGGCCTAAACTAAACATTACTACTTATGGCGTGGCCACGTCCATTTTTAGGACATCACCGAAACATGGACCCACTAGACCCAATCACAACCGTCTAACCGCTACCCCCTCCATGTGATCCGCGTGCAACCTCAGTGCCTAGCAGCTTGTCACTCACCTGGACCAAGTCACCAGGTAATCGCCAGTCTCAGACGATTCGGCACCTTATTGCCCTACTTGAGTTGTGTGGACATTGCACGCTTCACGGCCCTCCCATTCTCCTCTCTCAAAAATACCAATTTTACGTCGCGACTCGCCAAGCATATATTCAGAACTATTGCATCTAATCCAGTCAGTCAGTCAGTAAGTGTGTATCGTATCTCACCGGAGCTACGACCCTGCGGAAAGCAGACGTGCCTCGCCGCCATGAACTACATAAGATCGACAGTCAACACCCTGCGGGATCGGTACACGCCGGTCTCGCACAGCTCTAACTTCCGTCAGACCGGCCAGGTCACGCCAGAGGAGTTCGTCGCGGCAGGCGACTATCTGGTGTACAAGTTTCCAACCTGGTCATGGGGCGATGCCGACTCTGACAGCCGCCGAGTGAGCTATCTGCCCCCCGGGAAGCAATATCTCGTCACTCGGAATGTCCCCTGCCAGCGACGCCTGGACGACGACTTCGCGGGGGATGCGGGCCACGAGGAGGCCTTGGTCCATGACGGCGACGACTTCAAGGCGGCGGGGGCGGTGGGCGACGAGGATGGATGGCTGCGAACCGGCGGACTGGCTAGTTCTCAGCCCTTGAAGGCCAGGGAAGTTCGGACGGTGGATGATGCCGGCAACGTGGCGGACTCGACGGACCTGGATGAGGATGAGGATGATATTCCCGACATGGAAGACGAGGACGATGACGATGCCATTATCCGCGACGTCGGAGCACAGTCAATGAGCAGGTATGTCCACCGCAAGGCTAACTTACCCATCCGCCCTCAGATCAGATAGGCTCCAAGAAAACAAGTCGGCTCATCAACATCTTTCCACAGCGGACGGCGAACATATACCCTCTACATAATGTACTCACCGTACTACCGCACCCCCCGCCTTTATCTCTCAGGGTACTTGCCCAACGGACAACCCCTCCCCCCGCAAAGCATGATGGACGACATCGTCGGCGACTACAAGGACAAGACCGTCACGCTCGAGGACTTCCCCTTCTTCGCAAACAACATCAAGATGGCCAGCGTGCACCCGTGCAAGCACGCCTCCGTCATGAAGACGCTCCTCGACCGCGCTGACGCCGCCCTCCGTATCCGCAGGGACAAGCTCAGGGCCGGCAAGCCCGTGGGGAGCGACCCGGGCATGGAAGGCCTCGAAGATGAAGTTGCGAGGCTGGACGTCAAGAGCGCACAGGAATCTGCGGATAAGGATGAGTGGGAGGAGGTTGGAGGTGCGGAAGTTGACGAGCAGGAGGTTGCTATCCGGGTGGACCAGTACCTCGTCGTCTTCCTCAAGGTTGGTCTTTACTTGGCGTTCCCCGTTTTTTTCCTTCTTTTACCCCATGCATCTTGAGATCGCGCTGACGTCGTCTTCAGTTCATGGCAAGCGTCACTCCTGGTATCGAGCACGACTTCACAATGGGCGTTTGAGTGTGCTTATGGACAGAAATCGAACAACGGGGCGTCTTTCCGGGTTCCTCGGCGTTGTAGCATGCTCTAGTTCTTCACCCCTTTTGCTCGTGGTGCAAACGGGGCATGATGGTATGTGCACTTTTAGATCAAGTTTGTTAGGGTATACCAAGAATTGTTTGTTTCCTCCAGTAGTCGATGTTTCTTCACGGTAACAAATAAAGTGTCCAATTTTCGAATCATCAAAGCACATGTAGGCAATTCTCGGTCATGTCAATGTTAGTGCAAGGCTTCCTTCCGACAATTTACTTTCAACACGCCTTGCGGGCTCGTTTGTCATCAATTGGGGTAGCAGAGGTGGGCTCCAGGGTAGGCATTGCCATGCATCCCGTTGCGAGGAAGCTGTCCCCACAAATGGTAGATGCAACCATGCAAATTACGTAGAATTGAAAGTTCTGGGGGGGATACAGCGGTGCCCAAAGTACACCTGCAAAAAGAGTGCATACGCATACATGATTCGCTCATTGTCTATCAGATTCACGGGGTTAAAATCTTGTATTGTGCTGTTCCGCCAAAGAGCACTATTAGTTGAAATACCATGACAACATGCTAATGCAATGATCAATCTGTATCTACTTGTCGAGATCCTGCCAACTGCCTGCTCGAACACTCTGTCTCGGCCTTGCGAGACCTGATGCACCGACAAGGAAAGAAAAAAAATTGGGTATACGGGGGAAGTACATGGTAAAGCATATGAAAGAAACGAATGTATCGTAATGTCATGGATATGTTTCCTGTCGATGCGGTCGGCTAGAAATGCTACTCAAGGGCTAGCACTTCAGGCACCAGTACCAAATGGCGCCCCAAAGTTCGACGTAGCCTTGAACTTGAGAGGGACATCAGGCTCGACAGCATCGGGGTCATCATCTGGCTCATCATCGCTCCCCAAAGGCGCATGGGTTTCTTCGGATGTCTTTCCATCTTCTTCGGACTGATCAACGGTATTTTTGTTTCCGCCTGCCGCAGCTTCTAGCTCTGGTGACTGTAAGACCCTTGGAAGCGCATCCTCTCCTCGACTGATGGGATCAAGTCGCTGGTTTACCTGTTCCCAGAAGATTTCGTCCTGGGCTGGGATGTTCTTGATCATCAGTGGGCCATCCAGCGAAACATCATCCGATGGCTCCAAATATCCCTCAGTGTCTGGGTCAACTGACCCGTCCGTCTGTTGTTCCAGTCCGTTCATGTCTGGATTCGTAGACTGCCCGGCCTCGCTGTTTGTGGCATTTTCGCGGCCTGTATCAGCGTGCTGTGCTTCAGGATTTGAAAATAGCCCGGCTGCTGGGGTGGCTTCCTGGCTGCGAGCAGCGTCGGAGCTGCTTTCTGTAGCTGTCATTGTAGGGAAAAGTGATGAAGAATGATTGGGCGTATGGCCAGCAAACATGGTCAATCGTCGGGATTCAGCTGCAGATAAAATATCCTCATCCTCATCCTCGTCCTGGTCCTGGTCCTGGTCCTGGTCCCGGTCCCGATCCCGATCCCGGTCCCGGTCCCTTGTTGTCGTCAAGGGGGCAAGTCCAACTCGACGTCGATCGCCACGCAACCTCGGTCGCTCCCATGCTGCCCATAGACCTCTTCGCCCTGCTCCCGGGAACACGTTTATCGGGGGAGTGGGTACTCGCGCGATAAATATGCTGATATCCTTCGTCATTGACGAAACAGGCTCTGGTTCGAAAGTTGACTTTTGAATTGCCGTTGCTTTGATGGGAATCCCTTCCAGCTTTGGGTCGATTTCTTGTACGTCAATGATGGGAGCCCCACCGCTCAGCTCGGGTGACGAAGATGAGAGCAGGAAGTCCGTGGTGGTTGATTGTCGGGGCTCAGTTCTAGGGCTGAGAGATCCAAAACCCCCAGCAAAAGGAGCGCCGTTCGGTGAAGTACAGGGGCTACCCCCCTGTCTTGCAAAGTGTGGCCGACGTGAGGCGCCATCTAGACCTGGTGGTAGAGTGAATGCCGCTGAAATCTCGCCAGCGTTGCGTTCTGGAAGTCTATGAGGCGATGGAGATTTACTGTCTCGTAAGCTACCGAGGTCTCCACTTTGAATGCTGTTCTGTGGCGAAACCAAACATGGATTTTGCGGAGCAATGGATTTCAATACGGCAATTTCTCCTTCTAAGCGTTGGACACGCTCCCTTAAACCGTGTATAATTTGCGACATTTCGGCCTTTTCCTTGAGCCATTCCTCGCTCATCTCATTAATGACTGCTTGTTGATCGTGATAGAGTTGTTCAGCCCTACGTCTCAAGGCATCGAGATTGCTTCGTTCGAGCTGCCAATTGTCCGTAAGTGTAGAGTGGCCGCTAATTCCGCTGTAATGTCGTGATAAAGACTGAGGTGGGACGGCTGCATCCGCAGAGATAGATCTGGCTAAGCCCGCACCACCGACGTTCCAGCTGGCCGGAGGCGAGAGCGAGGCGACGTTGGGGTGAAAAAGACTGCTCGGTATGCCTCCGTCAGCACCCTGAAGTTTCGCCATGTGCGATGGCTGAGGCCGCTCGGGTGCTGGACGAGTGTCGGAAAAGCTGGCGTGAGGAGGGTTGTTGCTGTTTGAGGGATTCATGGGAGGGCTCTGTACGACGGGAATGGACTGCAGAATAGAGCTTGGCGGATTCGAACCGGAGTTATCGAACCCAGAGTGACAGACACCAGCTATAGGGCCATTGGTTGGTACATCTATGACACCTGGCGGGAGGAATGCATCTGAGGCGAGTTTCGTCATAACTGGAGAAGATGTCGCCGCGAGATCTTCTCTCTAACGGAGATGGTGTTTCTTGTTTTCAGACTCCCCGTCCCATTGGGGCGCGGGGGAGGTGAATGTACCCTGCTCTTAGCAGCGGTATCCAAGTTGCGAGCTGGAAGTTTGGAGACAGAAGCAGCCGCAAAGCAAGCTGACCTGATTTGGAGTCGAATGGGCGCCAAAAAAGCGAGGCGGGTTCTATCTCGCCGAGTGTCAAAATTGTTAGTTAACGCATATACAGCAGCCCGGAGTGACTGCTCGTGGCCGGCTGATCAGCTTTGATGTCGGCTTTCGCTGACGAATGAGACGAGCAGATGGCTCAATTGTTGGTGTAACGTTCGTTTGTCGGATAATTCACTCGTTACAAGGAGGAGTTTGGGGGAGTTCACAGCGGTGAACAAATCGATTTCGAGGGACGAGAGGACCGGGACTTCAGAGTTGCAGTAGAGAGAGCCGAGCCGAGAATGGACGCCGGTAGGCAGCAGGTGGTGAAGCGCAATGAAAGTGTGCTGGTGAAAGTGTGCTGGCAAAGCGACTCGAAATCGTCGTTGGGGTTGCACAAAGCCTTTAGAAGGAGACAAGGGTAGTGGGACTGGCTGGCTGTCGATGGAATGCATGCAAATAGTCACGAGTAAAAATGAAAGTTGACAGAAGTTGCAGACTCGTAGAAATAATCAAAAGAGCGGCTTGAGCACATGAGCATTATTAGTAACAACGTCAAGGCTGAGGGGAGCGCAGGGGAGAAAGGTGAGCAAGACCCTTGGCCGGCCTAGAAGCGGCGGACGAGACATGCAGGCGGGCGCGGGGGGGGGGGGGGGGTTGCCCAGCGCAGGCCCTTATAGGCTTAGCTACGAGGATGCCGAGGATGCGCAACCAATTGTCATCATGGAATAAAAATCATATACTCCGTGATGAGAATTACCTACCTAGGGTACCTACCTAATACCTACCTAGGTACTTTAGAGCAATCCGGCCCACACACCCGCGTCAAGAAGAGGATTGTTCTCCAGGACCCGGGTTGGCGTGTAATGGTACCTAATCTAGTACCTTGTAGCCTCATGGCCTCCCATTTTAGTATTGAATGCGCGACATGCCTCGGTCTTACACACATTCAGTAAGAGATGATGCTTCTTGCGCCCGAAGGCCTTCACATGTCAGCAGCCCACGGCTCTCCGTCCTAATGCTGGCTGCAGGGAACCTAACGTACCTACCTGGTACCCATGTAGGTACCTCTTGCTTAGAGTGCCTTGCAAGTTGCTTGGTACCTACCTACCTACCTAGGTAGGTAGGTGCCTGTCATGACCGCCCCTTCCCGAGACCCTTGGGCCTTGACGAACAGAAAGCACTTTTCCGTCGTACTTTTCCTTCAACTCTCTGTCGACATAACACATAACGCACACAAGCAAGGCAGAACTAGGCTTCAGCAAGAAAACCAACGACATTGCACCAGCGTCAGCTAAAGCATGAATCGTTCCTAACAACCCTCTAAGTGAGGAGAGGCCCCAACACGTCTTGCATGACGATAGGACACGCGAGCACTATAGAGCGGGAGATATGAAGGAGGGGGCGACCACGTTGGTTGAAATCCTAAGCCAACAGAATTCTCTCTTGCAAGAGCCGGGCCGAACCCCTCGGTCGAAGGACCCATGCATCTAGTAACTTTCTCGCCTGACCAGGAACAGACGGCCAATCCGATACATGCCGCGAAGCAGTCTTCAATTGCGGCTTCGACCAATATTTGATGCAAGATGCAAATCATCCCCATTCGCACAGTGCTGGATTGGTGCCGGATTGGTGCCGAGTGTTAGCACAGCTTCTTTGTGCGCTCTTGCATGCTGCGATGCAGAAGGAACGGCCTGGTTGGTTGGTTGGTTGGTTCAACAAGGACGGAGGTTTTCTTCTCTCAGTGCCGAAACATTTGCATCATCCGGGTGAAGTGTCAAGTGTCTAGGCTGGGCACACAAAGGAAGTGGAAAGATGATGTGTAACATCCAAACACCCCTGTCACTCACTTGCCACAGGTAGCAGTTCTCTCTCGCGTGTCTCGTTCGATACTTCCGTTCCGCCATGCAGGATTCAAAAGCATGCATCATCCGATCGAACGCTGCAGGCAGCGTCACTTCTCCCCCGAGTCCCTGACTAGCCATCTGGGCATCAAGCACCACTAAACGTTGGAGCCACGTTGGAGCCAGCGCGTTGGCATTGCATCTGGGTAGCGGTAAAAAGCCGTTCCACTATTGACAACGAGGAACGAGGGCATCAACCTTGTTTCAGACAATGAATAATACCACCTACGTACACAATATGCGGCTGTGAGAGCCTAGCCAACTAGCCTAAGCCTGAGGGATTTGCATTTTTGATCATTTTCCGAGAGCGCCGGAGCCAAATAACTGGTCCGATGCAAGCAAGTGCATTACTGCGGCCAACCTCCTCAGCTTTGGATTCACCACGTTGCCTTTCTTTACCGCAACTTTTCCCACGGGATGACTTACTTGACTTCTACTGCGTAGCTAGCGGTGAAGAAATGAAATTGCACTTTCATTCGACCCGCGTCCGGTTTGCTGACACAGATGTTTTGCGCAAGATGCTTCAAAATTCGGGCACGCTGGGAGACGCTCGTCGGCGCATCCAACAACTTTTCTTTTTCCTTTAGAATCCGGGCTCTTCGATTGGAGTCCCCGGCCTAGTGTCTGCGTCTTGCGACACGATTCACATGCTAAACCGGGCCATACCCCGATGGCTAATTCGTATCTGTATCGCCCTGAGAGAGACGTCGAGTGGGCTTCGTGTCATTGGGCAGCTTGCAGAAGCTTCTGCGCCGCAGATGTCCATCAATAGGCCCGATCAAGTTTCCCTCAAATGACCCTCCGGCCGTTAATGGCTTGCTGGGTGGGGGCCAAATCGCCTTATTGTAGCCTTTCTACCTTCGGCCACCGTCTCAAACCTGGACCACGATATCCTTGATACCATCTTCTCTCTGTCTATATAGGTATATAACTTAAACTCACAGAGAAGTCTAGGTACTTATACCTTTCTGTCCCCTCTAATTTTACATAGAACAATTAGGTCTTCTCCCTTACATTCACCAAAGACACCCTTCTCTCTAGCACTGGCTTAAAGTACACTCTAGAGCCTGATGTTGTTAAGAGTCCTCTATAATAGTGCCCAAGGTAGAGGCTACATGGGCATGATACTGTGTAGGAACCTCAGCTATGTTCCAGAGATATACAACAGAGAACTACACATCATAGGCACCACCTTTGTAGAGATAAGCACAAGAGAACGGATATTTAGGTTGGTAACAATGGAGAGAGCCAATAGTGTTTGGCGTATCAGTCAAGAAGCATTCTGAAGAGAGCTGAAGTCTTGATATTATGAGAGACAAATGACCTAGGTACACAACACCGCTGCCCAAGAGCTCAATCGGACCCCGGCGATTGCGACTGCCATCTGCAGCTCAGTCTTTATCTTTCATGACAGGTGAAGAGGCTTGAGAAGCGAGAATTGCATGAAAGTGCCGCGAAACGTTGAGAGGTAGCACCACTTCGAGCTCATCGAATGAAACGGAGCCCGTCTGCATCATCATCCAACATCCCAACGGCTTAGGATCTCCAATCGAACCAATGCTGTAGTATACATACTGTTCGATACCCGTGCTGTATGCTTCTCGACAATCAAAACGCACTCTTCTCCGCACCTCAGCAAAAAAGTCTCATCGCTGGTGCCAATGCAGCCGTGGCCTCCCGGCATATGCAGACAGAGGCAGGAAATCAAGATAAAGATACAGTCAAGCATTGGGAGTTATGACTGCACTAAGGATAGCCCGATCAGAACTGATCGATGTCTTCAGGATGACACGATATGTCGACTCCTAACAACCTCTTTCTTGCAAACGATTGGTGTTGCTCGTTTCTGCACCCTCCTCGATGCTACATCAGTCCGACCTCCCCGAATGCAAGACGGCATTGAGAGTGGTCTTGTCAAGAAAGCGCCATTGACTTTCTCGCCTGACCCGGCGGCGTGCTTGGCAATTCGCTGTCATGGCCTATCGGGCCTGCGAACTTGAAGCACGATATTCGTTGAGCGGCGTATGGGCTATGGCCTGATGGCTATCTTGTGCGTGTTGACGAATCGGACTCGAACGTGAACCAGCCAAGTTGATATTTGAATACTACTTTACCAAAGGTATTCACACCACTATAAACCTTGTCTGAAACCGACTTGCGCAGGAGGCAAATTACCCGGGCTTTAGAAATGAGGGTTGCAGAAAGAGGCGGGTGGTCACATCGGTTGATGATTTACATGATTTCATGACATGACTTTCATCATATCCTTACCTACCTTTTTGCAGTGAGTGATAAGATGTTGCTCACCATGACGTAAAAGGAGATTTGACGTCGTAGCCAAGACATGGCAGGTCATGTAGATACTCAGCGTTGCACCCGGGGAAAGCATTCAAAACTTGATTCTGTCAAAGATAACAGTGTCCGATGCAGAACTGTCGTTCGAACAACAGCGGTTCAGCAATCGGGTGCAATTCCGGAGGAATATGCGACGCCAGCATATTGTCACCCCAGTCGGCTAACCGTTGACTGATCCAGAGAGAAATCGGGTGACGAAGCATGAATCCTCGATTTAGTCGAGCCACTTTGTTTGAGACCAGCATATCTTGCAGCTATCAGAAAAGTGAGCCGCATCCTTCACGTCTAGGAGTCTTTGCGGCCACACGGCAGTCAAGTGCTAGCTGCACTCAGCGGCACGTAAAGGTGAGACTGTCTATTTCTCTCATGATTCAACCCCGGTTTTGCCCCAAGTACTGATAACGACCATCATCTTCGACCGAGGAGAGGTGACGGGAAGCCATTCATGCCGGGAGATTTCTGCTGCAACGTCTAACCGGGCCTCATTCCTCAGTACTCTGTCAACAGGTGTGTAGTTACTATTCTGTTGGGTGCATATAGAATCTGCCAAGACGAACAATTATTCACCCGAAGCAAGTAGCCCAATAGATTACGGACAAGTACACTGAAGATGTGACTTATATAGCATCTTATTGTTGCAGCAATGCAAGTATCTCTCTGCAAGCTCATGTTGACTTCTTGTACTTGACATGTTCGAACTATCTTGGAGCACCAATGTGAAGTAGGCCTGAGAGCTCTAGTAGCCAAGCGCAATGTGCGATTATCCTAACATTGTTTGCATCGATTCCAGGCAAAGCAAGCTAAGGTTGCTGCAAAGGCCTCGCCTGTAGTGCTACGTAGATTATGCAGACTTGGTACAAGACTCTTAGCACAATACGTGAATCTGTGTCATTTCCTGATCGGCGAAGATGCATCCCTGGCCAATTTCCCGATTGCTCCTCTTGCAGCTCCTCATGGACCAGCCGTCCGTCACACTAGAGAAATGAGCGAGGTCTAGGACGTGGACAAACAGTCCGGCCTCCATAGCTCATATGCATGAGAAGATGCATAGAAGGCCTCATAGCACGGCACAGCTTCGAGAGCGAGCAAGGAAAGCTCCCCGTATGGACGGGGGTATCTACGGAATGGAGTCGTAAGACATACGGGCGGCTCGTGTGAGTTCTGTATGTATGGTTTGCCTGTCACGTCGTTGTGCAGCAAGTCCCGGCGGCCCAGAAGTGATGACTTGAACGCCACTGTACGCTGGCCAACAAGGAATACGCATGTACGGGCGGGAACCTTTGACGCAATTGTGGCTGCAGCGCGGGACAAACAGGACGGGTGGAGGAAGGACAGGGGATGTTCATGAGTCCGGAGGTTATGCATGTGCTCCTTAGGCATAAAGTCCTCATCGTACTGTAGATAGATGGTGTAGGGATGGAACTGCAGACGAGGAGGAAGGCGTAAGGATCGTGTGATGCAGTTATGCGTCTCCGTCTTGTCATGCGAGCGAAACGGCAAGACTGTCACGTAAGCTTGTCTTCTGGCCGGCCTACGGACTGGTGCCGCCCAAGCCACGGATGCATTGCTGGTGCAAACTGATCAATATTTGCTCAAGCCTGCGTGGCCTGCGTGGCCTGCGTGGCCTGCGTGTTTGCTCGCGGGCTGCTGCATCCTCTTCACGATGGAGGGCGGAGAAGAGGAAGCATGGGCCCGGAGTTGTTTCCTGATGATTCCCCCCCATAATCGATCGCCCGATCTCTTGGTGGCGAAGAAAGGATCAGGAATCAGGCTAGCGTAGTGTCTTGTCCAAGCCAATACAACGTACATCACTAAAGATGATGCATCTGTACCGACCTTACCTACTTGCCGCGTTTAAGCTTGTTCACGGCCAAGTTGTGTTGGGCCAGCCAAACATATGCGGCTCGGGAAGCTGATTCTTCAGAGGCTATGTGGCCTCCCGCGTCTGTGATTTGCATGCAGACGGCCGGAATATGGCGTGTCTCTGGATCTGGTTTGGAACACACTGGACATCCATCATCCATCATGCTTTATGCTGGCTCAGGTTTCTTAGTTGCACTGGGCCACGGAGCTCAAGCAGATACTTACGCTCGAATAGTGACAGCGTCCTTGCCATGGAACATGCACAGCGGTGAAGGAAATAAGCAGAAGTGATCCTCTCGATATCTGTCTGGATGACTACAGCAGATCTAGCAGGGAGGAGCAAAAGTGAGATCTCCACGTGACCCAGTAATTCTTCCCATCCACGTGACTCGACAATTGGGGCGAGGCCATCACGGACCAACAGCAACGCCCTGTCCAGGCAATCGCAGATCGAGCTGTTCAGTCAGCACTGGCATCAGCAGCGGAGAAGACCATCTGCAGCTGCCAGTGGAACTAATCAAGGATACTTAACGAAAAGGCACAGCATCATGACACTATTCGAAGTCCGTCCCGGAAACCGACTTTTCCCCTCAAAGCCCTTGTTGAACCGCGTGTGGCCTTCAACCTTGATGTGAAGGAGAAAGCTTGGCGACCAGAATGTGAATGGACTTACACCGCAGGAGCCGGTAAGTCCTGGCCATGGGCACCCATCACTAGCATCTCACCGGCATACAATAAGACAGCATGTGATTTATTAACGAGTCAATACGGTCAGAATTTGCAGACAGAAAGAATGTATTCTCAGAAGGCCAGTTTGATTTAAAATTGCAGATAGAAAGAGGGTATTCTCAGAAGGCCAATCTGATTTAAAAACTGCAGATAGAAAGAGGGTACTCTCAGAAGGCCAATCTGATTTAAAACTGCAGATAGAAAGAGGGTATTCTCAGAAGGCCAATCTGATTTAAAACTGCAGATAGAAAGAATGTATTCTCAGAAGGCCAATTTGATTTCAAACTGCAGATGGAAAGAAGGTATTCTCAAAAGCAAGAAGAAAACGCGAGAGTAAGAAACTGCAATGAATGTTAACAGCCTGCAGGCAGGCAGTTGAATGCCACCTTGTTAACAGAATGCAGGTGGGCAGTTGAATGCAACCTGCGTCCAAGTGTTCGATTTGGTTTCCCTTCCAAGCCTGGTATTCATCGTAAACACGAAAACACGAAAGCAAGAAGACACAAAAGCAAGCAGACACACAAGCAAGCAGACACAAAAGCAAGAACACACAAACGCAAGAAGATACACAAAAGCAAGAAATCGCAAAATGAAACCGTAATTTGGCAGCCACCCAGTAAATGCTGTAAATCAATGTTAACAGAACGCAGACAGACAAGCAAGCAGACACACAAAAGCAAGAAGACACACAAAAGCAAGAAATAGCAAAATGAAACAGTAATTTGGCAGCCACCCAGTAAATGCTGTAAATCAATGTTAACAGAACGCAGACAGACAGTTGAATGTCACCTCCATCCTCCAAGTGCTCAATTTGGGTTCCCTTCCAAGCCTGTCATTCATCGTATACCTTGACACAAAGCCTGCACTCCGTACCTTCACAGTCATCCGCGGCTTACGGAGACTGCCACTGCAGGATGGAGAAATAAAGCACTAGCTCATCCGGGTACATCTGCGGGAATATATCAAAAGCATACGAGGGCCAGTCCCCGTCGCCTGCCCCTGACCGCAGAAAGAACTTGACATATTCCCAGTATTCCGGGAACCATCCTGCGTCTTCCCAGTCCAAAAGGCCTACAATGATGCCGTCCCGTACAATTATGTTGCTCGGGATCAAATCGCCATGGGTGAAGACAATTCGATGATTGTCCTGCAGGTGATTGAGAAGAGCATCTCTGACCGGCCCCGGCGTGACGTTGATTAGACAGGACAGTAAGTATCTGTTGAAGTCGAGCTCGTCGATTAGTGACGGGAAATAGTGAGGTCGACACAGCCTTGTGTCGCGGAATTGTCCTCCACTGCATGCCCCGACTCGATTCGGAGGTGGTGGTAGTGAGCGCATCGTGCGCACAATATCACGAAGTTGAAAGGCAATGCTGCGCTTCTGGCGCATATTCATACATGGCCATACTTGCGAAAGGAGCTCGCCCTCGACATGAGACATGTGCAACATATTCACGCCTCGTACCCTGTCGGTTGACAGGATGCGCGGCACAGCAATCCCGGCTTGTGCGGCAACTTGGCTAGCTTCAGCCTCTTCGAGGGAGACGCTTTTCCCAGCCTTGACCACCGTCCCGTCGGAACGGAGGATGACCTTCCTTCCGGCCACGCGGTCTTCGTGGAGAACTGTTTCACCTATGGCGGCAGACTGACGTTAGCCGGCTGGGTTGGGGATGTTGAGCAAGAGGTTGAGACACGAAGCAGGGGAAATACTGTACCTGGGTGGACTTCTACTTCAGGCATTGTTTCTCCCGGCCATGTGATGGACAGGTCGTCGCCATCATCATCAAGTGAATTCAGGTACTTCCACACCATATAGTAGCGTCCTAGTGTTTGACCATGCAAACCTGACCCTGCCACAAGTCTTCTCGGAAACACCATGGCGAAGGACTCTCGGTTCCCCTAGCCGCGATGTCTGCTCCGTTCGGGCTTTGCAACAGAGGAGCAAATGATTTGCCCGAGGACAAGATGACAGTAGCCGCTGCCTGATAGACGGCCTACCAGTTAATCTAGTAGTGGAGGAGAGGTTTTGACGGGATCGTCGTACGAAATGCAAAGCAAGTTCCCAGTGTGAACGGTACTAATGCAAACCAAGCCGTGAGATGGAACGGAAGTAATGTAAACCAAGCTTTTAGAGTGAACGGAAGTAAAGAACACTTCGGGTTTGAGAGAGGAGTCAGCGGTCATTATTTACAATATTCCGCCACAACCTTGGTTGAATTCTTTAATGCCAAACAATTGTGAAGTCTTGGGGAGAGGAAAACAGTTTTCTCTCTGTTGGTTCTCGCCCTTTTGTACTTTTCTCCTCTCTCCCATCCGTCCTCACCCTCCGTCCTCACCCGTCCGATAGAGCGTCCGATAGAGCGTGACAACGCCTCTTGTGTAACACTGCCTTTCTGGCCAGCGAATATGACTGGTCCCATGCATAGACCACCTTCGGCAAGCAATCAAGAGCGGGAAAGCAAACGAAGCCGGGATGTCTTCAGCAATCATGAATCCTACTTTGGGCGGTGTGCAGCTATGCATACCACTTTAAAGAGGCGAATTTCCTTGATTTCCTGTTTGCCCTCCTCTTCTCCCGGGCCATATCCTGCTCCGGTATTGCTTACGTCGGGGGGTTTGCCGGTTTGCTTGAAGCCGGGGAGGAGTTGAGCGCTCGCATTCCCCCGTCACGATTCGCGGTCAACACTTGATGGCACGCAACTTGTGTGAACACGAGACAAATGTTTGTCTGCATCCTTGCATGGATCAAACAACCTTCGCTGCATGCGCCGAGTCGATTTAGGAAACAGAAGCGGCATGCTCTGTAGCCAGCTGTCCACGACGCTGACTTGCCGCTTGTGCTTTCGAGGTCACATCGATGCCGTCTTTTCGCATCGTTTGACCGCATGGGCCGACTTCTGCTTGATGTCCATTTTCCCCCCTGCACGACGTGTCACCCCGACACCATCATTTCTTTCCGACACAGAAGATGACTCTGCATGCTGGACATTGAGTCCCTCCTCCCGCCCTCCAGTCCTTGCGGTCTTGTACGTCTCCGGAGCTGTTGGCAAGGGTCTCCAAGTTCCCAACCTCGTCACAACAACCGCTCGCCGGGGTGAGCGGGACGAATTCTTGGAAGTTTGAGAAGCAGGGCAAAATGAAAGGAAGCGAGGAACATGACTCCATTATCTTAGGATAGACATCTGCTCCGGCGCGGAATTGCATGTCGACATATGCTGCACGAACAGAACACCTGAGGTACCAACCCCATCACAAGAGTCGAATACGACGGCAAGAGCTTGTCACAAGTTTTGACATGTGCATCTTAGCGTTGAAGCAACATTGCCATATTGCCACTTTCTCCTTCTCCTTGTCGAGTTCCCGCTCCATGAGTAGCTGCATGGTGTGAGACAAGCGCTGGCTCACGACCCAACAAAACCCCGTGAGAAATCTATGAGTCCAGATAATCATGGGATTGGGCAGACGCTCGTTTGGTTGTATACTGAAAGATGTGGTGGCAGTTACTACCAATTTCCATCTGACAAATGTAATCGATTACTTATGGATGACTCTGGATCTGCGCCTGCGTTGCCTTTGCGGAATGTTTGTCCGATGGATTGTTGGTGAATACGTTGGACAAGCAAACGAAACTATCCTCTGGCCGCTCCTTGGCCAGACGATGGGTAACGCAGAATTCATGGCCAACTATCGACACTATGGTCGTCGTACTATCTTGTTCTCTTCAAAGAGGAGTGTTGAATGATGAACAACCAGTCATGTCACTGCGAGGGCATACTAACTCGAAGTCTGCTCTCGGCCAAACGTGCATATGATACGACTCTATTGCTTGAGGATTGTCAGTCCACCAAAGTCCATTGACGTTATTGACTCCGGAGATAGACTCCAGACAAACGGCCATGGCCAGTGCCACGGAATTCCCGCTCGACCATCATGCGCCGCCCCAAAATCAGCCTTCTCCCATCTCTAATCATGCTATCAATGTACGTCCATCCAGAACCAGCAGGTCGGAGTTGCAACTTATCACATTTTGATAAGCAAAAAGCGAAAGCGACCCAGGTATGTGCGGGAAGCGTGGCTTCTCACTTTCCTACTTCAAGTTTCCTTACAAAAGAATGCAACAAAGGGCGTACGTATCATGACAAGGGCAGCGAGAAATCTATGTTAACACAACGAGAGTGAGGTTACATGGTCATTCTGACGTGCATTGTACTGTATGTGAACGACGTGCTGCTGTGTCACCCTTGTCACCCTCGAGGGGCTATATACGTATCGACATTGTATATAGATATACTTACAAGTGAGTTTAATGTGCCTTTCTACAGCAATAATTTAAATCAGGTAATGATCCTTATTAGTACAGAAGCGCAGTACTTATGTTCCCTTAAGAGATGGCTTTTCTTACTGCCAGTTCGTACTAGTTACTCCTAGCAATAACAGGAGTATTTGGCAGCAATAGAATTAAGTAGTAGTGTTAGCAGCGACAGAAGTAGAACGCCGGAAGGTCTTCTATGGTCGTCGAGGTCATCCTTGTCCAGCAGCCACCTGTCTCTCTCGAACCATGTGTGGGTAGCGTACTATCTGTGCCGGGGACTTTCCCGTCTCTGTATTCATGCCGCTGATATGCAATGTTGTATCATGACAAAGTAGAATGAGCTTTCACCACCCTTCAACGCTCCTGTATGCACCTCGAATTCTGCCCAAGAGAAGCCTTGGCATTAGACAAGCGCGCAAATTGCTCCGGATTGTTCATCTGCGTCAGGATATCTTCCACGTCCTTGTCGAACAGCGGCCGGAGAGGACCGTCCTCCGTTTTGTCCGCGACAGCACCGACAATCTGACCTCTCAGTCTAATCAGAAGCGGATGCCTGCAGATAGGAAAGGACAGTTGGGTCACCAACTTGATGGAATGGCCAAGAGACGCCCACCTGGGCTTTAGTGAAGGCATTTGCCACCAGATCGAGCTCTTCCACCAGCCTGCCACCTCTAGTATCGTATCATCCAGATTATTGACGTTTGCTTCTGCTTGGATGTCAGTGAGAAACTTCCACCAGGCAGCGGAGAGACCCAGACCCTTGTTTCTTTCGTACCTCTCAGCCTAGAGTATCTGTGCGTATTTTCTGAGGTTGAGCGTTTTCATGATTTCTTTTTCTCCTTCAGAGAGCTGGCTGGCCGGCTCATTGTCCTGGCCACCACCAGACGTCCCGGCTCGTTTCCTGCAACGTCGGCGCAAAGATATTTTTCGCCACCGTCAAAAGTGGTGTAAGTTGTAGTCGGCAATGTATGCCAAGTCTTTCTTAGAGATTCAACGCCCTTGTCTCGATCCTCGAGAAGGGTGAGGACTGAGCTGGCTACCGGCCGGTCGCTCAGGATCAGGCGTCAGGCGTTGCAACTCACACGTTCGCCACCATGACCCGATACAAAGGCAAAATTTGGCGTCCATACGCCTTGTTCTCACGGGGAATGAGAGGTTGTTGATCCGGTCCCTCATGTCTCGTCCGTGGGCACCTTCTCCGGCCTCTTGCTGATGTCCCAGACCAACATCATCCATGGCGCTGTGACAGACACTCCGAGTTTCTCCTTTCACCGTCTTGCGTCAATCCTTGAGTCCGCATCCCAGCCCAGTCTTGCATTGTCAATCTGTGGTTGTGATATTCTCGGGGCACAACATGCCAAACATCCTTGGATGCATCCTTGCCAGCCAGCACATGCTTCCCTTCGCCCACCATGTACTTCAAATGATCAATCATGCTAGACACGCTGTCATTATGCCGTTCGTAGTCGGCGAAAAAAAGCTGGTTGGAACTGTTGAACAGGTTCAGCGGCACAGGTGTCTTGGATGCATCTTCGGCCTTTGATGTGCGTCCGATGACGGCCTCGGTTTGCTCAATTTTACGCTTGAGAAACATAGAGATCGATATCGACTTGAACACGTCATCATCAATAATTTCAACATGCGCAGCGTTCCATTCTCGAAGACCTCGGCGCGATATTCAGGATTTTCAAACTCGGGCAGATTTGTCTTGTTACTCAGACCGCGAGTAACTGGCCATCTGGCATGCACATCCAGTTGCTTTGCAGTCGTAATATCCTCATTGTGTCTTTAGACTGCTCGCCCGTCTCTGCCAATGAAGTTCTAACCGGAGGAAATCATCCGTTGAACGTAGACGCCCTGGAGCTCCTTCTAGGGCTCCTGCTTTCCTACATCCAAGGAGCGAGAATTTGCCGTGGAAGCAGGTCGACATGATGAAGAATGTCGCTAGCGGAGTTCTCCTTGTCGTAGTGAAGACGGGTATATTCGGGATGCGTGATGGGAGCAATTTGTGCGTCTGCTAATCTACCATTGTAGACATGTTCATCAAGGACAAAGCAATCTAGCTTCGTTGAAGACGATGTCTGAGAGTCTGATCCTGTTCATGTAGATAGAAGTAAGTATTCGAGAAAATAGAGAAGAGGCGCAGAAAGGGGGCACTTCAATAGACTTATATAAATGATTTCAACTCCATCATCGAACGGAATGCTGCGTGCTTGTGAGAGCGGTATTTGCCCCCTGAATAGAGAAACCAGCGTTAAGCTGTCGTTGTGAGGTTCATTTAAACATCAGAGCTCTTGTAACAACTAAGGTGTGAGTAGCTTCCTCAAGTCATTTCTACCATGGAGCCATCAAAGATGAATTTACAAGTTGGGACTGTTAAAAGACCCTTGATCGTATTTAAATTAACAACGATTCATGATTAATACGCCCAGACCGACTATTCTAGACCCAAGCAACAGGGTGGAACTTGATTCATGAAGAAAACCGAGTCATGTGTTGAGTATGTGGTGACATTTAATAGTTGAAGCTTCTCCATCGACACCAGGGGCGCAATCCACGCACACGGTAGTCCAAATATTGCCCTCGTCCACCTGGTATGACTCATAACTGCCGAGTGGTGCTTCTGACGTAGTATGTCACGATAACGAGTCCCCTTTTTCACATATGAAGCCGCGGCCAAGGACATAACCGCCTCGGCCTTTGGGTCTCCTCGGTCGTGTGATCACTCGACGTTGGAGGGGGACAGCATTGAAGAGATGTCTCAGACACGAATCTGACTTGTCGCCCTCGTTATACACGCGGATGCGCTTCTTGTGTGTCTGGGACACCACGTAGCATGACTGTCTTTGGGACGTAGCAACGCCGACAAATACGCCAGGCCGTCTGTGGACTCAGAACCTTGATGTCCTCGTCAACCGGCGTTGTGGTGGTACCACCGAGATTCAATTCGTGAATCTCAGGAGGATCGCTGCGGAGAGCAGAGCCAACCCTCGCTCTCGCCCTTGATGTTGCCATCCGTGGTCGCCGTAAGATGAGGACAGTCCGTTTTGAAGCCCAGAGACTGGAGAACGGGAGACACGAGGGCAATTCACCGTTCCTCTTCGATAAACTCATTTTCCTTTTCCGTCAACGTTCTGACATGCTTCGTTATGCTGTAAGCACGAAGCTGCCGTTTGCCAAAGTCAGCATAGTGCTCTTGATGCCGCGAGATTCTTGATTTATATATGCACTCATTGACGGTAATCACTGGATATGAGACTGGAGCCCGCAAAAAAGCCTCTTGAGGTGCTCTTTAGCAGAGTCATGATCAGGCAACCACTGACACAGCCCAGGGTTGCCCTTGGAGCTCAGATACAAGACCCAGAGTGGCGGCTTGGCCATCGTGTTCTCCTAGGTGAAGAAAGGAGGGTTGAAGACGGTTAACATGGAGATGGTGACGGCATAATAGTAGTGTTGTGGTGGCTGTCATTGATTCTGGTTGTCGTCTTGATAGAAGCTGCAAAGGAGAGGTTTTGGGACATAGGCTGGTTCCAGCATCGGTGTAGACGGAAGCACAAACTACAACAGCTACATTCAAGATGGAGATATTATATCTCGTTATCAAAGTCTCTAGACTATCTAAAATCTTACGGTCTTCTTTGAAGCTGCTTGAAATATCGGAGTTCACTTTAAACTCGTAGTGATGACATAAGCTCGACGTTTGACAACTTTTGTACGAGGACCTCAGTCCGCATCTGCGTTACTCCGAGGGATGTCTTCAGTGCTTGCTCTTCCTTCTTTGATTATCTCCGGGAACACTGGTTACCATGTCGTGTTTGCTTCACGATACTAGCTAAGCCGCAATTACCGGGGTAGGAGTTTCAACCGGAGTTTTCTACATAACTGGATTTTCTAAGAAAGAAAAAAAGGAAAAAACAGGGCTTCCCTACATAGGCAGGAGTTTCTAAACAATAGGGGCTTTCTAAAAAACCGGAATTCTGTAAAAGAAAAAAAAGAACCCCCCCCCCCCCCCCAAGGATTTCTCTGTATAACCAGGGTTTCCTAAACAATAGGGGTTCTCTACGTAGCCGTATGTTTCTACATATCAAGTTATTTCTGCATAACCGGATCTGATTCCCTGCCACCAGCACCAAGCCTCCGGGAATGACCCAAGAGACCACCGAGCCTGGGTGATGGCAACGCAACGTAGCTCGCCGCGTTACCGGTTTCAACAAGCCGGACGCACCATACGGCTATCAACATATGCTCTGCTCGAGTCTGGCACCTCCGGAGCGATGTCTGCCCAGCCCAACTCTTCTCCGATTTCGACTTCGATTTTTAGTCCCGGCATCGAATCGATGTGGTTTCCTGCGCTGCAATGCAGCAACATCACCCGAGCATCTCTACCCATGCCAAGCCAAACCACTTCGCAGCATCGAACCACCGCGCACAACGGATCTTTGTCCGGAATATTGGTACAGAGCTGAGATGTGCGGGATCTTGCTGCTGAGCCGAATGTCTCCAAACTTCGTATCATGTGGGACGGGACGGGACGGGACAGCCACCCCAGCTCCGAGACACGCCATCACAGGCCCGGCATGTAATATCCGGTAAGCCTCGTAGCCAAGAATTGCCCGGCAAGGGAAATCACGGCCTCGATTCCCTAGAATTGGGTGGACCGAGGGATCGTGTAAATTTTCACCCGTGTGCCCGGGTAAGACGGCGATGAAGCCGTTGGCGACTTTGTGGTGTAAGTCGCTTTGTATTGCTGTTGCATGGCAACTCTGCAGGCAACATTGTATGGCCTCTACACCATCTTACTGAATGATCGCGGATGCCGTGAGCTTAGTGTAGAAACCCGGTGACAGGCAGGAGAAACCCAAACGCTTGCTGCCCAACGCAGACTTGCCAATGTTGGTCTTGGTCTCATGACTACACTTGCTGGCCACTTCCGTTCGGCAAACACAGAATCAGGCTTCCGAGGACGCCTCTCTCCGTCGGAGGTCCTCGGCACATCTTGCCAGACGATCTTCAACTTACTAGGACTTGTAGTGGTTGCTGCTAGGTTTATGTTTTATGCGAGCAATCGACAATAGCGCGGTCTACGGATGGCCCTTCCGCGAGAGCAGCCTGGGGTTGCAAAAGGAGCCAACGTCATCATCTTACCAATCCCAGCTGTCTACATGTGCTATGATGCTATAGTTACATCTGAACAAACTTTATTTGTGTTATAATTTGTGACAATGCGCCATTTTTCGTTTTCATCATGGTGCAGTGATACTCACAGCTATGTCTCTAGGATGACAACTCATCCACATTCTGCCTATGGACTCCGAGATGTGTGATGCAACGGAACCCAAGGAATCACGCCTGATCAATATCATACTGTGGCGCATTATCACCTCTTGATCAGGAGCATACTTCCCGCGTGCAATGCAAGAGGAATTGAGAAGGGCAACCCGGATCAGTTACAAGAGTTACGTCAACAGTCAGGCCACCAAAAAAAAATGGCGCTACCTGATATCTCACCCTTCAAAGGGTTGTCTCGACGAGCCATGAAACCTCCGCCATGATGGTGGTGTGTTGGGGGCCATACATCACCGACAGCAGACTGTAATACCGGCCCCTCTCTAACAACGGACCTGCTCTCAGTCAGCAGGCGAGATAGGACAAGTGACAATGGTGCTATAGGGCCTACGGTTTCACGGAAAACGGCAACCATGGGAACTGACGGTATGATGTAACGGTATAAGCCATCGTACTAAGTGGTACGGCGGAAACAAAGACTCTATCTAGTAGAACTACGAAGTCCATATTTGACCCGTCACTTGCCTTCTCTTCTCAGGGACAAGGAAGTTCGCATCCTTTACACCCTGCAATCATACCTCAAAAGGAGGACATGTTCCGCCTGCGGCCTGGAGGACACCTTGATATGAAAACAAGATCCGGGGGCTGGCAGTCGGAGACTGGGAACTTCAAGGTATCCATCTAGGTCGGAGCTTTCACCGTATGATAAGACGCAACTGTTACATTGGTTCAAAATCAGATACGAGAATTTCAAGGCCTGGTAGGCCATGCATCAAGCATCATGCCATGCCGCCTTTGTCTAGAACACGCAAGCATTATTGCCATGTTTCTACTCGCGGGTGAAATGGTGGCAAAAGGAAAATGTAACGCTACTGCTTCCGCTGAATATCTAATATCATACGACATTTCTCCTTCAGATAAGAAAAAGATCAACATTCACTTACCTTGCCGATGAGACCTTCGAAAAATGGTGTGGTATGACAACAAGTAGGTAAACAGTATGCACATTGCACATCTAAACATACGGATTCTGATGGTCAGACCACAGGGACTAGGGGAGTACTTGGCAAGAAGCGGTATATGATGATGTAAAACTTCACGAAGAAGTAGATTACATGTATATATAGCCTCTTGTGGCGTGGCGTGGCCAATCGGCCGCTATGCTACATCGCCGAGCCCGTCTTCGCCAACACAGAGAGAGAACGCCGTGCATTTTGGGCCGTCTGGTGTGCGTAGCATTGCACATTGCCATTGGAAGCAAAACGACAATGATGGCCCATGCAGAGGACGGAGAGCTGCGTTCTCACCTCTGGGGCCCTTGGTGTTATCAGCCCAGACTGAGCAGACGACCCGGCACGGCCAAGACCAGCAGGTTTCGATGACGATTCTGAAGTCGAGTCAAATGCGTCACCATCGACGGATTCCCGGCAGAGGGATGCGGGACCCGGTGGCCAGCTTTCTGGTATAAAATCCTGCGCTTGGCCACCATGTTGAAGGAGAAATCGATTCCACAAACTGCCACTGCCAATGCCTCCCAAAATCTTGCAACACAGGCACAAGTTTTATCATCAGAAATTTGCTCTCATACACGCACGCAGCTTGATCGAAACTGCTGCGCTTGCTGAAATGTCCGACAACGAAAAAGGTTTGTCGACAACTGCTTCAGGTTCCTCATTTACTGACACGTTGGTAGTCTCGTCCTTGACAGAGAAATTGGTCGAATGCACGGATGAGCTACGCGAGTGGCGAAACAACGTGGACCATCCGGAAGCTACGTGGTGGGAGAGCGAAGATGGTTTGCCATTTGGGACCGGAACGAGGTTGAACAATATCGCGACGAAAATTAGGGTGATTGGTGAACAAATCCAGAACATTGCGGCTGGTCAGATGCTTGTTGGCATGGACACGTTCCACGGAGAGTTTTAACGCGGCACTGAGTTCATGAGCCGCGGCAATGAGGAAAGGGTCTGTCAGGGCCCGGCTACGATTCAATTTTCCTTCTTAATGAGCTTCAAACAGCAGAGTCATCATGTACTTGAGTTAATAGTCTAATTGTGAACACCTTCGTTACCAGCCCTGCACTGCCAACATACACTGCGTGAAACGATCTTGTGTGCCATTGTTTCCTACCGCTTGTTTGCTTGGTCATGCATTGCAGATATGCCTCGAGCAGCAAGGGACCTTTTCTATTCGCGGCGTGGTGTGATATGGCTTGGTGATATGGCTTGGCCGGAGATGCAGCGACCTGTATGCGGCAGTCGCTTCATGAGTGATGTCAAATCACATCATATAGTCACTTATGAAGTGCGGTTACTACATTGACCAAGGGTCTCGCCAGATCCTCAATGACAGGTGGTTCATCGTCATTATCCTCATACAGAAGGCGGGTTTGTTTCGTCTTGATCGTGTCCATCACCACCTTGGAAGGTATTGACCCTTATTCCGGTCATTCAAGTTGTACTTGGCACTCTTGCTCACCGTCGCGCCACGACCCACGAGTTGGAACGCCGACTTCATCAGCTCCCGTTGCCATGGACCAGACCGGGAAACCCCTGCAGAGCAATCTGCGCCATTACTTGTGCTGTCAATCCTATCGCAGAAGCACGCTGCTGGATTGAAGGCCGGGACTGAACACACAGAGCAAACAATGAGATATTTTCGGATCCGACGCTTGTCGATCTTTTCCGGGCGGCACAACTTGAGGATTTTGCCATGGTTTCTGCCATGCATGCAACACATTCTTGCAGGGCCCCCGAGGGTTAGGACTCGTTGGCATATGCAAATGTGCTCATGCCGCCCGATACACGCAGCAGGCGTCATGTCGACCTAGGAGCGTAGCCTTGACGGTATTGTCACGTCATGAGAATCATTCGACTTCGCATCCCGAGCGTCGAAACGGGACTTGCGCGCAGTGTAGGCGTCGTAGCCGTGCGTGGCTATGCGAGGTTTGTTGAGTTCGGCAGCAGTCCGGTTTCGTCGACTTCGATCCCTGTTGTGATCCATAAGCCACGACATGATGGATGATGGATGATGGATGATGGACGATGGATGATGGATGAATGATGAACAAGGCTGAATTACCACCACGGACCGGTCCGGAGCGCTCCAAACCGATGACGTCATGACCTGGTGGCTGCCGCGCCGCCTCCTTCACGTAGTCGCGCCTCACCTCACCCACCTCTGCGCTCGACAGTTCCGCGAAATGCCGGGCCATGGCGGTCAAGAAATGCAGAGCAACCCTTTTCCCCCGTCTCTCGTCTTAGGTCGCCCATCGTCATGCGACAATTCGCATCGGGCAACCGGAGTCAGGCCCGGGTGACGTGCTTCACCAGCCATTGCCGCGTCTAGGCATTTTTCCACCTTATTTTTTTCGGCCAACGGCTGCAGACAAGTTGGAGCTGATGCGACATGCAGGATGACACCAAAATAGCTCAAAGCCAAGAAACCGACGTCGCATCCTCCATAGTTACAGGGGGGGGGGGGGGGGGGGGGGGTT
>KQ061702.1:130423-150873 GCA_001008035.1 Atkinsonella texensis
GGGGGGGGGGGGGGGGGGGGGGGGGGGGGGGGGGACACTATGACGTGCACCAAGAAAGTTTGCGCACCGCCGTGTCTAACAGGTTGCCGCGAATCCTTCAACGACGATGACTGAGGGGCAAATGAGAGACGAACAGTCATCGGTCACACGAGACAGGAGAGACACGCGCCCATCTGCACATCTGCACATGGGAATATCAATACCAACGGCTTATGGAGGGATCGACGCGGAACCTCGCGAGCAAGTATCTAATCAGGCACTACCAAGCGACACGCCGTGACCAAGGCTGGGTCTGCCGATGAGATCTCCGGGTGCTCATGCGCCATTTACCATTTAGCCGCAGTATGCTGGGCTGGCTTCGGCTCCGACGTCGTCTGAAGACAGTCGTAGACTCGGCGGACAGCATGGTGCGGTTGCAAGTTGGCTGCATGACACGCTAGAGGCATATTGATCTGATTGTAAGCACAGAAGAAGATGGCCCTGTGAGCACGAGCCCAGCCAAGGAGACTTCCTGTCGAAATCGACTCATAAAGCAGTCAGCAGGTTGGACTTTACTGATCAAGCCTCGTGGCGAAAGCAGGAGGAATGTAAGGGGTTGCACAGGAAGCAAAGGTAGCGTGCAGTGCACGCCGCAAAGTTATGCGATGCAAAGGGCAAATGGAAGATGAAAGATGGGGAGCAAGAGGAAATACCGAAACAAAAACGGCTTGCAGCGATGCCTTGCCTTGCCTTGCCGAGACCATCCATGTCCATGCCTGTACCTCCGTCGGCAGTAATCGCTCGGCATCATGGACGGACCTGACCTGCACGGCACGGCACGCACGCACCAATGCCAGACCTCGCCCATGTGTTCACTGCTCTCGGAAAAATCCACACCACAAAGGGACTAATTCAGTTCCGCGGGCAGAACCACGAGATCATGAGACCAAGGGATAAGAGCACAGTACGACCGTGCTTCGGTCGTCCAAAAGGCAGCTTGGCAGGTGAGGTTACACCTGCATCGTCCAGAGCACCTACTCGTGCCACGAGACGTTTCCCGCACGCGCAGGAGTTCCAGATTTCGTGGCTCTCCTTGAATCCTCGAGGACCGGGGCATGTAGATATTGAACCACGCCGTGGCACGCGTGCTACGCAGTACATGCCTTGCGTCTTGTCTTGCGTCTTGTCTTGCGTCTGGTGAGAGGGCAGTCCAGCCGTGAGCATGTCTGAGCATCAGGATGTGTAGACTTGAAATTAAGGTTACAATAAGCTATGCTGCTCATTTCGGAAGATCAAGGGGCTGCGCCGTCGTGTCGTGTTCCTTATTTCTGGGCATCCCCGGTGTTTTGCCTGCGACAGCTTGCCTCGTACAATATGCGCATCGTCCCGTCGTTCCTGATTGGCCAGGACGCAATTCGGCGCAGACGACACTCAACATTGTGCCTGTGTGCCTGGGCCTTTGCCTGCCTCTGCCTCTGCCGTCTCCGCTTCGCTCCATGTCCCTTATTGATGCCGCGAAGCCACATTTGGCTCATTTGGGCGGATTGGGCGGATTTGGGGTCCCCAAGTCGATTTCCCCAAGGCTGGGATCTACTCTCTACAGCCTTCGCCATTTGCACGCGCCATGTTGACGCCTTGATCTCCTTGATCTTGTGCTACCTACTCCGCACCCGGAGTTTCATCGCACGGCAATGGCGAATTTCAGCTGAATATGTACCCTGTTTGCCTGTGCAGTTTTGGAAAAGGAGAATCGCAGTGGCTTGCGCGGATTTACAACTGTTTTGTTCAAGTGCCGTCTTGGCAAAGCTCAGACGGCATTACCGTTTCGGAACACTTCGTCTGTCATTGGTTCTAAGCAGGTGAGCCCTCCTTTTGTAGCAATCAAGTCATCTCGTATTCTCAGCCGCCTCACAATGTCAAACGAAGGCTTGGCGGTCTAGCAATGTCTTGGATTCGTTGCAACGTTGACCACAAGGAGGGCAAATCGCTAGATTCGCCGATGGGGGCTTTGCCACGCAGAAATTCTGGACGTGTAATGTGCCACCTGTCAAAGTTACTAGCTTGATGTAGCTTGATGTAAGACAGAGTTGCTGGCGGGCGCGGATCGTTCTGTATAGACCGTTCCGTGGAACACACCTCCGTGGAACACACCTTGAAGCCCGCCTTGCATACCAAATGTAGGCTTTGCGAGTGTGTTGCCGGATGCTGCGGAGCGGACAAGCATAATAATAGGTACATACATCCATGGCCGACAAGTCCTTAATCCTCCGAAGGGGGTCCGCTTGTTCTGTGCGCTCGCCACAAGTGCGATTGCGGAATGTCCATTGTCCAGAATGACTCATTACGGTGTTTCACAATTGTCCTTTAACAGCGCACTTTCGGTGACATTGCACAGGGTTTTCCACTAAATCCCCAACTTCACAAAAGTCAACATGGGGATGCTACCAGATACCAGAGCAATGGCCTATAGATGCGGTATTCGACTTGTGCAGACATTGACATTACGGAGTACCCTCAAGAGCCAATGCAGAAAGCTGGCCGTTTAGATTGGTGCTTACGTCTCGGCCATCCGTGGCGATTTATCCCATGGGCAGGTTCATCGTTCCCGAATCGGTGCATCTCGAGGTGATCTGCAAGGGATGAGGGCCATGCAGACGAATCCTCAGGCCTCGATGATAATCCATAGATTGGCTCGTCATCAGCGTGGCTCGGGAGGCACAACAACGCTATCGTCATATCAAGTCGGATTAGATTAGTCCATGCTGACATTGCTGAGAGACCTGCGTTACAAGCACGATGACGATTTCGGGAATGCATCGCCCAAAGAGGATGCGGGAGGGCGAGTTTCAACTTGTCCCCGACTGCGACATGTTGCGTGCGAGTTGGTGGCGATGCGAGTGGGAGTGGTTGATAAAGGAAGAGAGCAGCGGTGGGAAGGCGATCCGACTACTCTAACTAGACCGAATCCACTAGGCCAGGCTCGGCGGCTGGACTGGGCTGGGCTGGGCTGAAGCAGTATTCAGATGCGAACAAGGTGAGCTGACGCGACCATGTCTTAGACCCTCGCAGTCTTAATGCAAACAAGTCTATTCCAACGAGGAATTCGTCCGCAAAGGCCAACCACAGGTCAGTAAAGTCAAACCTCGGTGGCCGCGTCGGTTTCTGCGCATCTCTGTGCACACGCCCGTTTCACAACGAAGAAACTCCCAGTGCAGTGGCCTGTCTGTTGCAACGACAACTTAAAGGCACTGTGCTTGATGCTCCCTGCTCCCTGCTCCCTGCCTGTCGCCCGTGTGTCACAGGACAAGATACTCTTCAGAGGCCGATCGTTGTTCGACGTCCGAGACTGTTTCTCACTTGAACCTTGAAAATCGAGCCGCCAGACGAGCCCGCCAGGCCGGTACGGAGGATGGCAATGCGACAGGTGCTAATCATCTCGTATCACCATAACTCGAGTCTTGAATCCGTGTGGTGGACTTTGAAGCAGTTGATAAGCATGATACAAGCATAACCGGGTCATGGTGCGCATTGTCTTGGTTTCCTATTTGATTCTAAAAAAAAAAAAAAAAAAAATTTGGCTGACAAGCCTCCGGACTGCTGCTTGCGTAATGTGTCGTCGGCCCGGGATGTCAGCGCATCTGTTTGTCAGCTCATTGGCGACCTAAACCTGCGCGGTCGATCATTTGTCGTCATCGGCGCAGGAATGGCTATGATTTACATCACTCCGTACTGCCTCCCTCTGATACATATCACGTCGGGGTATCTCGTAGCGGCAGCTGAGGAATGATGACTTGCGATACGGCCGGGATTTACGGCGTTGCGTGCGCCTTGCACCTCCACTTGGGTGAATATGGTGATGCCTGGATGCCACTTGAACGAGTTCAAAATAGCTCGTCTCAGGAACCGGAGATGACAAGCAGCTGATTCAGCCTGACGGCCATGATGTGCAAACGAACGCGACGGTATCATCGAACTGGCAGTTCACGCTTCCATCCTGTTCCACGCTTCCGGTTGCACTTGACGATGTCCTTTCCCTTCTCCAACGGAACCGCCGCTGTATGTGACGGATCCTACGCAGTACAGCATGAGAACTTGGCAGAGCGGCCAAATTACATGGCAGCTAAACTAGCTTGCACTCTGATCTTCAGTTGCTCGATGTAAGTAATCCCCCGAAAATCGAGAAAATCGGGCAAATGGCTGCATCCATCCATCATGTTGGTGGGTGGAGGGGAGGGGTAAGAAGCGATAGGCTGCTCAAGAGAGGATGAGGGAAATATTTACTGTCAGCCAGCACGTCGCTCGACAGTTGGCGTATGCCGTATGCGCAGGGCAACGACTATCGAAGCCCATTATTGGCCTCGCAGAAACATTCATGACTTGAACACGACTGATTCAGGACTTGGTGCTGCACAGGCATGCCCCACCATCCGCATTCACAGCGGCCTTGCGTTGTGCGGTGAAGTTTCTTTAAGCCGGCAACGGGGACTAATCGGGAACATCCAACCATGCATGATTTTTGTTTCGAATCGCTTTGCCGATGAGCTCCAACCTCCTCTGCGACGCGTGACGTGGTGCTCTCAGTGCTCTCAGTGTTCTCAGTGCCAAGCTTCTTGGGCTTCCTGCCCTGCGAAAACGCATCACCGAACCGGGAATGTCTTCCTCCACCAGGTCGCCTATGCGAGTTAACGTCCAGGTGGTCAAAGTGGTGTCTCACAATACTCACCCGCTGCATGGTCCACACCAGCGCAATGCAATGTGCCAAGCATACCTCTGCCCATGGTAGTTCAGAATTGCTGTGCAAGATCAAGAACATGTCCATTTGTCGTGTGCACGCATTAGCAGCGGGGGAGCAGGAAGGTGCTAGGTGCTGCATGCACCGGCGCCACGAAATAGCCACTGCCTGTTGCGCCGGCAAGAGCATGTCGAATTACACGAGCCCTCCTGCCTGCATACCTACCTACCTACCTAGATACATACACATCGGGCAGGAGGGCTAGTCGGCCGAGACTCGCTACACTGCCAAGTGTTTGCATCTTGGCACGGGGGCGGTCAAATTACAGGAGGGGTCCTGGGGCGAGCGACTGGGTCGCGGGGCCCGTCATGAAATTTGTCCCCCGTGTGGCTTAGGTCTAATCCGAGTGCTAAAAATCTCCATTTTGGAAAAAATCCCATTTTGGAGGTTTTAGCGTCAGCATTAACTCTCACGTCCGGCGCCTCAGGCCTTGTCAGGCCACGACGGTCTGTACAGAGTGAGTGAGGAACAGAAGAGTTGGAGGCGCACGAAGGTTGCCTGGTAAAAAGGATGTGCGTGCTCGGCCAAGCAATCTCACTCACATTACTCCGTACAGTTGAGTAAAAAGGAGAAATGTGCCAAGCCCCTCAGGTGTCATCCGAGCAATCGGCTTGTACATGTGAAGAATCAAACCAAGTACCTGGATACTTGATCCGCCGCGCAGCTTCCCACCAGCATGCGCGTACCAGGGACTCGCCCTCGGGGTCGGAATCGACTCTCTTGCAAAAGTGCCTGTCTCGCCTGTGCCGGCGCGACCCTAGCGCACTATGCCAACGCCCCCCTACTAATATGCAGCAAGATATTAGTCGAATGCTTGGCAAAAGACAAGACAAGATTGGTTCGATCGATTAAATAAGTCGCCAGGAAACCCGAACAATCTTGTTTCCTCGAGAGGCTATGGCGCTTGCTTGCTTGCTGACTGACATGTATGTGTCTGGAAGCATCAAGAGAAGGGGGGGGGAGGGGGGGGGGGGAACGATGTAATATGCCGATCGGTTTAAACAATTGTACGCGGGAGAGGACGTCAAATGAGGCAGGAATTATTCCCCAGATCCAAGTCCACAAGCCCGATAAGTTTTGAACTAAAACACGGCAATTTTCCACACCGCGCCGTATTAACATTCGCTTGTAATAATTGCGACGTGACGATGATACTGTATCTCTGGAGTTCTGGGGCTGCGTGGCGCACAGTACGGAGTACGCTAGATCCATTTTTGGGGTGTGCGATGCACAATGTGCTAAGCACACGCCTGCCGTCAGCCTTGGCAACAGCTGCACAGAGTACAGAGTAGGTAGGTAGGTACCTATGCATGTACATGGATTTCTCCCTGGTTCGGCTGGGCACTCAGGTACCAAAGGTATTCACTACCTCTTGACCTTTCTTCATCTTCTCCCTCGCCCAACTCACCTCCCCAACCCTCGTGTAGTCACTCTGCCAATCTCTACCTGGCCCTTCTACCCTGGCAGCAGTGCGGACTCGACTCGTCGATCAACTAAGTACAGTACTACTGATGGCCCCAGCCGGCCGAAATGGCCGCAATGCCAATCCCCGGCGCCGTGAACTGATGAACAGCTTGCTCAAGTGGAAACTCCGGCACGGTTGAGCGACGAAAGCTGATGACACCGAGCTCCTTGAAGGAAGGACCTACCTAGCCCATTCATTAAGTAAGACAGACTTTCATGGCACACCCAGCACACCCTTCACCCCAACAGCTTTTTTTGGCATCTCTTGTGTGTCAGATCTCCGACCGGTTTCTCTCGCCTCACCTGGCCGGAAGTTTCTCTTCTTCATAATACTAATACTAATACTCTCTCTGCCCTCCCTACCCCGTCTCCATATGTAAAACTCGTTGATTTTGTTTCCATGGTTGAGACGACCCTTCTCCACCTTTGCTGACCTCTTTATTTGTTCCGTTTGTGACCCTTTTCGGTTCCAACCCCTTCCTCTTATACCTTTTCTTCACACTTCTGCTCTGGTTGTTCTTAGTTGCGCTGTGAGGCTGCCCAACTAAGCCTACGCTTTTCGGCTTACATCGACACACGGGCCAGCCGTCTGTGTCCTTGCTTGATTGATCTTGACGACCTTCTAAGCGAAGCTCATCCGTACTGTTCCGCTGACAGCCAAGGTCAGAAACCCACACGTTCACCACCCACCCATAGCCCGGCTATTCGGCTTTTTCGACAACATCGGCTCCTTGGGACAGGAACCCATCCAGCTCCTTTGACCCATCAGGCCGCCGTACTTGGATCAAGCAAGCTCTACGCCAACTACGCCAACTACGCCAAGGGCGTAGATAAGCGCACTGTTCGTCATTCCCGGCAAAATACGGTCCTGGGCCTACTTGGAAATTGGATATAGATATTGACCGAGAAGCCTCCTATGCGACAAGCCATCAGCACCACCAATCTTGTAACAGCCTACGACGCGCGGTGCCCCACGCGTTCTTTGTCTCACATCCGACAAGTCGACTGCCACCCACATTACCACCATTTGGCCCTCGTTCGTGTAACAAGACGACTCACCCACAAAGTATCGATCTGCAGGAGCTGTCAACCCTTTTCTGCTCGGTCCTTTTCTGCGCACTGTCTCCAATAAGCTAGCAGCTAGCTTATCTTTGACATCGCGAACATCTGACCGGCAACGTTTAAATGCCCCTGAGGGGTCAAAGGCATATTTTCTGCCCTTACAACAAAGAATTTCATCGTCAGTACACCAGGACTGGCAACCAATATCCTCGATCCTGCAAGAGTCTGGAAAGCTAAGAAGACCGGCGACTCCGCGTCCTGAATTTGTGTTGTACGGCAATCGGTTAGTGGAGGATTCGTGCAAGCCGTCAACTTACGTCGTGTGCATACACTCCCCCTCCATCGTCGGGCAAGTTGGAACCTTTGACGCCCCGTGTGGCTTTCTGGTGCATAAGTTCTTTGCATCTGGATTCTGGTAACGCCAGTACACGCGCAGGCTCGCAGTGTTACGCTTCAACGTCGACGGACCGACCCTGCAACCACAAGAAGTTTTTATGTTGCGCCTGGCACCTCCTGCCTGCCAGAGCACAGTTGCGCCCTGGTTCGACTATCCCATTGTGCAGCACTGCGCCTACACACCGTACCACTGGTGCCAGTACGGACGGACGTGGTAGGTTTTAAAGCGTCCGGGTCAAGAGCTGAATCTGAATTTGAATTGCGCGCATTCGCTCCCTGGCCGGCGCCTTCCATTGTTGCTTCCATTGTTGCTTCCATCCTGACTAAGCACTTTTCCTGGCCCCGGCCAACACCACCACTATGACCATTTCATTGGCACATCTCTATGCGTGGACCTCACCCACGGGTCCCACGGGTCTGCATGAAGATGTGCTGCGGGTACAGTCTTCGAAGTCTTCCAAGTCTTCGACGTGTTCCGGTAAGTCTGATTCAGAATTCTATCTTCCTATGGCATTTGCGTTTTATGCTTATTGACACTGTATGCGTCTCTGTCTTGACTCTGTTTTTCTTGAAGTTTGTTGTTGTTGTGCTGTGCATCCCATTTCTTGGTTTATTTTCTCCCATGGAAAATAAGTCTTTTATTGTAATTTTAAAATGGGACGGACATTGGTCGCGTCTTCCTTCTCCCCCAGTTGCAAACGCCGCCACCCCCTTCCATGCCCATCCATGCCCATCCATGCTCATGTTCCCCTCCCCTCATAAAACCGCTCAAGTGGCTACTCGTCCATCCAGTTCTCGTCCAATCCTAAGCCCAGTACAGCATCAGACAGACAGACGCTCGGGCTGCTGGTCGTTGCTTGACCACTGACCACACTCAGCCGTCCACTGTGCGCCGGCTGGTTGCTGTTCAGGCTGTGAGGCAGGTGCCCAGTGCTCAGTGCTCAGTGCCCAGTGCCCAGTGCCCAGGAGCCAGGAGCCAGGCCCAGTCCCCCCCCCCCCCATCCCATCTGTGCCATGCTCGCTCAATAGCCGGAAGGAGCCCTGCCTCGTGCCCCCCCAAGTCTCAGACCCCTTAGCCTGGGCTCGACCCCCCCTTCCACTCCCAGTCAGTCCCCACCCACTCTCAGTCCCCACCCCTCCTTCCTCCGCCTGCGGATTAGTGACGTGATTGCCTGCGGCTCAATCAGTCGGCTGCAGCTGGGCAGCCTGGGCAAGCCTGCTGACTCTTTTTCCTTAGGTTACCCACCAAATCCAGCGAGAAGCTCCGTTTTTGGTGCAACAAAATCGCCGTCCGACGCGCCGACGCCGATACCGAACCCCATTGCATATTCCACCCCGCCGACGGCCCCGTCGCAATTTCTTTCCCTACCCCGTTACTCAAGCAGCTGTTATTCCTCCACGCCTCACCGTCCTCCCGATATCAATGATCCTATTCTCGAAGAAGGCGACGAGGATTCTGGCATCGACTCTCCCGCTGAGCCGGCCACGCCTGTGAGTGGAGGCCGTCATTCACAAGACTTCATACACCACCACCACCACCATCACCACCTCAACCACAGCCACCTCAACCACCACCACAGCCAGTGCCCCGATTGCCAGGCACTGTCAGGCCTGTCGACGGCGCAAAGGCCGCCTTCTTCAACTCCTCACACGTCTCCTCCTCCTATCGCACAAAGCTCTTCTCCTCCAGTTTCCCCTCCAGTTCCTCCTACTGCTGCTTTCAAGTTTGCCCTGGATTCTGTGCCTCAACAACAAGCGTCAGAGCCCGCAAACCCACACGCCAACCTAAACTTCGCACCCACCTTACGGCGCACTGGTCGCGGTTCAACCAGCAACCTCAGGCGCAAAATGTCACGATTGTTCAGACGCTCCAATTCCAATCTGGAGAAGGAGAAGGAGTACCATATCTCAGAGTTGCCGGTTCCCTTGTCTGAATCGGCGCCTCACTCGAGTAATTACCTGAACGGAGACGGTGTGCCTAGTAGTCGCTATCCGAATGGCTACAAATCATCCACCACCACACGCTCAAATTCGCCCCCTTCGCCGGCATCACCGCTAGAGATGGGCCAGTTGAATCGCTCAAGCAACGGCACGAATGGGTCACTTCCCAATCCCGCCGATTTTAGGAAGAAAAGTCGAGCATCAACTACCCTGACGTTCCGCGGCCGCGCCGTCAATTTCGTTGGCAACACGATGGGACGTGGACATCGCCTTCCGCACAAGACTCCTCGGCGAGCAAGCAGTTTCGACATGACCAACCGGGTCGCGATCCCAGCCGTCCCGAAGCACGTTGACGGATCGAGCATGTACCCTCCCGAGCGCCTTCCTTGGCCCCTGCCCCCGGACGCCGGTACTGGCATCAAGGCTCGTCGCATGAGCTTGATTCTTCCCGACGACTTCACGGTTGATGTTGCCGAGCTCCTGTCTGAATTCGAGTACCAAAGCAAGCTTCTGGGTCGCCACGGGAAACATCTCGGCAAAGGCGCGGCATCCAAGGTCACTCTGATGGTTCGCAAGGGATGTCCCGGCGAGCTCTACGCGGTCAAGGAATTCCGGGGAAAGTCAAATCGAGAAAGTCAGGAGGACTACGAAAAGAAAATCAAGTCGGAATTCAGCATCGGCAAAAGTCTGCATCACCCCAACATTGTGGAAACGATTCGGTTATGCACCGACCACGGGAGGTGGAATCACGTCATGGAGTACTGCTCCGAGGGAGATTTATTTGGCCTGGTGCAAAAGGGATTCCTCAAGGGCGAGGAGAAGAAGAAGGACCGGCTGTGTCTGTTCAAGCAGTTGGTCCAGGGGGTCAACTACTTGCACACGAATGGAATCGCGCATCGAGATATCAAGCTCGAAAATCTGCTGCTTACCAAGGACAGCAAGCTGAAGATTACGGATTTTGGCGTTTCCGAAGTGTTCAGCGGCACGCACCCCGGTCTCCGCGAATCCGGAGGGCAATGCGGCCAGAACATGGGCGATGTGCGCCTGTGCTCGCCTGGCATCTGCGGCAGCGAGCCCTACATTGCACCCGAGGTGCTGGAGAAGAAGGACAGGTACGACGCGCGTGCGCTTGACGTGTGGAGCTCGGCGATTGTCATGATCTACCTGACCTTTGGTGGAGCCATCTGGTCGCGGGCCGAACGTGGCAACCTGCACTACGACAAGCTGGTCAAGGGCTGGGAGAAGTGGTACAGCAAGCACCCGGAATGCGACGTGAGCATCACGGATGCGGATTATCCCAACTGCTACGCGCTCGACGTCGGTGTCAACCCCCCAGCCCTGCGTCGAATTCTCCTCCAGATGCTCAACCCAGACCCCAGCAAGCGCATCACCATCAACGAAGTGGTGAACAATCGCTGGATGAGGAATGTAGAATGCTGCCAGGTGGAATCATACGAAGAGCAGGCGCAGACGATTGATGCGACGAAGAAGGATCAAACGGGGTCGACGAAGAAGATATTCTGCCACAACCACCTGCCACAAAAGAGTTCTGGATCTCATTCGCTGGGCAAGATGCCAGGACAGGCTGGCTACTAGGCCTGAAAAGCTCCAAAGCGTGGAACACGCTGGCTTGTGAAAAAATGACGCACATGCCACCAATTCGGATACTGTTCGTTTTACACGTCACTCTTTTTCCATTTTCTACTTACGACCCTGTAAATAAATGCCTCATTTTATCCTAGAAACACGGCTCGGCTTGTTCTGGGCGTCAAGGAAGAGAGGAGGAAATGGCTCAAGTGACCATGACACGGCGTTTGGTATGATTTGATGGCAACAGAATCACGAGCAATCGTGTTGGGCCGCGCGGCGTGTGGTAAATTAATTATCTTATGTGTTTTATCTTTTTTTCTCTCCTTTGGTCTCTCTATGTATCCTTTTGAATTCCCATTCTGCCGAAGCCGGTTACAGCCAGACGGCGAGTCGCTTGAGAAAGTGTCTTCGCAAAGGGGAGCGAGCATGAGGCGTACTGCAGGCTCATTTGCGGAAGGCGATCCGGGGGGGGGGGCTGAGGGTTTATGTATAGCATCCATCGGGGCGTCATGGTTGGTGGCGTGGTATAAAAAAAGGCCGGCAGTACATGGTTCAGGCCTTGGCCTTGGTGTTGACTATTTTGTTCGTCCTGGACGGGGGATGGCATGGCATTCCTAGAGCAGAGGTCCTTTTTAATCTTTTTTTTTTTTTTTTTTTGTTTTTTGCCCAACCTTGGTGGTCTTCGCTCGTCTACACCTTATCCTTGTTTCATGTATCTTGACGAAAGCGCGACGCGATATCACGAGATGCACGCGCAGCAATTCGAGCGACCGGGTTCCATTCCACCATTGTGCCTGATGTATGTGACGTAAGCGGCATGAAATACAGTCGGGGCAGGCACCCGTCCCATGACGTAAGTGGAGCAAGCCACTTCGCGCTCCGCTCGCCATGCAAGCCCAAAGCGGGCCACGGCTAAGACGGCTTCCTGGCATCAAATAACTTCCGACGGGGCTTAATCCGCCGGGGTTTCAGCTGCGCTGGTCGGCACCTGGCGGGCGGAGCTTTGGGTGTGCATTCGTGGTGCGGTTGGTGCTCGGCCGCAAACAAGGCACTGTCAGCAGGCAAGGGAGACGTCTACGCAGAGTCATCCGTCGTGTTTGGCAAGCTGTCGAGACGGGTCGTGGGCAATTGTGCGGCTCCTGCTGAATTCGCATTTCCTGTGGGAGTGCCCAATAATGCACCTCGCATGAAGTGGCTATATTATATACTATGCAAGCGTAAAACACATCGCTATGCATCGGGGTACTAAGCCTCTGTTCCAACATCGGCGCTGATCTTGTCCAGCTTCTGTTGGACTCGCAGTTATGTGGGAGTGCTCAATAATGCACCACGCATAAAGCTATAGTATATACTATGCAAAAGTAAAACACATCACCATGCAGGGGGGGGTACGCAAGTCTCTATTCCAACCAACATCGGCGCTGTTCTTCCCAAGACCGCGTCGTCTGAAGCCACTCACCCTGACCCCTTCCGCCTCTGCATCAGATCCGCCAGCTCATCCAGCAACTCGACCGTCTCGGCAGGGCTGGCAATCCATGCCGTGGTGCCCACACTCCGCGCCTTGAAGTCGTTGGATCCCGCGCTGAGGAACTGGTCCCCGACGTGCAGCGTGTTCTCGCCCTTGATGGCCGTTCGCCCGCGCCCGAACCACTGCTGGCACACCGTGACGCCCCAGCTCTTGTCGCCAATGTCGACAAAGACGTCTCGCCCGCCGTTGAAGGCGCAGAAGGGGATCCCCCTGCTGCGGCCTCCGCCAGACGCAGGCTGGGCGTGGGAGCCAATGTGGCTCAGCTCCAGGATGCGCTGCACCACGAGCACCGTCTCCTCCAGGCTCTCGCGCGCGATCCGGACCTGAGACTCAGAGGGGACGATGCCCACCGCGCGGTCCTTGCGCACGATTGTCGCGGGGAGCTTCATGGTGCGCACGCAGTCGCGGAGCGCCGACTCGGCCACGTCGAGCAGCGCCGTGATCTCTGCCTCGGACCAGGCCGCCATTTCCGGCGTGAGCCACTCCTTTCTTGGGACGGGGGAAAGGCGGTGCGGAGAGGAGAGCTCGTACTTGAAGAGGTAGTTGGCTTCGCCGCCCATAATGACGAGGTTCTGCTTCTGCGAGTCATCCAGCTCTGAGCATGCAATGGCATCGAGCAAGCCGTGGAGACGGCCGTAGTATTTGTCTGCCGTGGTGTAGCCGGCAGCCGTCACGATACCAATCTTGATGTCCTTGCTTAGGAGATCTGTTTTGATCAATCAAAATTGCCCAAAGCAAGGCCCCCCCCCCCCCCGTGTTAGAGAATGAAGAATGAAGAATGACGTCTCGCTGCAATAGTAGACGACGTAATTTGGTTTGGTTTCCTCAGAGGATACAGAGGCTACAGAGCGGGAAGAGTAGACTTACCGAGTAATCGAGGAATCACAGGGCTTGAAGGCTCCAGGCTCTCCCCGTCATCATACAGCGTCACATCGCCATCAAACGTCGCCAGCTGCAATGCTCCCCCCGTCACAGCCATCGTCTGAGCAGAGTTCAGGATGAGGCGCACGTCGTTGAAGGACGGGGCTACGTAGCGCCTCGACGAAATGTATCGTTTCCCGTCTTGATACTTGAAGGCTGCTTCCAGGGGTAACCTCGTGAAGAATGGTCCTGCTGTCGGAACCAGCATGCCCAGTTTCGATGGCATCGGAGCCAAGAAATCAGCTACAGTGCCATCCAGAGCCTGCATCCTTGATAGATGCTGCTTCTGGCGCACGACTACGAGCGAGCCCATGTTAGCCACCTGATACTGCGGACTGCTATTGCGCGTGCACAACTTGAAAGCAAGCATGACAAGTAAGCTAGGGGAAGGGGGGCAAATGTCTCAGGGTCAAAAACGACACAAATGCAATCGAATAACAAAACAGGGCAGAACCTACTGTGGTCATCAATCATCATCTCAACATCCCGCATAATCTCCGCATACCGCCTATGCGCCTCCTCCACCATCTTCGCAACGCTCGCATCATCCCCCAAAACCCCCGTGGGCTGAGAATACAGCACAAAGGGCACGGCAAGTAGACCCTTGACCCATTCTGCGCCGTAAGGTTAGCTTCTTGACCCAAACCAACTGTTCCCTTACACAATCGTACACCCAACAACTCATGGAGTCCTCTTGACTCAACGAGGAGGCAACGCAGAGAAAGGGGAAGCAAAAAAAAAAAAAAAAACCCCCACGACATGCCTATGAATTGATCTCGTCGGTGAGTCTTCAGAGCATCTGAAACAATGTTAGCTCATCACGAACAAGTACTTTACTCCCCCGCAGAATCAGCCCACGTACACTCGACGCGATATCTAGTAGTCATGCTTGCATCCACCACAGTCGGAGCCGGAGCCGGTCCAGATTGGCAAATCAACCAAGAACAAGTGACGAATGGCGATAAGTTGAGAGGGTGGTAATAGTACCGAGTCTCAAGAGAAGTCAATATCCAGCCAAGATGTCTATCATGATGCCTTGCCTCTTTTCTTTGTGAACCGCGGTTCGTGCGGAGGAGGTGCACGAGGTGCACGAGAGTGGTCAAAAGGTGGGGCCAGTTGGAGCCAGTTGGAGCCAGTTGGAGCCAGCTGGGGCAAGTGGGGCAAGTGGGGCAAGTTGGAGAGGAAGGAAGAGCCGGCACACGGCGCTCGCCGGTCTGGCCTCCAGGGTCTGACGGAAGAACGGAAGAACGGCCGTCTGTCTCACCGGTGCCAGACCCCAAGGCAAGGGAACCTTAGCTTCTCGGGCAATGCAATTGGCATCTTTAGAACGTCTTCCTCCATCCAGGGCATACATATAGACAGACTGCTTGTTGTTGTATCTTGCCTGTCTACACGTATGCATCCCTCTCTCAATCCCTCACGCCTCACGCATCACGCATCACGCATCACGCCTCACGCCTCACGCATCACCACATCCACATCCACATTTCTTTCGCTGCCCTCTCTGGGTCTAGAATGCGATTCTATCTTTCTTGGGAGCTACTAGCCACAGGTCTACATGTCCACATGTCCGATTTGCTCGGCATATGTCTCTCCTCTCCCACACTGGATCCCTCTTCAACGCTATCCTGACATTGTGTCTTCTACTTGGTTTCCTACCACAACCACGACAAGAAAAGCTTCAATCCACCTGCTAGGAGAGCCGCGGAGCCCCAGAGCCTCAGAGCTGCAGAACCTGGTCGTGTTCAGACGATGCCATGCTGCTCATTTTTGTGTCCTCTTCTTAAGTGATATGCCCCCCTGCTCCACTGGAAATCAGCTTCGTGTTATCATGCTCCTTCAAACAAAATGCTTTCCATAGTCTCGTCCAGCTCCGACCCGAGCGATGAACACAGAGAGTACCAACAAAACCGAAACTAAAGCGCCAAGGGCTGTTGCCATAACATCTCGACCTTCTTCTCCTAGCTAGATGGCGCAATACCAGCAACTCCTTGTGCTTGCTGCTGAGCCAGGAGCTCCTGCTGAACTTGTTGAGCTAGTTGAGCTTGGGCGGCAGCAACCTCATCAGCCTTGACCATAATTGTCTGTATCATATCCTGTTCCTCAGGTGGTAAATGGCCAACAAGACCGGCATAAAATTGCGGTTGCTCTCGTTGCATCTCTATGACAGCCTCATGTCAGCAAACGCGTCAAACCGGACCAAGAGACACTTACTCAAAAGGGTATTCTTGAAGAGCTGATAAGGTTCAATCTTGTCAAGTGGGGAATCCAACATGACACTGTCCTCTCCAAGCTCGTCGTCGTCAACGTCCTCAATTGCCCGGCTATACTTCTGAGCCTATTTGACGAGCGTCTGTCAGCATGTCCATTGCAACAGCATCTTCTTCTCTCATCCCTCATGCTCATGTATGGAATTATACAAACCTCCTCATTTAAGAAATCCAAGTATGCTTTGCTTTCTTCCTTTGACTCAAGCGCCTCATCCTCATTGGCTTCTTCCTCGCCATTCCAGGTTGTTTCATTATCGTCCCAGTCGTCATCGTCACCGTAGTCGTAAGTGGTACCAAGGTGGAAGTCGTCCCTCAAGGCCTCCTCGCGATCTTGATTGAAGAGCAGTTCACAGTTAGCTTGAATATTCTGCACATACCAGCAGGTATGGGGGTGGGCCGTCTCTCCAACCCACTCCTCCCACCCCTCCTCCTCCAACCTGACAAATTCAAAGGGGGAAAGAAAAGCCAGAAAAGTAGAAGAAGAAAAAACTCACTCTTCAAGGCGTTGGGTAGGGTCCGGAAAAGTTCAGTGATGCCTTGAAACAGTCGTGGCCACCCAACAGAGATACTTGCAGGTACCTGCTCGTGGTTCATGCTGAGCAGAGCGGAAATGGCGGCAATACAAAGTTTTTTATCGTGCACGCGGGTAAACAAAGTCATGCTACCGAACCACAGGCTGAAGAACCGATTGGTCCAATCCTTGTTCTCGAGCACCTGCAGGGTCAACATCGGGTTGTAGTGAACCGAGTTGATCACCATCTCTATCAAATGGATCTTGTAGCTCTTGATCTTGACATCCTGTGTGGAAAGGACAGTCATGGCCATGACGGTGAAGCCCTCAACACAACTGTCAATGTGACCTCGGAGGTTAAGCATCATGGCTTCTGCAAGCTTGCAGGCACAGATCCTCTCGACCCCGCCTTGCAGTTGATCAGTAAACATGTCCGCTACCATTGAGTATAAGGCTTGAATATATTGCGGTTTTTGGATAAGTTGAGTTGTGCCATATTGAACAAAGTTGTCCAGAGCAGGCAACATGTCCTCCAAGTAGTACTCGGCACCGGCCTTGAACGTCGTGTGGATCAACTCAAAAGCTTGCCACATATTTGGCGAGATACCCTTGGCGGCGAATGTGCAGCTGTCAATAATTTCAAACACTTCATTATACAGGTCTTTGGTAATAGTTAGCCAAAATTTGAATTGAATGCTCATGTAAAAGTCACAATCAGTAAACTCGGGGGGGGGGGAGGCATGGAGCCAACGTACCGTAAAGCTTGTTCTCTAGAGTTATTTTAATTACAGGCATCAGAACAGCCTCGATGTGGAGCAAAACGTCAGGTGTGCTCTCAAGAGTGAGGATGAGAGTTCCGATAGTCTGCAAAACACCGAGGGCAGTGATGCTCTTGTCATCGTAATCGGCAAAGAGTTCTCCGTCCTCACCAGTCCTGCTCTCCTTCTCAAGAAGTTCACGAACAATGCGCAGATAGGTATCACGAAGCTGTTCGCAGAGGGCAACGGCGAAGGGGGTAAGCTCAGTGGCAAATATCTCCACAAAATCCTCCATAACGTTGGCCAAGGCGTCGATGTCAACCTCGTTGGCCAACTTCAGTAGCTGCTGCATGATGGTAGGAATACTTCGTTGCATACTTGTCCGGATGATTTCGTGTCTAATGAGCGGCTGGAGAGCAAGCGCGGCAGTAATTCGAACCGGCAAAGCAGGGTCAGTCATGCAGTCTAGAATGTGTCTGTATATGGTTAACAAATTATTGGCGTCTTGGAAATTGAGCTGCTCGAATTTCTCAATGGTGTCGCATGCGCGTGCCCGAAGGTAACCCTGGCTGCTGGTAAAATCGGGGAAGACGTATCGAACCAGGAAATATTCTACTTGATTGGCAATCGGACTCTTCTTGCTAAGAAGCACAGGGGCAAGTGTTGCAATCATCCGTAGAGCACCTTCCTTGGCCAGGTGGTTCTTCTTGTCGTCTGGGGCTTGCTCATACTCATTGACAACGGCGTTAACAAACTTGAGAATTTCAAAAGTCTCCTTTCTCCGGTTCTTTGTCAAGTTGACCAGGAAGTTGGTGGCAGAAACGTCAGGAGCAGTGGTCTCCTCGAAGTAGTTGAGCTTGCGGTGCAGATACTCCTCAGGTTCATCGTCAAACTGCTCGACGTCTTCCTCAGTAAGACACAGCACGGGAAAAACAAAATGTGTGACAAGATTTGTCAAATGAGGCTTGAGATGAGTCCACATCTCCTTGGGTCGGACTGATTCGTCCAGGAAGACGATGAGGTATGAGAGACAAGGTCGGCTGAGCCACGACGTCTTGGCAACCCATTTTTCGATCTCTTGAAGGTAGTGCTTCAAAATTTCTGGTGCCACTCTGCTGATGAAGTTCTTCGCAAACTGCGCCGCCTCGTCCACCTTACCCGGGCTGGCAGGGTTTCCGTGTCTATTTGTTGCATGAGCATTAGAAAACCAAGATCAGCGAAACTGACATGAGTTGTAGGTAGAACCAACCGAATGTAAAGCCGATTCAGGTTGAAATAGGCCCATTTCTTTGCCTTCCACCAATGATGTCTCTCACGGTCGAACGAATCGCCCTGCATTGCCGCCTCTGGAGGGACTTTGCCGACGGTATGCAGAAAAACTGTGCACCAGGCAATGGTCACCTGCTGCTGGCGCAGATGACTGGATAGTTCGAGCTAATCATAGATGAGAAGATAACAGCGGTTAGTGAGTCGGTAATTCTATGCCTCTGAAGCCCGATGAAGCATTTGGAATGAGCCATAGCCACAAGAATTTGGTGGCTTACCCATGTGGCATGTTTATAAGACTTGAGAGCCAGGTGAAGCATCTCTCCAGCTTCCTCGCTTTGCTGATTCACTAGTTCGTTGCATATAGAGAGCAGTCGGGGGAAATTGTTGGCCACAATGGTATCGAACTGCGTTCTGTCTGTATTATCGTGTGACTTGTATCTAAACGAACGGCAGATAGCAAGCAGACATTGGAGACCAGCAAGCACCGAGCTGGGGGTATTGGTATTCAGCAACTCGGTGGTGAAGTCCATGAATCGAGGCCATCGGTTGGGGAAATCGCACTGCAATACGCGCTGGAGAACGGGAATGAGCTGCTGGCGGACAGCGCCATCTGAGGCGGCGAGGACTGGGACCAAGCGGTCTCGGATACGGGCCTTCTCGTCTTCGGCTATTATGAATTCGCCATTGTATTGCTCGCCCTGGTACCAAGCACGGTTGACGCGATGTTTGATATAAATTACGCCTGTGGTGCAGTTTGTAAGAGTTAAGTATATCTGAAAGCATTGCAAGGAACAAGAGGGAGGTATAAATAACTCACTTGCAAGGCGTACACTGGCTTCTTGCTCAGCCTGCAGAATATCGAACAAAGCATCAACGAATCCTGGTTGCTCTTCGATCTAGTTTGCAACGCCAGCATGTCAGCATCCAAGCTCCAACATTTTGATGGTTCAACGTCAACAGAGCCATGGAGAGCAGATAGAACATCCACCACGGATGTGGCTATGGAACGGCACTAAGCACCCGAGGTCACGTCGGTGCTGGTTACGGACTGCAAATCAGTATCCTCCGAGCCTGATCAGCCGTAAAAGCGAGGGCTGGAAGACGAGGCCTGGAGACGACTTTAATGCCAAGCATGGAACACACAGCGCCCGCCTGCCTTTCGGTGTTTCTCCCAACAGGTTCCACCTCCTTCGCCAGGAAAGCTAGTATAACAGACGATCGCGCGTCGACACATACCTGCTTCAGCTGCAACTCGGCTCGTCGTCTGTTGTCGGCATCGGTAGCCAAGCTGCCCCCGAGCAACTCCCGGAGCGCGGCAGTGTCCATGTTGAGCCTCGAGAAATGGCAGGAATCCGACGAAGCCTGAACGGCGTGATTCTCCGAAACAGAAACAGGGTTTTGGACGTGGTTGAGGTCGGTCAGATCTCAGGGTCGAGATGGCGGGGCATTTACCAATCCGTATCGTGCGTAGGTGGGTGGATGCGGGCGGGAAGAGGGAGGTCCCTGTAGAATTGGCAAAAACGAAGAGCCGGTGGGAAGGTCGTTAGCGCAGGCACAGGCCGGTGTTGGTGCGCAACCAGAGACTCGAGACAGCTGGACTTGGCCGCAGGAAGAGTAAAAATGGAATATTAAAAATGAAGGTATCAAGATGTCACAGAACCGGGAGTCAAAGGTAAGGAAGCCGTGAAACTGCGGAACGGGGCAAAGGGAAAAGGAAGGCGGAAGTGGGAGGCAAAAAAAGATTCGGTGGTCAACCAACGCAGGACGCAGGACGCATGTGGCATGGCTGAAGAAGGCTGATGGCTGCTGGCTGCTGGCCCACCGCCCAACTGCACACACAACCAGACCCTGTTTTTTTTTTTTTTTTTTTTTTTTTTTTTTTTTTTTTCCTTTCCTTACCCCCCCCCTCTTTTTCTTTTTTTTTGGGTTTTGGGGTTTGGGGTTTTTGGGTTCCCCCCCCCCCCCCAAA
>KQ061702.1:150898-166529 GCA_001008035.1 Atkinsonella texensis
CCCGGGCCCTGTTTTTTTTTTTTTTTTTTTTTTTTTTTTTTTTTTTCTCCTTTCCTGATCCCCTCGCTCTCTTCTCTGTCTCTGGGATTTGGAGTTTGGGGTTCTCTGTGTTACCCACCACCGCACAAACACGCACACACACCTGCCTGCCTGCCTGCCTGCCTGCCTGCCTGCCTGCACACACCGGTTAGCTCCTGCCCGCCAATATTAGAAACAGCGAATATCGAAAAGCTTGGGTTCTTGTAGCATGTCCGGAGTACGTCATCGACAAGTGCTCAAAACACAGCGAACGAACACTCTCACTTCGTCCACCGACCAATCATCGCACTCACCCAGCCCCGGCAACGGCTCGCGAGACATGCTGACAAACCATCATGGCCTTCGTCATAAAGGACAGAACAATTAAAAAGCCCTGTCCAAAATGCATCACGAAGACCAGGATTTAAAAATGCTGCATACTTCATGGCCACTAATCTTCCATGCAGGGCCTAGGAAATAGGAAATCTTAATTTATGTTCAAGGACGATGGATAGCCCGTTGAGTTTTCAACGAGCGTCTGCGCAATCTCCCGGCACGCACCCATGCCGCAAAGTGCAACGACCAATTGGCACAAGGCGGAGTCATCGGCCTGCCATTCCGCAGCTCTCCCAGTCTCGCGCAAGGCCAGATGCTTTGTACCAAATCGAAATCTGCTGCTCTGTTCAACCAATCAACAGATGCAGGTAGGCGTCAAGGTCGCACACCGCCCTCCCGGGATCCATCAGGGTGTTGAAACCGGAAAGAAAACAAGAAACCCAGATGATGCATTGTTTCGATCGGAGATGCAGCCTGCAAACCTACAAGTTGTACTCTGTACAACACACGATATTTGACACAACACGCCGACTTGGACGAAGCTAATCCGGCGACCCAGATGTTCGTTTGATCATGACGACGCATTGCTTACCGCGCTTGCTACAGCATCAATGCAAGCAATGGCTACCGAGACTGGTACACTCAACACCATCATCCTCAACTTCAAAGCGATACACAACCAATGCCCGCTTCTACCCGTATGCTCTACGGAGTACTTGGTGTCATACTAATATATAGCCCCATATAAAACACTCCCAAATACTATGAAGAAGCTCTCTGCCCATTGTTCATACAGCTCCCGTCTTGCTTGCACTTGCCATACTCCGTATATATCTATATATATAGATATAGATATATAGATATATAGACATAGACATAGACATAGACATATATATGCACAGATATACATGCACCCATACAACAAGCAACAACTCCACTAAACGTCGCAACAAGATATGCCGTATCCTTCCACACACATTTGCAAGAAGGCGGCCCTCTCAAGGCTCTGAGGGCTCCTTGTCATTTCCACACAATGTAGAAAAATCAACCGTGTATTATTTGGCACAGGAGATGTGGCAAGGGTCAATTCCGTTCAGTCCAGTTCAAAAATTTCATTCCTCTGCTTCATAGCCGCCTCGACATGACACGATACTACCCGCCTTGTGCCATTTGAGCTATTCCACTCATCCTTCATACGTACAATAAAGTGATGCACACTCCACCATCCAATATATTCCCATTGCCATACAATTCCCACAACACAATAAATAGACCACCGCTGGTGCTCATTCTCCATGGTACGGACCGAAAAATCTTTTTTTGCTCTTTTCAAGAAATGGCCTGCATCGCAAACATGACAACGTACTGTTATTCGTACAGACTCTGACGAGAGGTGCTTTGATTCAGAATCCAAGTGCAAATGTCGAAGATCTGGCATTCCAGGTTGACCAGCCCTTTCAGTATCAAACAAGGGGATTTTCAATAGTATGCGAACATGATCCATATTTGAGCTGCGGTACGGTGCATCATTGCAGTACACCGGCAAACATGATAGACGTGTGCGTCAAACTTACAGACGAGGGGAACCTGGGAATGAAGTACCTGAATTACAGGTAATAAATGCCTTGATCTCCAGGGTTGAAGGCCAAGTGAAGGGAATTATGCTGTTGCTATGGGAATGCTGCAAGCACCTCTTCACACCTGGTCCGTAAGGGGGAGGAATTGGGCTAGCCTTGGAGGATGATGTGTCATCGTCCAAAGGCTAGAGTTTCAACTTGTTCATGCGGCCAAAAGAAAAGAAACTGAATTCGTTCTCCGCCTAGCAGAAAGAAATGTTAAGCTTCTATGGGCAGTCCTCCTGCGCATTGGTATCTTGATGAGAGATTTGTGGCCATGAGAATGAGCCAGAAAAGGGGTGACAAGTTCCAACGGTGTGGTGCGGTCAAGTTTATACCTAATCGTTATGCAAACAATTTCGGGTTAGTTACTTCACTATCAGCGCGCTGTGGCGACGTAATAAGATTCCAGTAGTGGAGAGAAATGTAATTCCGGTGTGAGATATGAGCAGAATCAGGAAAGGATCCTTTTGAAGACATCTGGCTAGAGTGTACAAACTCGGGTAACTTACCATGCTGCCCAGATATCGCTTTGGTTTTCTGCGTGCACCATCGCAATGCGAGAATCCAGAGCCACGCAAGCCAGTCCAGGGTTAGAGACATGGTGGCGAGCAAGTCACAATCCAGCTATTAGGGTAAATCCACTAGAAGGACCGAATCCGGGCAGCAGCAAGGTAACAGAAGGAAAAATAAAAATAATAAAAATAAAAAGACAGAATAAACCCAACTTCGACGACTGTTCCAAGTCGTTCGACCCAAACTGCGCCAATAACATAAACGTATGTGTGAGTTAAATAAACATCAGTCATGCGAAGCCCTCAAAGAGGCAACATTAAGAAAAAATCACAATTGCAAGTTGAAACACAAGAGTTCCCGCCAAGCAAGTTAAACCCAAAGTATGCCGAACTCGGAGGCCATGCGTAGAGAGCAAACACAACAGATGCGAGCGCTAAGAACGAGAAGTTGTATCCCGAGTCCGGAAGAGTCGCTTTTAATCCAGAAAAAGCGAAGGCAGAAGGTATCAGACGAGATTATCCACATAGAATGATTCACTGAGCAACATACTTGCTGCTCAAAAGTAGCTTAATCCAGAAGGAATGGGACAGGGGGATGGAGAATCCGAGACTGATTATCCGTGGAGGAGGTAGCATGAGCGCATGACGTGATCCCAGCATAAGACTTAAGTGAATGGGATTCCGGATCCTGGCCTTTTGGGATGAGAAAAATTAAATAGAAGCAACGCAAAATCACCCAGTTCTACAGCTGCAGAAACTGTTCCAGAACAAATCTGGCTGAGAAGGCAGAAGAGTGGACTCGGGATATAAAGAAGCCAAGCACTGATGGCATGGTCATCTTCGAGAAGGCCGGTGTTGTTGCCTGTCGCTGTCCCGGTCATTACGACGACTACTTGTTCCTGTAGGGGGGGTCTGATTTCTTGCCACGGCGGCAGATGGGCGAGGTCCTCGTGATTCATCGAAATGCTGTTGTCCTTGGCTTGCAAACACGTTTTGCTGCTGAGGCTGCTGCTGCTGCTGCAGAGGGACAGGGCCCGCAGGTGAAGCTACAATAATTAGACTCGGGGCCTTTTGGGAGAGCTAGGTTCGCATAATCTCTGCATTGACGCACCTCGACCATAGAACGGGTCATGGGGCTGCTGCATTGCTGAATAAGCATGATTGACGGCGGTGGCAGGAGCAGCTTGGCCTTGATATTGATACTGAGGTGGGGGTGCCGAATAATTGGGTTGAGCGGGTGATGAAGTCGAATAAATTGGCTGTTGAGGAACAGCAGCCGAGACTCCCAGGCGGCTTGCATAGCGATCATTGGAGCTGGCATAGCCTGACTGCGGCAGGTTGGCACCAGTTCCAATATATGGAGGATCCTGGTTTGTTTGGTATCCTGGGCGAATCATGGGACCGGTTTGGTTAGGGGTATATCTTGGGTCCGGAGTGGAAGGCGGTTGAACCTGTGGGTAGCCAGGATTGAATGCGGCCCCGTTGGCTGCGCCGTACGACTGTTGCTGGGGCTGTTGTTGGTAGTTGGCAGCACCAGTATATCCAGGAGTACCGGTTCCGGGATATCTGGGACCGTCGAAGGAATCACGAGGGTATGATTCCGCCGTATAAGGGGGCTCGGTTGGCCCATGGTGCTGCCGAGACTGGTGAGTCTCGGAATAGCGGTATTGGACTGCTGGAGAGTTAGATGAAGGTCTCGCAGGAACGCCAGTGGTATCTCTCGAGATATGGATACCTCCAGGAGTGTTGCGCGAAGTCTGCGCCCGTCTTTCACTATCCCAGCGCGCCGAATCGGCTTTCAGATCCTCAATCATAGCCTGCAGAATGGCGATGTTCAGTTTTCAGTCGTTGTACACCTTGGTGAGTCACGGCAAATGCTTACCGTTGTAAGATTTCGGTAGGCAGTGATATAGTAGCCTTGGACGACCTGCCCGGTTTGAGGATTCTGTAGGAGTGAAACGGTCAGTCAAGTTTCGGATTGAGAAGGATTTGCGAATGGAACAACAAAGGACTTGTGGCGGGCTTCTTTGAAGTCTTGGAAACGATAGTTTTGAGACTACGGCCCCAAACGCGTAGGAAAAAAAAATTTATTCATACCTCGTAGTGGCCAGGGCGCACCAAGGCATCGTTGCCCAGGTAGCGGCAGATATCTGCTGAAATAACCTCACGATCAATGCCATCGCGCGGCACAAAATACTCGTTCTGTCGTGTCACGGTGGCCTGTGGAGCGGCTGGTTGAATTCGGGGTTGTTGTTGCCTTGACATCTCGGCGGTTGTGGGAGAGGGAGCCCGACGAGTGATTATCGTGATGGTCGAGAATGGGAGGAGAGAGGGGTCGGCGGGGAGATGCGGCAAGATGAAATGTGCAAATGGCGAGATGGAAGAGAGAAGATAGGAAGGAAACCCAGTGAGGACGAGGAAGTGTAAAGGTTGAGAGGAAGAAGTAGAAAATGCAGAAATGCAGCAAGTAAATGACTATGACTTGCAGTCCGTTCGTTGGGTCAGCTGGCAGAGGAGAGCTCAGGGTTGGTGCAGGCAGGTCTGGGGGGGGTGGGAAGCCAAGCTGATGGATGGAAGAAGGTCCGGCAGGTCAGCAAGCAGTGCGGGCGTGACAGTGGGCTGCGCTGGGCTGCACTGGGCTGCACTAGTGGGCTCCAGGTACCTGGGTAGGCAGGTAGTTATGGGCAGGGGAGGTGATAGGGGAGGTTGATGGGGGAGGTTGATGGGGGAGGTTCTTCTCCGACCAAAGCCACGCAGCATGTGTCCAACGCACTCCGTACTGCATTGCATGTAGGTGTTATGGCGTAATTATGGAGTAAAAGTCGCGGCGGCTGCGGCTGCGGCACGGCAGGGCAGGGCGGGGCAGGGCAGGGCAGGCAGCAGCGGCGAAACAAGGCAAGGACAAGGGGTCGAGGGTGTCGAGGGTTAGGCCGGACTGGAGCTCGCGAGGTTGTCCACACTTCTGACCAAGGGCCAATGCCAAATCTCCGACCGGGGTGGTCGGGTGGAGACGAGACACGTTTCTTTTTGAGAATAGGTAGGTACCTAGGTACGGAGTAGTTAGAACGGCCCTCTGTGGCTAATTAGGATCGAGACCATGCTTCAGAAAGTCTGTGACGTTGACAATGCTATCGCAGATGTAGACTCTGAACAGCATCAAAAACTTCGAGGCTTGGGTCTGCACGGGCCGGCAAGACGCTTGTGGGCGGTGAGTGGGTGACGACGACGTCAGCAGGGCGAGCAAAGAAGGGGCATCAGTCAGCATGCTCGTTACGCTCTCCAGGTATGTACAGTATGTGATGGCCCAATGCAATTGTTGCATCGTCCTGCTGGCTCATGGGCTGACAGGCGTACGCCACTCGAAGTCACGGTGGCTTTCCCCCCAGCACCGTCCAGAGCAGAGATACGGGCAATAATCGGCGGTGCTCCGGTTTCGATTTATCGGCTGCGGCTGGTAATATGATGAAGCAAAGGCAGCAGTCAGAAAGCAGAAAGCAGAAGGATGCCACACAACCTGGGAACGACTTGGAAGGGATAAGGCGGCCAGGACAGCCCAAGCCAAGTGATCCGATAATCCTGGTGATGCTGTGTGTGGTCCAGTATGACTGGTCAAACTTGGAGTTGAACTGACTGGGTCAGGTTGAGGTTGGGGAGGTTGGGATTGGGTTGGGAGGGCAGGTTGGGCTGCACTGCACGCACGCACGCACGCACACTGCACTTGGATGCACTTGAGTGCTTTAGTGCTGGCGACCACATATCGCAACAGGGAGGGAGACAAGGGGGAAAGAGAGAATTTCATAGGAAGTCAGTCAGTTTGGCTCGTCTTGATTCTTGATTGGATCGCCGGTTCGGCCAAGGGCGGCAACCTGGGGGGAAAGGCAAAGAAATGCAACGAAATGCATGCAACTCGAGCAAAACGGTGTTTGCTCTGTGGACCCGATGATGCCCAGCACGCGCCAGTAACAATGAATGAATGCCCAGCCGAATAATGCCCAGCCAGGTAATGCCCAGCCGGGAATGCCCAGACCAGCAAATGCCGATTGTTCATGCAACGTCGCTTTTGCTTTGCAGTCCGCACAAATAGCCAGTGTGTGTGCCATCAAGAGCAAGAGGTCGGTGGCAAAGTGCCTATTATTGTCATCTTGCCATCTTGCCATCTTGCCATCTTGCCTTGAACAAGTTTGACGCAAGTTAGCGCTCGGAGTGTTGTCTACGATCGATCCGTGTCGATCTCAGGAAAGATGCCTCTCTTCTCCGCGGCAACAGGGTCGGCACGTACTGGCCTGCGGGTTGGGACGAGGATGGGTTGATATGATTTTATGCATCTAATAAGTGTTGCATCAAACCCAGATGCTGTGCGTACTCGGTACCTAAGGCGTTCCCTTCGCTTGCCTTTTCCTTGTTAAATGCGAGTACAATTGCATCAGCGCCGTGCATTCCGAACCTTCTCTGTTCCGTTGGTCTGCACTGCATTAGGAATTTCGTGAGGAGCGAGCGGTTGATGCTATTGCCGGTGTCCGATTAGGAATAGCGGTTGAGGCCACAAGTACGGAGTGCTGTACATCTAGCGGCTTTGGGGGATTGGTGTCGTCGTTGCCCTTCTGCCATTCCGCTTGTGGCTGTACTCCGTACACAAATACAGGGATCCGATTTGAAGGCGAGATACTCGAGACACCTTGCTGCGAGAAGACTGACGGCGCATGAGAGACTCAGATCGGCCCAGTTCCCAGTTGTGTCTCTGCGAGGGACGTACGTCAAACAGACCCGGCCGGCACCAACGTTACACAGCTTCAACGTGAAAAAGCCGGTCGGTAGCTTGTCCCGTTCAGAAGTTCAGCTTCCGGAAGGAATTCTGACGAGTAATGGCAACACTCAGTTCTCGAGGCAGGAGAGAATTCCGTGCAATCCATCGACAACGGAGTGCCCTTGCATTGTTTTATAAGACATCATCTCTCACAAAGCGCTGGGTGCTGACCAACGACAAATGGTCACTGATAGTGAGGTCGATTCCCACAGGTCAAGTACCTACCTAGGTAGATATCTAAGTAAGTGTACTTGCTTCTCGAGCCGACTGTAGTCAGTTGTAGTAATACAAAACATGTACTCCGTACGAGTGCCTGCTGAGTGCGCACGTTCGTCCTGCAAGCATAATTGTGCAAGGCACTGAAAAGGGCAACTTTCCACATACATACTGCACCGGAGATGTCACCAAATGTCATTTTTTGCATGACATGTTCCGCAGAAGCAGGAAAACGTGTCCTTCATGCTGCTATCCGTCCGCCGTGAGAGGCTGTTCTGCTTGTCTGCTTAGCACAGAGAAGAGATAAGCAGGACCGCCACAAGTGGTATTACCTCAACAAGGTTCACAAAGTTTTGGCTAGTCTCGGGCCGCTGTTGGGTATCGATGCTGCAGCCAATTGCAGCCCAACACGCTGCTTGGGGGCCAACACCTTGAGCGTTTTGTTCGTCCATATGTTGGCTCGTCCATGTGTCGTCTCCACCGGATCTGTCCACACGCTTCACCCCAAAGCTCCTTAGGCCTGAAAGTGATTACTTGTGGCAAGCAATCTAATGATTGATCCGTGACCATGTCGCCTGCTAAACGACGGGGACTTTATGCTTAACTCCCAAGTCTTGATATACATACTCCGTACGGAGCACATCGCCTGTTATAGCTGCGCAGGCTAATGCTCCAGATCTTGGCTTACGCAGGTATACGTTGCTAATGCATCATTGCTACATGTTACTTCGTTCCTGATACTACCCATCCCTAAAACACGTCAACGCGGAAGAATCGAGTCGTAGTACGGACAGCGCCTCGCAGCTTCGCTTCGGTGACGGATTTGTATTCAGCATTGGCGCCTAAAAGCTTGGATTGATCGCCATCCTTCAGGTTTCGGATTCTCCTAGACGCAGTATTTCAGTCTCCACCTCGTCAGGAGAAGGCGCCTTCTTGAATGAAGCGCAACGGTGTGACGTGGCGCACCGAGCGAAGATTAAGCGGTATAATTAGCGCTTTCTTGGGTGATTATGTGCTATGTTCTTCCGCAGCTCTGTTTTGATATTGTCTCAAGGCTGCGCCGTCAGGAAACTTTTGAATGCCCCACATGCCGGAATACAAAGCGCCAAGGACTTCGCGTTGGCACAAAAAAGGACGTACCGCACCTTTGTCCTGCAAATCAACCAAAATTGAGCTTTTTTTGACCTCGTTCCAGTTGACCCTCGCGAATACGCTTCGATCCTGCACCCGGTCCCTTCGTGTTAGAGTTGTGCGAGGCGACCGAGCGATGGACGACCGTATGTCCAACGCGTTCCTCTTCATGAAGATCTTTTGCCATATGCCAGTCCTGATGACTTTGGAAATCTTGTGGGTCGTCCAATGTGATATCACACCGCGAGCATAGGAACCCTGTAATAGGCATTTGGCATTGATTCTCCATTGCCGACGCTCTTGCAGCTTGACACTTATGAGCCGTCTCGGCACCTTGACTTGCTTTGCATGTACTCTCTTTCTTGCTCTCATCACGGTCTGAACGAGTATTAATCAGCTTGCCTTCGTCGACCTTGGAAAAAAATTGCTGTATGCCACCTGTCTCTGTTCGTGGCTTCTTGTAGGAATATTCCTCGGCGGCCTCAACCAGTTGCTTCTCGGGTGACCGCGCGCGCGAAGAGGTGCCTACTTCGCTTTTAACAAGAAAAGCGCTGATGCCCATGTTTCCCTTAACGCCATCTTCGAAGCCCCCAACGCTGAGGCTGAGGTTTGCGCAAGGCCACACTTTCCCTTCTGCAATAATTTGGCTGAGTAGCTCTTTAGCGGAGTGAAACAGGAAGTCTTCACTAATTGCTTTGCCGGGCGGTATCGGTCCTTGCCTGCTCCGAGTTTGCCCAGCATGTCGGTGATGCAGGTTGATGGAACGTGGTCGTCGCTTATTATCCAATACACCTTCTTCAACCAATCGAGAAAATATATCTCCGACAAAAATCCTCAGCCACTTAACGGCTTGCTCTTCCGTGTTAATGCTAGGCCGAAATGATTTGGCCGAGAGCATGGACTTGATTTGTGTTCGAAAGTTAACCTCGCTGAAATCTTTGCCTCGTATGGCGTGATGAAGCCATAAACCTGTCTCCTCGCCAAGCCTAACCTTCATTTGATCCAATGATACATTCAAGAGCTCTTTGACGCAGTCGGTGTCAAAAGTCGATACGATCTGATCCCCAAGTTTGCCGCCTAGATTCCGTATCTTGGTCACCTTAAAGCCTGCAAGGAAGGCATTCACCGCCCGACTGCGCACAACGGTTTGGCTGTTAGGCTTTTTGAAGCCAGAGCCCAGCTTGCTGATCATTTTGTTACTGGCTACACCAGCAGAACAGGTATATCCGAGTTCTTGACGGACTTTTGCGCGTACATCTCGCACAATCTCTGATCCAATCAAGATGGCGACATCGTCCCAGTCCGGATCCTGGCTCTCTTGTTCTTCGTCCAAATCCACCAATGCGTCCGCCTTCCAATCAAGTGCAGCAACGGACGGTAGAGGAAGTCTTTCGGTGGGATCATCATAGGGAGGCGGGCTTGACAGCTCCGGAAATCGTTCTAGCAGTTTCATATGCACATGAGCAGATAGATCGAGGAACACTTCATCAATACTGGCCTTCTCAACCTTTTGAAAGTCACGAGGGAGAGTTCCTTTGATCAAAGCGAGAATCTTTCTTGACTCAAGTCTGTATGGATCCAGTGAGACTTTGTCCGTAGCGATATTTGCAGCCGCATCTTCGCGATACGCCCAGTTATCATCCCCTTCTCGCCAAGTAGCGACATGCTGAGCAATTAGATCAGGACAGAGCTTTTTCGCCTCGGCAACGTTGCAGTGTCTGCCAATGCCAAAAGCACGCGCCGGGTAATTGATTGCAATGAGTCCTTGCCTGTGACCGTCATCAGAATATATCGTGCCAGCTAGCACTATGGCTAGGCGTATGGTACAAAGATGCATGTAGGAACACACCACTGTTGCACGGCGAGAGGCCGGTCGTCAGGCACTCCAAGTCTCACCATTTCACATTGTGCATAAAATGCATCGAGATCGACGTGTGCGATGACTCGCAAAGGGTTGGATGTGTTGTATGAAGCCAGCTGGCCGAGCTGACGATATGTGAATTGGGATCGCCTCACAGTGCCAGCATCCGGAGGCGAGGACATCCCCAGCACCGAAGATGACGACATGGCTCAGAATGCGACATCAAGCTCAGCCTGCCTGTGACGGAAGCAAAGTTGTGCACATCATCGTCGAAAAAACAAACCAATTTTGAATCATCGTGAGGTTGGAGCTTCTTTGTCAGGTCACGTCCGGCCTCATTGAACAAAACGCGAAAGTGCTAAACATAATCATGCCCCACATGACATTGACAATTGCAGAGTGGGGCGACAAATGTCGATGCCTTAGATGCCCATCTCAGGATTGCGCTTTCCCGTACAACATCCCGAGCTTGCTTGGCTCACGATCAAGCGCACACTCCCTACCCTATAACATCTGAGAGAAGTGCAAATTTGTTCCTTCCGTCACGAGAGATTTTCGAAATGGTTCACTCACCCGGCTGTGTCTGAAAATCCGACAAGACACGATGCGCCAACCAGTTACCGATTGTTCCAAACGCAGCACCTTGGATGGACCAAGTTTGCAACTGAGACTGTGGACCTCCGTTCAATCAAACTAGCGGACTAGCCACACAAGGCGGTCACGATTCCTCGTCTTTTATCATGTTTGCTGGCCGGCAAATATGTAAATGGATTTCATGCTCGCACCAGAGAGGCTCCTCCAAGTGACCCTTGTCGACTGAAAACACATGGATCTTTGTTAGACTACACGTCTCTCGAATCGCAAAATTTTGGCGAACTGTACAAATTGACTTGAGAACAGGAACGACATGATATACCATTTCGTCCTTCAAAGGTATCGTGAACGGCGCACACCCTGCGATGTTCTCTGGGGAAAGAAATAAGAAGGCGAAATGAGCCCATCACACGGCCCTCACATGTCATACAAGGACCTGATAACAGCCACTTCTATCCCACCCGAGAGCTGGTATAGTGTCATGGCCAATATGCATTATTCAACTCTCCTAAATATATATTCCTTGCTGATCACTATTGCCAGTGCCATGTTCCCATGAATCTCTCCGCCGCTGGAAAATGATTATCTATGGAATGTGACTTCCAACTGGGTTCCAGAATTACATACTAGGAAGTCGCTCGAGACGACGCCTCTCCTTGACTCCTTACAACGGGTGGGTTCCAGGAGTGAGATCAGCGCACACATTTCTTGGATGATTGTCTTGATGTGTGGTGGCAACTTTGGTCAACTTATAAAATTACCTCCCCCATCCCCATGTATACGGAATGAAATATGTCTACAACTCGCCTCGACCTTGAATATTGCTTCTTGGTTACCACGAGGCCTTGATATTCACAACTGGCCGAATCACTTAAAGCAGTTATTTCTACCTGAGGTTCTTGGCAGAAGATATCTCTCAGTAAATATTCCATGCCTTTCAGCCTCGAATAGGAGTGAACTTGTACAAAACGCAAGACCTTGCAATCATTTTTGTAACCATTTTTGCAATGTAATATTAGGACGAAGTGGCGGTTCCCAGATACTGCGCCAAGGTCATGTCATCGATCATATTAGACAAAGAGATCGAACCATTGTGACCCTCGGTAGCTTATGGTAAGAAAAAAGGGCAAAATTCGACTTTAATATATCCTTAAGTCTTCGCATTCAAGCTCGCCAACATGCTAGGGGAAAAAAGACGCCATGGAAAGATGCCAGGACCCAGAAACAAAGCACCTACTAGCAGAACATTATGACGGCAATCGTTTACACCACTCAATATATACTTGCACGCCCGACGTCATTTGCACCCCATTCGACGTCGCAAGTAGAGGCAGATGTGACACTGACGGCCCATATCCTTTTGTGACAGTTTGTTGGCGTGAGCTCCGGCACAATGTCTCACAGTGCCTGCAGCAAGCACTGGTCAAGAAAAACATATAGTAAAAGGGAAACACAGTTTGGGCCAGGTGCCGAGCAAGGCTTGAGATCCTACGGAGTACACATATCTTGGATAAACAAATTTCCGGAACTGTCTCTAGTTGATAGGTCCCTAAGGGGTACCGGAGTTCTATTGTGCGAGCAGGAAGACTGAAGTTGGCAAAAGAGTTGGATCCACATACAAGTGCTCATCACCACCTCGCCCGCCACACAAGAGTGAGCGAGATGACCAGTTTTATGACCAAGGATCACACAGGGCGGCGGTTGTATATCTTTATGACGACTATCTTGCAGGTCATTCTCGTTCTGAAATAAGGGCCAAAGGCCGAGACCCGCGACTCCTTGGCCGAGCGGCATCTGCGGATGGCAGCTTGGCATCTTTGACATGCTGACCCTGTTGCTACTGTCAGTCACAACTCTCCTATAGGCCATGGACAAGCCACTTTCTTTGCCGCCCTTCGTGGTTGGGATGAGGAGGGGAGGGGAGGGGGGACACAGCCGGTTTGCTGACCACACGGACAAGCCCAGCAGGTCAGCCATATTCCAAGGGATCAGCAAACCCCACTTCAAGTTGCAAAACAATATAAGGTCGATATAGTTGCTGCGAGTTCGGGAACCTCCGTTCAAGTCCCGGATAGTGAGCCTCCTAGCAGAATGACTAGACGGGACGGCCCTCATCTGGCCATGGTGGCGCCGAAAGCCGAAAGGCAGCCAGAGACCAATCAGTCATGAGATAAGCGAGATCTGTTAGCAAAACGATACACAGCCTAGTGATGATGGTTTTTTGGGCACGGAATCTTTGACAACGAGAGTGAGAATCATATTGCGAGTAGCCTGCGTGGGGAGGACGGAGTCTGTAGATGTGTAACAGCCGGCGCGCTCTCTCTCCTTCCAATTTATGTGACGGAGGGCCTCTTCCAATGATGGATTGATGAATGAGGTCACTGCTGTTTTGTTTGAGTTATCTGCTCCGTAGTGGCCTTTTAAGTCCTTGGCATCTTAATTTTGTAGCCCTTACAGGCAAGTCGAGGCGAGTTTTTTTAGCCTTGTCTCGCTAGCCGGAGAAAGCTCCGGATTACTTACACATGCTGAAGTAATAAATAAAATAAAATAATGAATAAAAGTGAAGACCGAAACCTCAATGGCTGCAATTTGTACGTTTGGAAATTGGTAGGACCTTTCAACTCAGGCGGTGTCTTCGCGCGCAGGCACAGGGGTATAAGGTATAACTTGCCGCTGCACATCAAATGAAGTCGAGTGCCATGCATAAGTTGTGCATAACCCTCCGGGAAGAGGCCAAGCTATCGGACTGTGCTATTAAGCTACAGAAAGCTTGACTATGGCGTTTATACGGTATTTTGTCTGGTATCTCATGGTCCTCTAGTTGGTGTACGACTAGGCACACGGTGTTCACTCCTAGGTCTTGCCACATGCAGTGCCTGGCACAAATTGAAGAAGGACATAGAAGAAAAAAAAAAATGAATAAGTTGCGTATAAAATAGAGTCTAGTTGCGGGCAAAAATATCGCACATCGTGATGTTACCCGGCGCCAATTTCAACTACCGGTCCACATGTTAGTCGCGCTGAGAGTTGTGAGCCCTGTCCTGGTCCAAGCGACAACAACCTTGGAAGGGCAGCGGGCGGGCCCCACTTTCGCATCAAATTCCACACCGGAAGGGAAACATTACGCGCTGGGATCGACACCGCTTATCAATGGGGGAGGGCCTCAGCATCTTTACCGAGGCCATCTCTTAACGTTGTTGCGTGCACGTTAAAGAAGCTAAAATTTGCTAAAGAAGCAGTAGCGCGAACTTAGATCTGCTCCATAACCCGCATATCAACACGACCCGCGGCGTCTCTCCGCATCTTTGCATCGCGCCTGCCTGAGTACCTAGGCACGTGAGGAACTTTTTCGATTGAGACCTGGTGAGCCGACTCTGCGCTAAGTGGCTTGACTTTTTAGACTGAGACATCGTACCCCCACGGCCCCCAATTGCAACACGTCTTTGGAGAATAAAATGAAATAGAATAAAATCATAGGCATGGCAATTAATCTGGAATGAAGACGGAGAAAGTCGTCTGAAATAGGTACCCGAGTAGGTAGGTAGGTACCCGGTGGGTTGAGTCACGTCATGACATACCTAGGCACCTAGGTAGGTAGTCAGGCGGCTGCTGCGCCATGGAAACAAAGATTGGAGTCTGGAGGAGGCCAGAGTACCGAGCACTCCGCTGTGCCAATATACATGATGCAACTTTGCAGGTAGGCGCACGCAGGGGAAGGCTCTTTCCCAATCTGCCTATCCTAGGTGTCTAGGTACCCGGGCACCTGCCAGGGATGTCGACAAGGGGCGCCTGGGGCCGGGAGCTGCCATTGTGCACGGCGACGAGACACCAGCCTCTGTTGTTGTTGCTCCGTCGTGCCTGCCTGCTTTCGCTCCCTCTCTCGTCTTCCCTGTGACCCTCGTGTTTAGTCGGCCGGGGCCCAAGACACCTCCTCCCACCCTCACGCATGCGCAAGTCTCATCGATATCGGATGTCCGCGGCTTGCCTACGGTCTCTGTATCCTTCACATGGCTATCAACTCGTTTGTTGGACACGCTGTGTGGTACCTGGGGGCCTGCGTTTCGCCAAGCTCGTTATTTACTTGCCTTTAGTCTTAATTCGGCTCCACAAACCGACGTCGTGTTTCTCAAAGTCAGTTAACTCCACATGGGGCTGATACTCTGAGTATACTCAAGCTGGACATTTGATATTATTACCACGATGTTTGCCATTGCGGGGGTGTGTGGGAGCAGCCGATCCAGAACCTACCCAGACTTGTCAGTAATCAGCCACCAGCCGCTTGCCTGGTGCAGTTTCTAATTCGTTTTGGCAAGGACGGTAGCATCGAGACTGAGATGGCTGCACGCTGTACGTCCCCGGTCTATCCCTGTCAGACGCAGCATCCTCGTCTCGAGCTAGATTGCTCCCCGGGCTGCTTGGGCTAGGGACGAGTCACAAGGCCAACTTGATTCAAGGCCCATACCATACATACTGTTGAGGCAACAGCAACGAGACTCCTCGAAAAAAAAAAAAAAAAAAAAAAAAAAAAAAAAAAAAAAAA
>KQ061702.1:192501-245633 GCA_001008035.1 Atkinsonella texensis
AGAGCGAAAGGAGTAGAATTGTAGAGTTTGCAGGAAAGACGGAAGTAAAAGCTAGATTCGGCAAACAAGAACAAAGAACGCTGCACGAGGCGACCGAGGGTTTTTTAGCGGCTTGCAGTTGAGAGTTGCGATATGAGGCGGGGACGGAGGACGGAGGACCCAGCGACTTTGATGTCGGAACATTGACAGGTGGTGGGGATCGATCCATCCATCTTTGCCATCCAAGTGGCGGCCAAGTGGCGGCCAAGTGGCGGCCGAGTGCGAGCACTTGGGGCACTATTTGTCACTGTACATCTGGACAGAGCCGACAGAGAGAGCCACGACAGAATCCCAACCGGGGGGTTTGCAACACTGTGCGAGCAGTTTGCCACGTCTTGATTGGACAGGGCCCCCGGCCCATCGGAATTTTTAATCAATCAGTCTGGTCAATGTTGCGGAAGCCACAGGGCTAGTGTGCTGTTGGCATTGTACGGAGTAGGAGTACATGGACGACATTGAGATTGTTCTGGTGCTCGCCACACGCTTCTACATGCGTTCGTTGCACGTCCGAGAAAACGGGGCAGCGGCTGTCATGGATGTGTCCGTCATTGATTAGATGATAATTAGGTCATGGACTGACTGACTGACTTGTTCGTTGCTGCAGCACGCGCATGCGAGCACTACACTCGGTAGGAAAAGTAAATAATTGAAAAAAAAAAAAAAAATACATCTGTGTCACAGTGTCATAGGGCCCCTTGCCTTGCCTTGCCTTGCCTTACTACTGTACTGGTTGGTCAGCGACGGCATCGCGACTTGCCCTTTGGGTTTGATGCGAACCGGAGAAATCCGGGCTTCGGCTTTGTCACGGCACGTGCATTAGCGGCCTGGAAGACTCGGGACGCGGAAATGGTAGAGCGCAGAGCGTCGAGCGTCGAGCGTCGAGCGTCGAGCGTCGAGCGTCGAGCACGTGCGAGTTTGAATGCACCACGCAGGTGTCGGTCGATTACAAAATTTTCTTCCATTTGTGCAGGTGCCATTGATGAAACTACACTACGCAATCGAAACCAGAGCAATCAATTGATATTATTAAAGTGTCGCCAAGGGCCAAGGCCGTCGCTGTGCGGAGTACGGGGCAGAAGATCTGATACCGAACGAAGCTCCGGCTTATCAATCGGGGCCCTGTTGGCCTGTTAGCCTGTTGTAGCCTGTTAGTCAGAAGGAGCACGCCACCACCTGTCCTGTCCATTGCACGTGACCCACCAGACAACCGCCGCCATTGGCCAGCGCAGCCCAATTTCGCTTTTCAGAACATTCTGAACAGAATGATAGCGGTGAGCACATATTGGCTTGGATATTACTGTAAGTACATGCCTCCTAGCAGGCCGAATTTGATAATCGGGCAAATCACATGTACATACGAGATTCTGATGATTCTAGACCCGCGTCGCGAGCAGAGCTGCTTCGAGAACGAGCAACCATCGTGCCATCCTACATTTGCGAAAAAGAAACATCATCAAAGTGGCGGCGCCGACGATCGGAGGTGAGGGCTTCGGATCGGATGTCTGCGTTCCTACTCAAATGCGATGGATGGTTCTCTTCTGCCCAGAACCATTGCTCAAAGTCAACACAGTGCGAACCTGCATCTCATCTTGCCGGCATTTAGCGCCTTATTAATGTCTCCCTGCCTTTTGACGCACCCTTTGATGAAGCCAAATGCTTTTCCCGGCCGCAACCACCGTCCACCCACCCATCATCGCGTGACTCGTTGGGCCGGCGCCTCTTGGCTGCGAAGGTTGCCAGCTTTGAACCAAGTTGGTTGAACCCGAGGAGGCACCCAATGCAGTCTAAGTATCTAGGTACCTATTTATCTGATGTGCAGAGCATAGAGATCTACAAACACTCCCAGACACCTGCAACTTTACAATCCAGCATTTCTCATGTAGTCAATCAATGAGCTAATCCCGGTCAAGGGCGGCCCACATCAGCATAGAATTGTTGACTCATTGCACTCCTTGACACGCAAAGTAAATGAGCTGCGACAGGCCCGATCGGAGGGCCTGCGAGACATGGGAATTTCGTGCCGCCAAGCCCTCAAAGTTGCTTGTGGCCCGCTTGTTGGTCATGTCTTGCCGCACTCAAAAAGATAACAAGTATGCTAAAATCTTTCAAAATAAAAAAAGACTTACAATCAATGAGCTAATCCCGGTCAAGGGCGGCCCACATCACCCATCTTATCAATCGATCAATTGGCAGTTTGATCTCACCCCCTGCCATTCCGGCGGACGCCTAGACACGACAGCCTTTGTCCCCCTCTCCCCCTTGTCCCTTGTCTCGCACTGGCCGAACTCGGAGTCAGACCTCGCCATGGCATCTGATAACGAATTGTCTCCGTGCGCACCCCTTTCCCCCAACAAGACATGTGTGCATCTACGTCGATCTTGCATGATGGCTTGCTTAACTGCTTTCTCACAACGCCCTGCGCAAGGGCTAGTAAGTAGTCCAGCTAGTTTGTCATTGTGCTTCGGCTGTATGGAGAGTGTGCGAACAATCATGTTTACCGTCAACTTGAACAACGATTATTCTCGATTCCAGTGGGACCAGTCCAGATCCCTGGGTATAGTTGAATAGAGAGCCTCGGTGAGAACGGGAAGGCAGGAGAGGGCGAACAAGAACGGCCCGGGCCATCGGACCAGTGATACGAGTCGGCATGGATATGGACTCGCAAACTTAATATTGTGTACGGAGTAGTACGACCAACTTCTCGTAGATCCTCATGAACTTTCTCAACTGTTCTTCCACAGACTCGTGCCTAGCTGCTAGGTTTTTGAACCGAGATAGATGCCGCGAATGTAGTCCCGTCATCCCCTGCATCGCTATTCCATGGTCAGGAGGGCAATCCATCTACCCGCTGACCGACATCAGATTGTCTTGAATTGATTCATCCAAGGGGCATTCGGCATCAGCGCACTACGGAACCCCCGGGACTTCATCATCATTGCGTTATTTAGCAAGCATGGGGCGTATATGTCAAGGGAGGTACGGAGTAGAAAGCTACATGTTGTCATGTAGTTGAATGTTTAACCTTCAGAATGGGCATCGGCAGATGTCGCATCGCCGAAACCCAGGATTGCATCCCTATGACAGTTGCATTTAGGGCTCACAAGTCGGACAATCATTTCTCCCACAATCCGACACTCCACAAAATACCCATTTACCTGTCCTTGTGGCCCTCTGGCTGCTGAATAATACGACTGTAGGAGGATGCGCGGTGGCAGCGAAAGATTGGGACCTTTTGCAGAGCCAGGCGTAGGGTACGTTGGCTCTATCGTAGATCCTTCATTCTGCGCGTGTCCCGAGAATGCTGGTCTTGCTGCTCCGTACATCTGACACCCTACAAATAAATAAATGTGATGTTGATGAATTTCACTACAAAGGCTGCGATGCCAACTTTAAAAAGGATACATACAAGTCGTGCCTTGGCCGTAAAATGATCCTAGCACGTACAGAGGCCCGACCCACACGGTGAAATGTGAATCTTTGAAAATCTGCAGGAATTAAGGAATAGAAAAAAAAAAAAGGGATGCGAGAACTCTTCTGACTAAGCCAAATACCAAAAAAATAAGAAGGGATATGAGGCAACTGAAAAAAAAAAAAAAAAAAAAAAAGTTCGAGCGCGGACTTGAACCACGGACTTCACGATTTGCAATCGTACACGCTAACCACTGCGTCACTCGAACTTGGCTTCGCAGGCGCCAAGTAAACTATATATACCATGATTCTTAGGCTCTGGCGCCCATTCCCTTTCACAAACATGCACTGCGTTCAATCGTGGATATTTTTTTCGAGATTCAAGAGCATGAACACGATCAAATCACAGTGGACGTCGTGGCGCAAACAGAACCGGAATACTCGAGCGTCAAGAGCAGTCTTCGGACCCCCAACGATATGCACGCAAACAGAAACTATTATGGACTGCATGCCTCACATTCATTGACGCTGTTCATGGACCTCAGCCCAAAGAGTAGAGCCTCATTATCTGGACTATAACCCTCGCAGCTATTAGCTCTGAAGGATCCCGATCTCCCTCTCTACCATGTCAATTCAGCAGAGTGCTTCACGTGTTCTTGGTCTCGGTGGCCAGTCCGTTTAGAGGGGCATATTGTGATTTCCCGAATGACTTTCATGCCCTGAGCAGCTGAATCTCGGAATCACTTGATTGGCATCTGGTTTCCGAGCTCGGCTGGGGATATTTCCGAAGTACCTAGTTCGAGCCCGGAGCCGATTGCTCCCTCGTTTCCTAGAGACACCGCTTTGGCAAAACGTCATTTTGACATATTTGGACTTGTAGGAACCTCGCTAGTGAGCGCTTGACATAGTATCTACGGGAACACTTGCTATTATGCTACCTTTACAAACATGTCCGCAGCGAGGAAGGGGGTGCTGCCTTTAACCACCGCATTGATACCTGTCGTGATATGGGACTGGTTATACTACCGAGGCTTTACTCAAAAATCTGACACCCCAGAGCTTGAAGAGGCGGCCGAAAGCTTGAAATTAGGAATCCAGCGGTAATGAGTCTCTTGGCACACAGGTCTAGAGGAGGATTTGGCGCAGCAGATGATTGACGACGATAGGGGCTATCGCAGGAAATACAACCTGGCAGACTCGGTCAAGTCTGGGGAATATCTCACAAGCTAAACCAAAGACGTCTAGAATCAGTTGGGGATGCAAAATAATGTCCGTTTATTTAAAAGAGTAGTCCATAGATGCCGAGCAAAGTCGAAAGCCATAGAGCGATCTGTATCAGATCTGTGGGGTGAGCGACGCAGAAGATGTCATCTGCGTACTGTCAAGTGGTAAGTCTGATCACAGTATATCACCTAACAAGCTCCTCCGGCACTGGCATTTATAGCCGACCGATGATGGAATCTACGCTTAGAAGGCTGGGAAGACAGGCTGGCAGTCTGATTCGCTGGACAGACTCGAAGTCCAACATTGCTCCGAGCCTGCAAGCGTCCCGCGAGACTTCTGCCCTACTCAGGAAACTGATTGCCATGATTGCGGATAAGGGAGTCAACGTGAAGGCCAGAAGAATACCTAAAAAGGTCCAATTTTCTCAAGGCTGGAAAGCCCCGTCGACTCATTAGGTCCATCCAAAACCACAATGGTGTTCCTTTTGGCAACCAGCCAACCTTCCGCTATTTGAGCATTACTATCGCGCCCCCGCCCCAAGGAACCTAGTGAGTACCGCGTACTTGGAAAGCTTGACGAATATATTTCCGGCAACCTTTTATATGCCTCGCAATTCAATACCAGCTGGTTCATAATCCTGGAGGGTCCGGAGTCACAGGGACAAGGAAGTGGGGAGAAGCCCAGAAGAACTTATCTAATGACGACAATACGCCTAGAGGAAAGACTAACACATTCACGGAACTTCTATAAGTAAAGCGGCAAAGGGCCTTTGGGGTGTTTCACTAAGATCTCTGAAGGACTGCCAGTGGTGTCGTCCGCGCGAGACAACTCGCGCAATTCTGACGCTTGACAGCTCATTAATGAGCTCCTATCTTCATTACCAGACAGTTAACCAGCTAGGAATTTCCATCCTTACCTGTTTTCATAATGCCATGGTTTCCAACAGTAACTGACCAGGGTTGCAGTAAGGACCGTGGCTGTCTGGGTTGTGGGAAAGGATATGTAGGCCAATTCACCCCCACTCTAACCATAGTTCGAGTGACGCAGTGGTTAGCGTGTACGATTGCAAATCGTGAAGTCCGTGGTTCAAATCCGCGTTCGAACTAATAATGAGCAATCATATTTTTTTGCTACTGCTTTAATGATATCGCCAAGTCCTGTTCGCTTCATTCCTATCCTGCGATTTATTTTGCCGCTGAATTCCTAAATGAAGACCACTAGCCAAACTATGGCGCTCATGTGAGATCTGACGGAGGCAACATCGCCATTTAGCAACGCCTGCAGTGCTATTCGTTTAGGGTCTTGTTATTCAGGATCCAAAGTGTATAACTTTCAACTTGTCCGGACGCCCAAAAAAGCATGTTACATACATAATTCAGCCCAGTCCGGAACGCCTCCTCGCCGCGGCAAAACCAGCCGGTCAAATAGCATATTATGGTTTAAAACCAAATCCTAAATTTCCAAACAAAAGCATGCGATACATTGATGCAGACAAGAACCCTTCAAAAGCCTTCAAGTCGCAGGAGTACGCTATGGGTACTCTGCCTGTTGTCAAGGCAGCAGATACTGATTTTGACTTGAACACGTGAGAGGTAAAATCATGTCGATGTCTCTCTTCCTCATGCGAAAAACTACGACTTGTAGCGCTGGTATTCACCTGCAACCAAACAATGGTCACGCTCGAATGGTTCTGTAAAATGAAACTTAGTGTCATATCCATAAAATATCACATCGCGAAGATTGAGGGCTGCTTACCCAGAGTCATCTGGTATTTGGGCTTGATGGATTCAGCACGCATCTTTTGGACCTCGCTGGCAAAGACCTCGGCAGGAGGAGCGGTACTGTCGATACAATTGGCTTTGATAGAGATTACGATGCCGCCTCCCACCTTGAGGAACCAGTTGGCGTTCATTGCAACAATACGTGCCTGATCGGGTTGAGCAACATCGGCAAAGATGACATCGACCATGGGAACAATCATACGGTAGCGAGCGGGCTGGCGGGCATCTTCGACAATGGGGACGACGTTGGTGCGCTTGGAAGCCATGTTGATGAGATCACGGCCAGACCTATGGGAGAACTCGACGGCGTAGACGTAGCCCGTAGGGCCAACTAAGTCGGCGACGTGAGAAACTGATGTGCCAGAAGCACCGCCAAGATACAGAACGCGGGAGCCAGGCTTCATGTAAATGTTGTCGGCACCACCAGCGATAGCAGCGCAGAGCTTGCTTCGGAAGGGGTTCCACATGCGATACTCGACCTTGGTTGTTGTGGAAGTGCCATCCTCATTCTGAACAGTCTCGTCGACAGAAATACGCTTCTCGCCATAAATGGACTCGCCGGGTGTGAGATTTCGGGTAGCGATACCGTCTTCCTTGCCGCCACGGACAACGAAAACACCGGGGTGACGATGGGGCTCCTGTAAGTGTGACGGTTAGCTCTGGCGGCCGCTTATTTCGCTCAAGTCCTTCAATGTACAAAAGTTGGAAACCTACAACAATAACCCTGGCACCGCCCTTCTGACCAGGTTTGCCGCCTCCACGAGCAGCACCTCGGCCACCACCACGAGGTCCTCCACGAGCTCCACGAGCAGCACCTCTTCCACCTATTTCTCATAAGTCAGAACCTATTCATCGGCGAAAGAGCGTCTGCCCTCGACAGGAAATGATCGTACCTCGAGCACCACCTCGACCACCGCGATCACCACCGCCAAATCCTCCTCGGCCACCACCACCTCGACCGCCTCCACGACCACCTCGCATACCACCGCCACCGCGGGAACCGCCTCGAGGACCGAAAGCCATTGAATGAAGATAACTTGGTCAAAATTTATGAAGTTGGAGACAAGTTTCTGCTTCCTTGGATGGAGAATAATTGCGGAAGTGCTCTCTTGTGCACTCGTCTGGCTTTGGTGGTACTTGCCGCTGGCGTAGCTGGCCTAGTCTTTTGAGATCAGAAGAAAATTTTGAAGGTCTGAACTGGGAAGCTTTTTTTTTTTGCCAATGGCCCGTTTTCTTCCCAATCTAGTTAAAGCGATTTCTAAAAGTACCAGTCGGGTCCCGACGATTTTCCGCTCTCAAAGATGATGAGAAAAAATACAAAGAGCGTGACAGGTCACGTGCAGAGACGTTAGAACGGTGATTACGAGTGCAATGATGCACGATTCTGTGATAACTAGCCTCTCCGGTATGTATAAAGTAAAATATTAATCTTCTATATAGTTGCGGAGATATGCAGTTTCTACTTTTTTTTTTCGGGTTTGTTATGAACACTTTAGTTGAGTTTGAAAATTCTTTCTTTGGCGCATGACACTGATCGGGGAGGGCAGCCAACCCTAACAATTGCCCAAATTGGTAAGCGAGTTTTGGCAGCAGCCAGCGCCTCGGGGCAAAAGTTCTGAATTTCCCAACTCCAGCCAGCGAACTCACGTCGAACCAGTTACCACATCCAAGTCATCGAGATGGTGAGTCATGTGCTACGAAGAAAGAAAATAGCGGTGATTTTTCTGTACCATCGCAATCGTTTTTTATTATTGGACACTGTCAATGTTGTCAGATGCACCGCTGTCGCTGCACATTCCATTTAGGAACGAGGCAGACAAGATGAGGCCGCCGAGATTGTACAATCGACTGACATGTTACGTTCTTTCCGAGAAATAGGTTCGATACGCCGCCACCGAGATTCAGTCCTCCAAGTCGGCCCGCGCTCGCGGTGCCTACCTGCGAGTTTCCTTTAAGAACACCCGCGAGACCGCCCAGGCCATCAACGGCTGGAAGCTGCAGCGCGCTGTTGCTTTCCTCGAAAACGTGAAGGAACACAAGGAGGCTGTCCCTATGCGACGATATGCTGGTAGTATTGGACGCTGCGCCCAGGGTACGACTCATTTTACCCCCAACCTGACTTTTCACTCGGCCCTTTTGCGATACCATGTCAAGATTTCCGCATCGAGAGCCACGAGACGATGAATAACATGGGTTCTTTATTTGTCGGACTGACTGACAAGGCTTCTTGCAATGAATTTTCTTGACCAATATCAAGGGGAATAGCAACAGGAATAAGCAAGCTGACAAGTTTCTTGAACAGGCAAGCAGTTCGGTGTTTCCAAGGCCCGCTGGCCCGTCAAGTCAGCCCAGTACCTTCTGGACCTCCTCAAGAACGCCGAGTCGAATGCCGATGCCAAGGGTCTCGACACTGGTGCCCTGATTGTCAAGCACATCCAGGTCAACCAGGCCCCCAAGCAGCGCCGCCGAACATACCGTGCTCACGGTCGTGTACGTTGTACTCTATCTACATCCTCCAGCTCGATTGAGGCATCCTGTTTATTTCTGGAATCGGCTGGACGATTATTCTCCGTGAATGCAAGAATCGTTTTCTCTAACGCTCAAATAGATTAACCCCTACATGTCCAACCCCTGCCACATCGAGCTCATCCTCACTGAGGGTGACGAGGTTGTTCAGAAGTCCAACGAAGTTGTGGGCCGTGAGGAGATCCGTCTCAATTCGAGACAGCGTGGTGCTCGTGTTCGCAAGGCCATCACTGCCGCATAAATAGGAAATAAAAGCGTAAGCAGGGATTGGTTTTTGTGTGTTGGCGGCGCAGGGAAAGCTTGGAGAAAGCGTTGATGTGTTTTCGGGACGATTCGTGGCTTTCCATCTCCTGGTGTATCCTAAGCTACGGTGGGAGCATGGCATTGGAAGGGAAATATCGCATGCACATTTGCTCCTTTTTATTCGCAAGGGTTCTTGACGAGAATATCAACGACATGAAAGAAAAAAAGCAACGCGATTCGGGCATTTTTCTCTAATTTGTGTACACATGTGAAAGTTGAAATCGAGGACGGAAATAACACCGCTCCAGTTTTGTATGAACTGGTCAATATGTGATTACTCTATCGACAGCTGGTCATGGTCTATCGTCATACAGGTAACATGGTACAGAGGTCAACTGCCCATCTCTGGATGAGGTAACACGACACCACTCTCTTTCCCCACCAGTTAGTGATGTTGTGTCTGAGAGCCGTTACACGGTTTCTGGAAAAAAAAAAAAAAAAAAAAAAGTGATTAAACAAATGTATCATCTACGCCGTCTTCAAAAATGGGCTGACAACAAATGCAACTGTCACTGTTGACCATAGGAGGCATGAAATTGCAATTTCATCATGAATTAGGTGCAGTTGCTTTAGCAACCTTCTGACAGCCAGCCAGTTGGGCACCAAAGGAAAGTGACAACCAGAAAACGCATTGACGAGTCGAAATCAGATTTTCCAAGCCCAAGTAAAAGACAATAAAAGAGTTGTACGGCGACGCATACGGACAATAAAAAGACCGGTATATACAGTGCAGACATGATTCCAAAGAAAAGGCAAAGAGTAACAACTCAGCCACAGAACAGATGGGTCGAGTGAGAAATTCAATCCATCGTCTCAGACAACACATAGCTCCGATTCCCATTTTCCCCTCGCGACAAGCTAGACATTTGACTCTTCTGAGCCTCCTTGCCAGAACCAGTACCTAAATTTTTTTTTTTTGGCAGAGTCAGCAAGCACATTTCAGACTACAATCGACTCGTGATAAAAGGAATATGAAAGAATTGACGGAGGCTGCGACTCACACTGCCGAATATTGTACCTGAAATTTGGGCGGCATGTCTTTGCAAGTAGCTGGCGAGGAGCCACCAGCCGTGTCGACTCGATATACAATCTTAATGTGTCCAGTTGTGCCCTTCATGGCCGTCAAGCGAAGCCAAGAGACGGCCTTTTCGCCCGACTGTCCCACGGCAGCTGTTGGAGGAGCATTGGCCGAGCTGTTCTTGGCACAAGGAACGCGGCCAATAGGTTGCTGGGAGATGTCCAAGTCAAAAAACGGCGTTGACTCGTTGAAGTAGTGCAACCCTGACTTGGGCATGACAGTTGGACCGAGAGTATCGGTATCCTCGTGCCTCAAGTGTACAGCCATGGCTGGGATCCGGGACAAGACATCGGGGTACAGAGCAGCGATGCAGCTGGCATTGTAGAGCGTAGCCAGAGCACCGGCAGCCTTGGGAGCTGCGTCTGCATTGCTCGAATCGCATGTGTAATTCTGTGTGCCATGGCCGACGGCGACGTGGCGCACAACGGTTCCCGCGTCTGGTGCCGGAAGCCCATCAAGACCTGCGAGAGTGAGTCAATGTTGGCTGAACCCGTGATGGCCTTAATCAGGGCGGGCCAAGTATAGAAAGACCTACCGGCAGGCATTTGAGCTTTGGACAAATCACATGCCTGTGGTGACGAGCTCTTGGCGATTTGCACTTTGGAGGCAATAAGATTGAAGTAGTCGGACACTGAGTCAAGGGCGGCCGCGGTGTTGTCCTCGAGGTCCAGGCTTGGGAATGCTGGTGCAGCATGGGTAGCTACAGCCAGTGTGGCTGTCATCAGAGTTGATGGACGCATCGCAAAGGATGCGGAATTGAGTTTGCCTTTAGGCAAGAATATCGATTGCAATTTGAAAGGCAGAGGGGAGAAGGGGGGGGCGGCGACGTGATGTGACCAGTTCGCGTAGTCGTGTACTTTATGTAAAGTGTAAAGTGTAGTGGCTCAAACACAATTTAACACCGAAAGCCGAACGAAAACGAGATAACACACGTCATATCCACAATCATAAAAAGCAAGAACGGTAAGGAAACGAGACTCAAGGAAACGACGCAAGGAAAAAGAAGACTCAAGGAAACAAGGAAAAAAAGTAATGGAAGAAAAGAGCAGGATGAAGCACAAGGACAGCCAAAAGAATGAAAGGGAAAAGGAAGGGAGCCAAAGGGAGAAAGAAAACAAAAAGGAAAGTAAACAAGAAAAAGGAAAGCCAACTGCGGCAGACAGAAGCCAGTTGGAGAAAAAAAAAAAAAAAAAAAAAAAAAAAGAGGACAAAAAATTTTTGGTATGTTTCTTGGGAAAAAGGACTAGAAGGAAGAGTCGAATGCCGGACGGAGGGCAACGCGCGTCTATTATACGTTTTTTTCCAGCTGGCTTCAACATGCAACCTCCATTCACTCTCCCCATGACAGGGTTTTGACATGCTTTGCATATTCCGGTAGAATATGCTCGTTGCCCGTTTTGCAGCCGCCCGCTAGGCTCGGCGTCAAGACTGCATCCTTCTTCATTGGTCGAATGGCAGAAGTCGTTTGGATGGGCGGGGTGGCAACGGGGTGGCAAGATAGGCTCCTCCTCGATGGGGCCAGATGCATACTGGTCTGCCGGCGCACCCTTTGGTTGTCTTATCACGGTGGAGCCTGTGAGCCAATCAACCCGCGTTCGCCACGCCCGCCAGCTGGCCACTGACGGCAGGCTTATCCGGGCCGGGCTGATTGGCCGTCACCTAAGCGCCTGCCTCGCATCATGCTTGCCGCCTGCAGCGCAACTTGAATAGCATCATCTGCGGAGGAATACTCCCGTCCTACGGTAGACCTGCAGCCCATGACGCCGTCATTATCCGCGTGGGATTGCGGCCGAGGTGATGCCACCGGCCCGCCCACGACGTTTCATCAGAACGGCTTGCAATCTTGACCGTTTTTCGAGCGTCCCACCATGATGATTGGTCACCCACACCCATTCTGCGCCCGACATTGCAGAAAAAGAATCTTGCCAACTCTCCATTATGCATTGACACATCACCGGGCGGGTGTCTCATTTTGCTTTCATGCGTCCGAGTCGTTGATTTTAGTTGAGGCAAATGTGCATCTGATCATAAGTTGCGGAAGACGATATCGAGGACTTCTGATGTCTTGACACCGTCATCGAAAATTCATCACCGTATGTTACCTTGGGTTGCATCTTTGGGAACCAGTTGGCCAACGTAGCATGTTGAAAGAATCATATCGCGATCGACGATTATGATGGCGTGGTTACTAAAAGTACACACAATATTGCCGCAAGATTTTCACACAATTCACCCAACCCGTCCCCCACTGGAGTTAGACCAGCCTAGGAATACCGTTCCCACATTGCCTTTGTAATCCATCATGATGATGTTGGTCATCGAGATCCCTTGAAGGCAGCTTGCTCCCAATCTCCACGATTCTCGTTGACCCCCGCGCGTCCTGCCCCTGCCCCTGCAGCAGCGGCAGCGGCCGCGGCCGACAAAGAGCCCAAGCTACTTGCATGCTTCTCAACGTCTGCGCTACCAAGCCAGTACAATGATAAGAAAACCAGAATATGTAGAGCTACGCAGTATGCCGCGAAAAGATTTCTGCTGGCTCGGGATGCCAGAACCACGCGCGTGATTGAATACACCACTCGCTCCGGGAGGCTCATCCGATGATATGCTCTGGCGGACTCTCTGCCTCGGAATGCCGCAAACGGAGATATGTTTGACTCGTAAGCCTTGCGGTATCTGTCCATAGACATTCCCGGGTTCCCACTACCAGTCATAGAAATCGTAGAAGGATTTGGGTTGGAAGAGTATGCCGACGATGTAGCACCGCCCCGATTGTACGTTGACACGTATCTTGTCTTCTCATACAAGTTCAAGTTATCCTTTTGCAGAGCCGCGACTTCTTGTCGCAATTGCTGTACAGTCCGGTGCGTCTCGGCCAGCTCAGTCTCGAGCTCTGTATTTCTTTTCTTGAACCGATCTCTTTGCGCCGTAACCATTGGTAGTATACCCGGTCCTCCTCCCATCGGCTCGCGCTCTCCTGGCGCGTTGCGTGGGTCTATTCCACTAATGATAGACGAAGTAGGTGACAATCGACCTCTTCGAGTCTGTGCCCGGGTTACATATGTGCCCGCAACTGATGCACCGGAAGGGAAGGCATTGCCTCCTTCCGCCTGCATGTTTTCGAGATCCTCTTCCAATTTTTGATTCAATTTCTGTGATTTCTCCAGCTCGTCATTGGTCCTGGAAAGCTCCTCTTCAAGATCTTCCAGCCGACTCTGAAGGTCTTGATGGGAAACACGAAGAACTGTAAGCTCGTCACCTAGTTTTTTGTTTCGAAACAAAAGAAGTTTCTCAAGCGAATCTTCCTTGTCTTTGCCATCCTCAAATTTCTCGCGTGCTTCATCCTCATCGCCCGTCGAGAACTCAATACTCTTGAGAACCTCCAACTCCTGCTTGATGTCGTCATAGTCGCTCCATTTCTGAACTTTGGTCTTTAAATTCTCCCTTTCCTCCTTCAGATGAGCTGCTTCGCGTTCCAGAGCTCGAAGACGGCTGTCCCAATTGCGTTTTAGCGTTTCTTTCTCGAGGCGTGAAGAGTCTAGTTTTCGTATCAAGGACGAATTCTCGCTTCTTATTCGCATAAAATCGGGATCATCTTCAAGAGATTTCTCGGGCTGTGTTGCGACATTAGACTTAGCTTTTGCTAGCTCTAGTCTTAGCTGTTCATTGCGTGCTTCGACATCGGCAAGTCGAGCGCTGGTTCGTTCGATATCTGAGTTAAGCATCTCAAGCTCAGCACTCGACGTATTGCCCCGCTTGCTGTCTTGATCATCAATAGTCTTGCCTAGACGCTGATTGACTTCATAACTTGCTCGTATTTCATTCAAGAGTCGCTCCTGGTTCTCTACCTTTTCTTCCAAACTCCTTTCCTTGGCCTCCCAGTTATCCTTCTTTTCTTCTAGAACCGCATTCCAAGAAGATTCGACTTCTTTGACTCGATTCTCAAGGTTGGTTTCGATTACTTGCCGGGCCGTACGTTCGGATTGGAGCTTTGACTCCGTCTCTTCCAATTGAGATGTAAGTGTTGCAATGTTCTCTTGAAGGTGCATGTTCTCCTCCGTGAGTTTCGGGACTATCTCCTCTGATATAAGCATGGAGTCTACGGATGCCTCGAGTAGAGGATAGGGATCTGGAGCTTCTGATATGGAGGTGTATGCCTGTAGAAAGGCCGAGTTGACAGACTTGGAGTGATTTGTGAGAAGATCGATGAAGTTTTGGTAGGCTGGTCCAGAGTCAGCAATTAGCTAAATAGACAGCACTGTGTCGAAGTGGACATAGCAACTATACCCTTCAATAGGCCTTTGATTTCTGCCAACTTGCCAGCATCATCTAGCTTTCGGAAATCTTTCGTTTTCTGCGCCAGTTCTTTGCGCTGAACTGTTGAGTCTCGTTGATAGGTTACGATTTCAGAGGCTGTGTTGTCGAGGTTTGAGGTCAAGGCCGTCAGGTCGACGCCTAGTCACTCTGGTTAGGAAATCCCATAAACGTGACGCAGCAACAGAGCAAAGAAGCGATAAGGCCATACTTCGCCAAGCTGAGATGGCATGTTGAAACTTGTTTCCCTCGCTGTCGACCGTTGGAGTCGTCGACCGTGGAGCATCTGGTATAGCAGCTGTCTGGCCAGCTCCATCCACAGCTTCAGTCATTGTGCAAATGCGATCCGTTCAAGTCGTGCCTTAAAACGGTGGGTTTTTGGTTTGCTTCAGAAGAATCCATGCGCAGCAGGGAACAAGGCGCTCAAATGACCGAAGTGACAATAATTTGGTGGCAGAGTCGGCGTTGAGCCAAAGGGCTGAAGCATCTCAGACGTGCTTTATACAGTAGTCAGACGTACGTGTTCGTCACAAGAACAGGGGAACGAGTGTGGCGCAAACCATCAAGTGTGGCACCTTCCATCATCCATGAAACACAACACTGGGGCGTGGCACGGGTAGTGCTCGGAGCTAAATCGACGACGACGACGACGACGACGACGAATTTCCAGTACAGCGCGACAAGGTGAAGTTACCCGACGTCGTTACGTTTTCTTAATTGCGATTGCCATAAGAGCCCGATAAGTCCAACGATCACGATAGCACGCGAGCCAATACAGTCCATCGCAGCACATGGCTTAGTCTCCAACCCCAATCCATCATAAGCACCGTCGAACGTTATTATCGAACGGCGCACATGAATAAGCTTCTTTCCTGGCTGGAACCCATGATCGCATAGACACCCTAGTGATTTTGTTTCCGCAAATATGGTTGAACTGCTCCTGAATCCCAGTTGAATAAATCGCCAATATGGCATCCACGGCATCCACGGCACTCCATCCTCCAGGGCCGGATGCGAGCTCTGAAATCCATTCCATGGACGAAGCCGGGCCATATATTTTGCGACCGTTGCTGGAAGATGTTCCTCTGTCAGTCGACGGTTCCGACAACGTCAGAATTAACTGTGTCGAGTACTACGGTAAGTACAACGGTGCCAATAGACAAGTAGGTAGTAGATACTAAAGTGCGGCCAGATAACAATTTATACATCGGTACATCGGCCTCTGAGATCCTCCACTTTGTACAAATACCACCGAATTCAAGCGACAGAATTGAACGGCCAATTTATATTCCAGCTTCCCGGTTTTCTCCTGTATCCTTGGATTCCTCAGCCACATCGTCTGTCAACGGACCTGGAGTGCAGAATATACTTTTATTGCCTCGAATAGGCAAGGCTTGTATATTATGCAATTCAACCGCTGCTTTCTATTCATTGCCAGAGCTGAGCCCAGTGTCCGGCATTAGCGTTGTGAAGAACTGTAGCTGGATCGGGGGCATCGACTTGAACGAGACCGACGCGAATGGTAGCCCAGGAAGTAGACTAGGAAATGATGCCACCATTCTGTTGTCTTTGAAATCGAAAATCCAAGTTGTCCGCCTCTCTGACAAGGTGTTGGAAGCTCCTGTACGTTATGGCTCTTCATGGTCGATTTGCACACCGCAACACTGACTTGGGAAACCAGAAAATAACCTTTGCTGGAAGTGTCTTGTCCGTACGTCGAGATTCTATAGCCTGCGTGGCCGATTCTAAATCATATGCCCTGCTAGATATCTATAGGCAGCTTATAATTCCTCTGATGAGCATCTCGACCCTGGATGAGACTCCTCCAGAGGAAGTAGGAAAGTCTCGACACGTAGCTGAGGTTGAGTCAAATACAACTGATCAACCTGCAAACCCAAATGGCAACAACGAAGACCCAAAGGCTCCAGGCCATAGTCGCAACTCGAGTAAAGCTGATGACTGTCCATCTCTTGAACACTCAGCAACCTCCGAACGTTTACCAAGTCCTCATCCACCAGTCAATGCTGAAACACGAACCTTACGGACCGATAAGCCGCTGCCTGCAGCGCCAGATGGCGACTCGACATCATTGCCAAAAATAAAGGCAATATCCTCGGATACTATTCTGAAACCTCACATCATTTCGCCTAGTCCTGAAGAGTTTCTGCTGGTTATAGGGACGAAAAGATCGGAGCCTGGCTTGGGTATGTTTGTCAGTCTGGATGGAGATCCTACGAGAGCAACTATTCAATTTGATAGATATCCCGAGCAAATCATCGTCGATGGGAGCAGCTTCGACATGGCCTCGTCGCAAACAGGTTTTGGGAATCAGGAAGACTGCCACATCATCGCTTCAATCTGCAGGGAGTCTGACCAAGGCTCGCGTTTTGGTTTGGAAATTCAACACATTAACGCCGGTCAGGACGCAAATCCTGAAAAGTATTGGTTGGAGGCAAGTTCTTCTCTGACAGAACAACATTATGGCTTGGCCACGCTCACGGGACGAGGGACAATCCATCTTGATGAGGTTGTCGGGAAGCTGAGCCAGAGGAGGTTTGCACCATTTACTGGACCACTGGAAGCATCTACATCTTCTCTGAAGAGCTCTGATTCTAGAACAGCCTTGTCCATTGAGCGGCTATCTAAGGAGAAAGAACTCTTTGAACGAGATGATTCTCAAGATGATAACTCCCTCCCTGAAGGGTGGGAGACGACGCGTATTTTAGAAGGAGAAGAGTTTACAAGCCGACTCGCCAATGCCGAAACCAAACTAGTCGTCTGGCAAGGCAATCGTATATGGTGGATCATTCGAAACCTTCTGATTATACAGCTAGATACTCTTCTGGACGGTGCAACCTCTGGTGGTCAGATGACAAATATCGATAGACGACCTGTGTATTCCATCCTAGCGAGTATTCGCGGTCGCGACGCCAGGACTGAGCTGGACTACATGACTCTGGATTACTTGAGACAAAAAGCCGGGCTTCTCCTTCTGATCAGTATTCTGACTCCACTATCGGTCGAACAAGTCGTGGATTCCGAGCTGCATGCCCTCGAGGATGTATTGGTGGATAGCAAGTTGGATCCGCGAGTCGTTTTATCACTGATCCCTGGTGTTCGGGATGAGATTATTGAAGGTGCTCGGGGTATCTGGATTTACGCTGGTGTGAAGAAGGTTGCTGAAGACTTTCTCCGCATTGTCTCATTCGGAACCTCGGCGAAGGAGGCACTGCGGGGAATTGATTCTCGTACTATGCACTTTTTGAGGCGCTTCTTGTCATCTTGGAGGAAAATGAAGGGATTTGGCAGTGTGCCAGATGAGAGCGAAGTCTTCCGAACGGTGGACGCCACCTTACTGATTGTTCTGCTCGAACTGGATCAACGCTCATCCAATGCGTCAGTCAAAGGAGGTGCTGTCAGAGCCGAGCTAAACGAATTAGTAGACCATGGTGTCGATTGCTTTGACCGCGCCGTCACTGTTCTTGAATCATACAGCCGGTTTTTCGTACTGAGCAGGCTGTACCAGAGCCGCAAGATGGTCGGTGAAGTCTTGGCAACGTGGAAGCGCATCATTGAGGGCGAGAAGGACGCTTTCAATGAATTCCAATACGGCGAGCAACGTATGAGGGACTACCTTAGAAAAATAAGTAGTCGAGCTCTTGTTGAAGAATATGGAATTTGGCTCGCTAATAGGAATCCCCGGCTCGGTGTGCAGGTGTTTTCTGATGAGGGGAGGAGCGCCAGATTTGATCCGGCTCAAGTAGTTGATATTCTGCGAGCAAAGGCTCCCGCGTCGGTCAAGTATTACCTGGAGCATCTGGTATTTGATAAGGGCCTCACCTTATATGTGGGAGAACTTCTCAGGTACTACTTAGATGTTGTCCTAGGCGACCTGGAAGCCTCGCTAGCCAGTCGCGAGACTGCCATGGCGGCTTACGACGCATACCGGGCTTTGAAGGCTCCCAAGCCCACATATCACCACTTTCTGGCTGAGAATGCGCCACCGGACGACGAGGTATGGAGAAGCCGCCTCCGACTGCTGCAACTCCTCGGCGGACCGCATGAGTACGATGTTGCTGCTATTGCAAGGCGTATCGAGAGCTTGCCCGGCGACTTGCTTGTGCCCGAGACAATCATCTTGGCTGGGCGTCAGCATCGCCACCAGGAAGCACTGCGTCTGCTCGTCCATCAGCTCGGCGACTATGACACCGCGGTGGCCTATTGCCTCCGGGGAGGATCAAGCGTGTACTCTCGGCCTCAGGTGGTGGGCTGCCGAAGCGACAGCCGACCAGAGGCCGACCAGCAGCACCGGCTTTTCCAGATCATTCTCGGCGAGTTCTTGGCCATCGCCGATGTAAGCGATCGCGTGGAGCAGACCGGAGCTCTGCTCGAGCGCTTCGGTGGATGGTTCGACGTGGAGGATGTATTAGGCTTGATCCCCGACACGTGGTCTGTGGACGTGATAGCCGGCTTTCTCACGGGTGCTCTCAGAAGACTGGTCCGCGAGAAGCACGAAATGACGGTCAGGAGAGCTCTGAGCGTGGCAGAGAATACGAGGGTAAACTACGACTTGGTCGTGGGTGTGCAGGAGAAGGGGCCGAGCATCGAGGCGCACAACTGAAGCGGACGATTTGACTCGGTGGGCAAAAAAAAAAAAAAAAGAATAGAAAAACGAGGTTCTGTCCGCCACACTGATATTTCACTTTTTGAGTGACGGCTTTCATAAGATTGACTGGCATGTAACTATAGTTCAACCACAATGTCAATGTAAACAAACTTATATAGGTATGACAATGGCACATGCCTTGGACGCGAAACTAGACAGTCTTCAGCTCGCAGACATAGAGCAGAACCGTCACCTGTCAGTCCCGATGCAAAAAGAGGGTTCGCCAGTCGCTGATGCTACAAGGCGCATGGGAAACGCAAATAGGCCAGCATATCCCCGCTGGAAGCTCTGCTGCCCCATGCATATTCTGTTTCCAAAGATATATCGCATGTGTTGTCTACGAAGCGGAGTCTGGGTTCTCCGCCATGTGCTGGGCTGTGACATGAGTTGAACGGGCCATTGGCTGGAGCCGAAACAAGTCTGCAGGCATGTTGTTCCCAGCAGACAAAGAAAGGTACGCATCTTCTTAGATCTGGTCTGGTTGAAGCGCGCGGCATGGCGGCGCCAGACATGTAACACACATGGCTTGCATCCCTTCTTTCTTTCTTCAAAGTCAAAGAAAAGAGTGGCGCCAAAGTTCATAGACTCGTTATGAACCCCACGATGTTCGGCTAGGTTCCGTCCTTCTCAGCTGGCATACTGCTAGCCATCTCTTCCTCCGGGTAATATCCTCCTCCCGGTCCCACGACCATTCCCTGTGCCGTCCGTCACAATCCCGTTCCCATATCCTGTCAACGGCGAGGCTATACCTGGCAAGAGCCTCCTCGGCGAAGAAACCCTTCATATTGTCACGGCCAGTGTGGAATCCGGCGGCAACCCAGCAGCGGGCATCGGGTGTATTCTTAAGGAAGTGGTCGATGGACTTGTGCAAGTTCTCGTGCTGCCACGGCATCCAAAGACAATCGGCGACAATGACACGGTCCAGTGCGTGACGGTTTGCTTCGCAGAGCGGGTTCGCGGCCTCCAGCTCGCCCCAGGAATGATCGGACACTGCGATGGCCGAGCTCGGTGTGGTCTGGCTGTTTGGGGGAGACAGCCCGGGCTGGATGTTCCGTGCAATGTTTTCTCGGAGAGTCCTCATGACAGCCGGTGCAGGATAGTCGGTCACGACCACGCGAGCTGCTCCCAGGAGACCGGCCATGATGCTTGGCAAGGCAGTTCCCGCGCCGAGCTCCATGACCGATTTGTCCCGGACGTCAAAGCTCACGCCTTGTTCCAGATCTCGATTCCCGTCATCTGCAACGTCATCCGCCACACCAAGAGTGTCTCGCTCCACCAACTCTGCGAGTAGCAAGCTCGCGTTCCAGAGATGATGGCTGAACAGCCTGCGGTCGGCTTCCCCCACGGGATCCGCCAGGTCGAGGTGAAGCGGTTTCGGCAGATGTGGTGACGCGTACACGAGACTGTGCTCGGCATCACCGTGCTGGTTCGTCGCATCATCCGGGAAAATGACGGCGAGCGACGCATAGAAATAATCCTCCGGCTCTGAGGACTCATTGCCTTTGAGGGATATGCGCTGCATCAATGCCATGGGAGAGTGGCAGCTAACAAGGCCTATTCCGCCTAGTAACCGGCAAGCGAACCAGACCAATAAAAGGCTCGGTGCAGCCGAGGGTATGTTGCCAGGCAAGCAGTCCTCTGCTTCTGTGCCACCTCGGTGAAGGGCCTGGTGCTTTCTTGTCGCGATGGGCTGGGGGAAAACGAAGTAGATAAGAAGGGAGAAAGAGGGAAAGCGGAAAACGAAATGGGATTTTGTGCTATTCGTCGTACTTGACTTCGGGGATTATGACTTCGGATGAATTGCCGCTCAAAATTTGATTTTGTGAACATATATCTATGCATCATCTTGGGTTGACTTGCCGAGGAAAACCAGCAAAGGAAGTGTGGGGGGTGACGAGCCACGAAACCAACACGCAAAATTCGGGTACCCCCAGCCCTCGACATGGGCAACGACCAACAGAATCCGATGACAAACTCTCGAAATACTATCCGCAAGCTACTTCGGTCCAACAAGTGGGTTGCACTCTTGGCTAGCAGAGTGCATGTTTAGCGGGGGTACTTGACATTCGAGGGAGTGAAACTCGCGTCTGTCTTCCATTTCGAAAAATAATCTTAAGTTGAGGAACCCCCAATCATCTGATAAACTCTGTAATGCTCTAATAATGCGACATAATGGTCAACACAGGGTATCCAACTAAATAAAATACAACAATATGCGTTCAGATATCCTAACTTAAGCCCGGCTCGCCGCCAGACAAGGCAGCAAGCATCATATTGACGTTTCCAACCGAATCTCATTACAAATCAGCCCAATAAGACAGCACCAGAACTCCATTGAAAGAGTGGTACCGCATTGAAACTCACTCTTTCTAATCCATATCAGATTGGCCCTTTAAACATATTCCATGCGCCGTAATCCCATGCTGTCCTCTAATATGACTTTGAGTTGTAGATGATGAGGTTTTTTTTACAAGAAATCATAGTCTTCGCACGTACATCAGAAGCTCAACGTGGCGTGGAACAAAAGAAGCTGAACTTGCCGCTTGGCCAAATCACATGCAAGTGGAAGCAGCCGAGTTGGTGTTCAGCATCTCTTGCATTTCCTCCAGCTGTTTATTGGTGGGATCGTCAGAAATCCATGGCCCCTTCTCCTCTTCAGTGGCGCCGTGGAACCCTTCAGCGCGCTTCAGCGTTTGTACATCCAGATCGGTCACGTATGATTTGCCATCCGACAGCTTGATGCGAACCTCGTGATCAGTAGACAGCATCATATCGTCTTTGGCCAATCGTCGAGAGCCATCGAAAACAGCCATGATTCGCTTCCGCATGGTCATCTGGCCTTTGTCGAAGCCCCAGGATGATGGGTAGTCACGTCGGTTCTTGCGACCACGAGCTTTGGTCGCCATAGGCACACCCCCTCGGGAATGTGTCAAACCTCGAGACCTATGTATGCTGTTGACACCAGAGTTGCCATTCTTCTTGTTCGATGGCGATGAGTTTGCTCGGGAAGCAGAGTCGGCTTCGTCATCATCGCCCAAATCCAGATCATCATCAACATTTTGAGAAGTTTGCATAGTTGGCGTCGTCGTCGGCAAGTGATTCTTCTCCAAAGTCTGATGCACAACCTTGTCGTTCTCGACTTCAGCCAATCGCTGGGCATTGATAGCTTCGGCAGGATCCTCTTGTTGAACAATACGAAGCACACAATCATCCAAATGTTCATAGAAGTCCTGAGCGTTGGAGAAGGTCTGCGAGCAGGTGCTGCATTTTCCTGTTGCGTCTGGGGCGTAACCGGTAAGCTTCTTGCCAGCGGCGAGACCCGTCGGGGTCTTCTTCCGACTGTTGGGTGGTGTCTGCTCAACACCGTGCACAGCGGTCAAATGTCTCTTGAAAACGTCTGCTCGGTTAAATGACTTCTCGGCGGGTGAGCCGGAGCCGGGGCAGAAGCCACAAACCATGTTGCCCTTGTAGTGGGTTAAAGTGTGGCGGTTCTTGTCGTACTTTCGGGCAAAGCCTTTGATGTGATATTCGCAGGTGTGAATGGGACATTTCTCAGGGCGCTCAGTCTGGTGCGTGAGCATATGTGCCTTCAAGTCCTTGAATGCTTTGCCACAGTCGGGGTATGTACATCTTTGCTTCTCCTTGGATTCATCACCGCTAAAATCCGCAGATAAGCCCGGCGATATGTAGTTGGCCATGCTGACACGACGGCCATTGGGATCCATGGGGGCGCCGTAGGGGCTGGTAGTGTAGCCGGACGCAAAGGAGCTGCTGTGAAGAAAAGGTGAGGTGCTATCGGCGCGGACCAAGTTTGGCTGTGGCGAGGAAGACGAAAGCGATGGCGAGGGTACGAAGGCATGGGTTACAGTGTGGTGAAAGTGGCCATCGAAGGGTGAGATGGGCATCGGTGGGCGAGCAATGTCGGGGTGGATGAGAGAAGGATCTGGTGGTAGCAAAACAGCGTCAGTGACCATGGCTGTGAAAAACATTATCGCCTGAATAATATGTTGATAAATGACGAGTCGAAAATGAATGCATGCACGTGCATGTGCAGATGGTATCTGCAGGTGGTCGCATGCAAAACGCAGCTAAGCAGCAACTGAAGGAAAAATACGACGATGACGATGACAATAGGTCGGTCGATGAAGCCAAAGGCGGGAAGGTGGCCAAAGCGACTTTAGTTCCGAGGGAGAAACGGGGAGCCTGGTCGGTATTCCGCATATGGACGACAGGCTACAGGCTACAGGCTACAGGCTACAGGCTATAGGCTATATGCTATAGGCTATAGGCTTGAGCCACAGGCTAGTCATGGGTTATGGGTTGTGCATGCATAGGCGACGGAGAGACGAGAGACGGGGCTATGCAGGGAAGGCACTGCACTGCACACTACTGTAGCACCGCACCAGACGCTACTGTAGGGTCGCGGTGTGGCTCAGTAGACGACCACACCGCAAACTGACTTGACGTGCTGCTGTGCTGTGCTTGTGCTTGTGCTGTGCTCGTGCTGTGCTGTGCTGGCCAGCCACTACTGGCCCGCGATGCGAGACAAAAGTGGTCGGCCCGTTGCAGCCTGGCTGCCCGCTCGCGCAGCACTTTCCATCAAAATGTCCGCCAGACCTCATCAAGGCAACCAGCGCTGCACCGACGACCGGTCAAATCCGCCACGGGTAGGACTCGCGCACGCATGGCTTGCAAGACGATAGCTGAACTGTGGGGACCCGCCACTTGCACTGGCCCCTCGAAGAAACCCAAATATAGCGATGAGCATCTCTTTCGTATTGTGTTGGCCCACTGGCACTCGCCAACAAGCATCCGATTGTGCCAGGCATGGCGGGCAAACCGGGAAAGGGGAAAAACATCGAATCGGAAAGTTCACGTGGGAGAACCAGCTACTCCAAAGTCGTGTCGCGACTCGGCGCTTCGCTTGTGGCAGAATTAAGACAACAGCCCACGTCGATATTGGACAAAGTCAAAAATCGTGCCGGGCATTGTAGTACAAACCCTGCAAAATCGGTGTGGTTCTGTGCCAGCGACAAGACTTGTCCGACTGGTGTTGCAAGCATACACTGGTATATCCGGCCGCGTAGATGAGGCAGACAATGGAGAACGGAATCCGCCCAGCAAACAAAACAAAACATGGTGGAGTGAATGAGATGTGTGCTGAAGAGACTTACCGACGAAGGATTTGGGTTGTGCACTAAAGTCGAAGCTGTTGTAATCGTCCATTCCGGGGCCATGAAAATACTCTGTCCCGTTCATGTAATCGCTTCCGACGATGTTCGGCTGTAGATTCATTGTGTTGTTGCCCCAATCCGAGACTCCAGGTTGACCAGGATTTGATTGCGGCGAACTGACGGCTGATGACGGCGCGGAGGGGACAGATGTGGAAGAAAGACCAGATGAGGACAGTCTCGTATCAAGATCATCCGTGTGCATGACAGGGGACGGATGGCTGGTCAAGACATAGCCCGGAGTCTCGGCGTACAAGGAGGAGTCAAATCCAACGCTTGAGGTAGCTGTGTATGGCACGCCAACGTCCATAGAAGACGTGGAAGCAAAAGCACCATGAGGGAGCTCGGGATAACTATTGAATTCGTCGGAACGCTGCTGTTGTGAGAACAGACTGGTATAAGACGTTTCTGCCATAGAGACCATTTTGCGATTATTCGGAGAATCGATATGGGACTAGTTATGGAAGATGGTCAGGTGGGGGGTTCAATTCTGCAAGTTGTATGATGGAATCCCAAACAGTACAAATGTGGTAGAAGGGGCGAGCTTCCCCATGCCGGAAAATACTTACAGGAGGACAGCAGAGGTTCAATCCGCGCTCGTGAAGCGCCGGTAGGATTTGGCTCACGGGGCTTCCTAGCTATACCTGTGTTGGGCTGCCAGAGGCGTTGATCGACCTCCCAGATTGGAGTTCCCAGCAGAGACAATGATGATCACTTGTTTGACTTTATTCTGGACTTTGATTCAGGAGATTCAGGATCGCCAGACAAGGAGAGGACGTATGTTGGTAGTTAGATGGCAGTGCGTGGCAAAAGACGTGAGTTCAAGTGAAGGACCTGTTGACGTCGATGTCTCCAAGGTGAGTGTGAGAGAAAGATATATGATGTCTTCAAGGGTTCAAGTCAATGATCGACGCTCCATGGAGTCAAGGGCGTGATGGCTTGAACAGAGAAGGCTGGCCATGCAGTCGGGGGCTTAAGAAGTAGATATAGACAACCTGCCTGGATCGAGACAAGACACCCCGGTCAATGGGATCTACGTTGGGAAAGTCGAGATTATAGTTGTGGTCAAGCAAGGCGGTAGGGCAGAGGGAGGACGCCGCCAGCCTCATCCGGAGGGCCAGGGCGTGCAAACAGCCAGGCTCCATTTGGCAAGAAAAGAAAAACGAAGCATCCTATCCTATCCAGCGTCCTTGTCCAGTGTCCAGGGGTGTATGTGTACAGATGTCTTCATGCCGCCCGTCCAGCATGGGGCATGGCTATCGGCCTAGTAGGCATCTCATAGAGAGCCTCGTCCGTTGGGGCTTGATTTCGACTTCGACCGGGGGGGCAGGATTTGGAAAAGGAGTGTCGTGAAGCTTTTCGGGGGCGTGGCCCCTTGCTCCGAAGAAAGAGGGGCGTGGCCTTGACGGGATCGATGTGTGTGAGAGGGGCCAGCAAGCGATGCACAGTGTCAGGTACCTAGGTCCCTTAGGTAAGCGGCCCTGGTGCCTTCTGGACGAGTTCTGCGCGGCGATCTTCCTGCGAGGTTGGATCGGACGCAAGTACCGTTGAGTAGCGCGACTTGGAAAAAGTTTTCCACCCTCGTAGTATTCTGCAATTCGGCGCCTTGGCTGGGGCATCCGGGCATGGCGAAGTAGCCGGTGCGAGACCTGTCTCGTTCATGTATCGATACGTTCCTCGCGAGAAACGAGCAAGCCCGGCAATGGGCCAATAGCCGGCTTCGAAGCGATGCGCGGCGACCCCATCAGGCGGGGAACGGAGCTCTGTCCTGTCATCTGTCATCACAGACACACAAGAAGCACTTGACACCCTGGGTACACCTTGCCACCTCTTTGCACACTCACACAGTCTATCCGGGATGACTAACCTTGGAGAGGAGCCAGAAAGTTAGCCGCTAATCTGAGACCGAGTATATGTTTTCCTCTAGAGCTTTGTCTCAAGGCCATCCAGTCCCATTCGAGTTTAGCATGTCCGAAACCCCTGGTATACCACCACACACCACCAACAGGATCCTTCTCCCGCTGCTACTCTACAGTACGGAGTACTGCTGACTTGTTTTAATGTAGGCACTCATCACTGCTGCATTGCGCCGGATGTGCCCGTGAGAGCCGCGCCTGAAATAGTAGTGATTGTCTGACGTCCAAGACACGCAGGCTCGCTCTGCCAATTGTCAAGCTAATAATAATAAGGTCAAGCATGCGTCTTTGGTCAGCCCAAAGCAAACACAAGGTTTTGTGTCAAACCGATCGTTCACATGGGTGGTCTAGTCTAGACTAAGGGCGAAATTAAACAAGGCACATAGTTTTCCCTCTCGCAACCCCCATCCATCCCATCCCACACAACGGTCTCGGAAAGGCGTGAATGCCAGCCATGTTTTCTGCAATGGGTTATTCCAGAACTTCCGGCCAGATGGCATGGATGCTCCAGCCCTCGTACAAGAGTACCATACGGATATGACTCCCAGGCTTCACTCCTGTGTGCGTATGGGAAGCGAGGCTCCATGCTCGGAATACTGCTTCGAATTCCGTGGGCGAGAACGCCGGCCGCGGCTTGGATTAGACCACCGGGCAAGGTCAGTCAGCATAGAAGATGTATACAGTATGGTCGCATTCGTCAGGCATCTTCATCACTGCAGCATATAACACATTGCAGTACGGAGTAGCATCGTGCTGATCAACTGACGGTGAATCAGTTGCATTTCTCCGTTAGTAAACCCCTAGTCCCCTCCACCATGGCAGAAGATTGGAACGAAGTAGCACAGCTTCGTCAGCAGTACGTCACTGCGCTCAGTGAAGCTTTCTCAGACGAGTGACACGCTACAAGATTATGCTGTGTGATCGGGTGGTGTTCATCCGCAGTTGGACATCCGACGTGTATGCAAATGGAACCTCACACGACGTATTTTACACTGAGATGTGTGGCAAGCGAAATGCACATTGCCACTGAGAGAAATTAGTCGAGCAGGTACGGTAGAAAGGGGGGTCCACCCCAATCACTGATCTGGTGTGCTGATGGTCACCTTTTTCAATGGCTTCTAGACGGGAAAATGGGTTACTTGTCGAAGATGCTTAATTATCGTCACCATGTCGCTTCAGCCACGCAATTCGGATACTCTAGATACCTTTTTCGCCCATTCGAAAATGAGGATGCTTGACGGAGTAGTTTGTGAGCAGTGACCGCCAAGCCAACTAATTCAGGCAAAACTGTCATCAAATCGCTACAATAAACTTCAAGGTCGGAGGTGGCGCCCCCTTTTTAATGAGAATTGGGGAATTGGGGAAACAAGCTCTGTACCGCGATTCGGGTAGTGCTCCCCATTTCTCATGTGCCCAGGCTTTGGCCACGAGGGAATAGGGTGCCTGCGTGAGAAGGTGGTGAAAAAGGCACGAGAAGGTCGCCTCATTGGGCATCTGGCGGTAACATGGTACAACACCTACATAGGTAGTAGATTGCCAGAGCTGCATCGTGGGAGGTGCAGGAATCCAACTGGTACTGCCTAGGACCGCGATTGTTATGCTCGACGACTTAATAGGTAGGTACCGCCAAGCTTGACGGCTGGGGCACCGTGTTGTCTCACCCGCATTGGAATAATACAGTACCGGATAGCGCCAAGAAAAAAAACTTACCATGATGCAGCTATCTAGAGAAACCTCTCGAGGCGTTGGTCAGCTTGGGTCAGCCAGCACTGTAAGGAGTAGAGAGTCTGGGGTTTTTCCGATGGCGATCTAAGTCATCTATGCGAGTGCAGAAGTAAGGAAGTCGTAGAATGAATCCCGAAGCTCGTTTAAGACTTGATTGCTTTTTTTTCTCGAGCCACTGAACCACTCAGGTGTTCGAGGCAGCATACAAGCGCGTCTCTTTGAGCACTCAAAAGGTAGTCGCAGCCATGGCCCGATGTCTCGGTCGAGACTTGCATCTGTCTGTGTTACCCCTCTTTCCTAAAATTCACATCAACGCACACCATGGGGGAAAAAAAGAAGGAGCAACAAAGAATTAGGCAGGACCAATAGAATGATGCCGCATCGATTCTGCTTACTTCGGGACCGACGGGTGCGCGCCGCCATGATGTCCATGTTGACGCAACGGGTACATAGTACATACCTAGGAATAGAACGACACGGCTCCAGGAAAGAATAGCCAAGGGGGAAAAGGGTCGACCAACAGACACAATTGACCCAATTGACCCCTGACAGGCAATACCTTGTTGGGGAACTCGTGTCCGACTACTGTGTGTGTTCTGTGTGTGTTCTGTGTGTCCTTCTACGCCTCCACGAAGCCAAGCCGTTGCCGCACAGCACAATCACGCTAACCCACGCTGTTCAGCGTCAAAGACATACGCCAAAGATGATAACATGAAGCTGCCGCGATATGTGTCAACGCTGCCCGTCTATCCAAGCGGTTGCACAGTTTTGTAAATTATCGAGTCAGGATTAAAAATGTTCCTGACATGTTTGCATGTGTATGCCCTGCATGGACTGTCTCAGGCGGCTGTGCAGCAACCTTCAGGCATGTGTGCCGGTCTTGATACAGGGACATCCGGGTGCCTAGGTAGCCAAGTAAGCACTTGAAGTGCTATGTAATTCATCGTATAGCTCTAAGCTCAATACGGCTAGCTCTGGTGTAATCTTGGCGCCAATAGATAGGACTGTGTTTATTGCGGCAACCGTGCTTTTGACTGACAAAAGCATCAGCATTTATTTCATCACACAGCTGAGCACTTTTTAAACGTACATCACAGTCAATTTCATACATGTGACTACAGATGGTTCCAGTAGTTATGCAAATGGGCTCTTTTTTCCGTGCCGTCACCACGCGTCCCCAGTTTACAGGTCCTCAACAAGGTGGGGGTGACCGATGACGTAGAATTCACAGCGCTCTGGTATCAAGTACTGCACTCCGAAGATATGACGAATACTTTACAAAAGAAGGACTATAATTGTAGCACGAACATGGAGTACTTCGAGCCTCTTCATCTATAAAAAAGGTAGTAAGTTATGCGGATCGTAAGCATCAATACTAGAAATTAAGGTCTTTTGTAAGTACCTAGGTACTTGTATAAAATGATACACTAGATCACATCACCGGCAAATGATACCCGCGCGCCGCCCCGATTTTTGGTAAGAGCAGGAAGGCACTCCGGCCGGTAACATATCTAGGTGGGCACTTCTCTCACGACTAGTGACTAGTCTTCGAAGAAAGGGAAAAAAGGTATCAAAGGGCAGACAACCAAACCGCCAGCATCGCAGCCACTTGACAGCCACTTGAACAGAAAGATGCCAAGATGCCTTGTGGCCTGTCCTCTCCCATTTCTGGGTCTTCGTCTTTATTACTACCCCACATATGATCTCGGTGTGCTAGTAAAATCAGCCTGGGTAGGCGCATTCTCGCTTGCGGCTGCCAACGTTAGTTAGTCTCGGTGGTGAAAAGTGGTTCAACGGAGTTACTCCCCCCCCCCCCCCCCGTTTTGTGGCATGTAGTTTTTGTCTCGAGCACACATGCAGTCTCATACGAAGCTCGTGAAGCTGACCTCGGCTTTTCTCTTGCCAGACTTATCCTCATCTGTTGACTTCTGCACAGGAAAACGTACTCCGTACATATTATGTTATTTCGGGACTCGCTCCCCTGTGTATCTTTGCAAGGACCCTGCGTGAATGCGGCTCTGCGGACTGCGGACTGCGGACTTTGCCTGGACGCATCAACTGACAGCACCAGTCACAAACACGCGAGGCTTCGGTGGCCAACCACCGTGCCCGTGACCCATACCTTGTGGATGTGAGTAGCAGCAGGGCCAAACCTTGCTACTGCTACGGTGCCCTATGATTGGTCGATTTCCGAGAATTCCAACTAGCGCGAATGCTGATATCGATATTTCCCAGCGTTCTCCAAAAAAAATTGCAAGCAAACATCGCCCTGCCGTAAGCTTCCAACATCAGGTCCACCTTTTATTTGATGGCGAGGGAGACTCATGTTCTTCCACCGCTCGTTGAAGTCTCTCGACAGCGCTGCTTTATAGTCGTCAAGAGTCGGAATCATACGAGTGCGAACGACACAACGATACTTCTCAGCACTTCCCACCATTTTCTGCTTAATTTACCCCCCGCGATATCTTCACCCTTTTGTCCATTAGCGTTTTGACAGGGTAGTCAGTCATGCAAGATAGTAAAGGTAAAGCAGCGGAAGTGACGATATTGTCAGCCAAAATCTCGCTTCAGCAAGAGGTGATTACAATGACAGAAGGTGACCCGGTTGAAATGATGCACAGCCAGCGTTGTAATATTGCGGTTCTGGCATGTCCGGTTCTGGTTCGCGCGCTTTATAGTGACATCGGACTATCAATTTGTTAAGTCACACTTAGAAACGAACTGCGGGGAAACGCGGCAATACTATTTGACTATTCATCTCGAGCTCAGGTGGGCAACAGCCCACTATGGAGTATCAGGATCGATTTCTAAACAATTACTCCAATTCTTCCGCAGCCTAAAGCCTTATAGTAACATGGGACTGTAATTGCGTACCTGCCTTACCTGCCTAGGATGTACATATCGACAGCAGTAATTACCTTATGCCCGTCCCCTTCGCTGGCCAGCCATACCACCACCGCACGCGCTGCTGCTAGCCGCCGCCCTGCCCCGTCAAAATGAGATAGCAACACAATCCTAGGCCATAATCTGCGGCACATCTCCCGCTCGGCAGATATGTACGCATCATGTATTGAACCCTTACATTGGACATAATCCGACAGTCATAAGACACCAAGGAGGTCACGGGGCACCCAGCTTTCAGTACCTTGGTGATACCCCATGACGGCTGTGGTCAGTCAAAGTGCCATTTTAGGACTTCTTCCGTGGGTGAGGTTCGCACGCAAATTAAAGCCCGTTCAACCGGGCCGGCGCCGATTCGCCCACTGGCTAATTCGTATTGACATACTCATACCTATCTGCTCGATTTTAGTATGCGTGCCGCTATACGTCAAGGTATAGGGGGTATAACCCAACGTACGGAGTACAGTCCCGCACTCCACTCTCAGAGAAGGCTCAATTCCCATTGGATTACGGAGTACTCCGATTTCTCCACAGCCTCCTCCTTTCTAATAGGCTCACCTATTCATCTGCCAAGACCAGGGCACATGGCAAGCATGGTTTGATGCCCTGATTGCTTCTTCCACATATACACGTATTCGCAGCTGTCTTGGAGGCGCGCGACGCATACTTTTTGGTCTGTGCCTGACTGCAAACACTATGGTTGATTTGTAAGCTTTGCCACGTCTTCCTGGCTGTGTCCGTTTGCATCGTTGTGATAGATAGTCCGACATTAGCCCCCCCAAGGTGCATCCCGTGTTTTTCCCCCGGCGGCGTCTCAAGCTTCCGTATTGGCTGGAACTTCAAGCCAAATCCCGTCAGATACTTGAAATTAACCCGTTTGACAGGCCATGCACGGCTGGGGTCACTAGCTTCCAAATTGTGTCATTGCATCACCAATCTTACAACTCGTCATAGAGTGAGGCGGCTAGAGGCTGGTGCCTTCGCAACAGCACATAGGCATCTACGAAGTACTCCGTACAAATCTAAATTCAAAATGACTTTACATATTGCCAGCATAATATGCGCCAAATTGTTCGTGCTATTGAACTGATGCGGTTGCACATCCTGATTTTACAGAATTTTTTGGCATAGATATGCCACAGAGCGAGTGGTTGACACTTCAAGCCGACGACTTCTTGTACTCCGTACCGTGCATGGATTACGGAGAGCAGAGAATTTGACAATACGACCGCTGCCGTGAACGAGCCGTTTGGCCAACCATAAAAGCCACATTCTCTTGAGACTGGTCGAATAATCTGGATCAAAACAATGTCCGCCTCATTGTGGCCCGTCGGTCAGTGTTTTGCCTCGCCATAGACGTCAGCCAGCACTCGCGCTCGATTGGTAGTCGGACCTGGTAGTCGTCGAACCGGGGACTCTTTTTCCTCGCGCCACATTTGGGTAAGAACGGCCCGGCACTATGACGAGCACACCTCACCGAGTCGGAGTTTAGCTCTATCTCCTTGGGGGACCGCAAGGCCCCAACTCGCCCCGCTTTTTTCCTGGCTCACGGTCAAGACTTTTAAGTGACTCCAAGTTAGCTACCAAAGCAGGTATAGCTGCGAGACGTATAATATAGCTCTTTATAACCTAGACTGCTGTCAGTACTTCTATTATAGCATAAATCAAGCGTACAAGAGAAGTACCCCTTACTACAATGTTTTTGATTGACCCTAGACCCCTGTCGGTACACAATTGGCGCCTTACGGTCCCCAAAGAGACACTAGGTACCTTGAATCAGAGAACAATGAAGCACAATTCAAGTCCTTGCAGCAGGAGACCGGCTTTCGGGTTGCAGGCCACACATGCCTTGAGGTTGAGATCGATGTGCAATTCGTGGCAGCTGAAACGGGGGCCCTTGAGCGAACAGTTCTTTGTAGCTCGTGATGCCCCATGGCTCATGTCGTCGGTCAATGCCCCGGAAGAAAAAGGCTACATGTAAGCATACCTAACGAAACAGTGCTGCATGAGAGGACTCTTGCTCTATCCCTCTCCCTCTGTTCCTGTCCCTCCCTCTTTCATTTCTGATTTGATTTTGATTTCACTCATTTATGTATCTGTTTATTTACTTTGGCCAGCGACAGCGCTAGGTACCTACCTGGTAAGTACAACGTTGGCAGTTAACGCCGCAGGGTTGTCACAATTGTGGCTGTGGACCAACCAGGACAAAAAGCTAAACAAAGGCACTTAAAAAAATCAATAGAAAAGTCCCAATGATTTCTGAAATATTTTTCCAAAAAAAAAAAAAAAAAAAAAAAAAAAAAAAAAAAAAGTACTTTACTACAACGCGGCTTGCTAACCTTCCCCCTGTTTTGTGCTTCGTGAGAGGCCTGACCTATCGGATGCGTCCCTGAACAGGCTCTCTCGTCGTAGGGATTTCTCGTCAGCAAAGTCGTCGTTATTCTCTGAGCCAATCTTCACGTTTAATTGTGATGACGGAATTCGGTGACGCGAGGTGTCTCTCGCGTGCCGCAAGAAAAGTGGGCTGCCCCGCCTGCCTACGGCTTTCGGACTGCCAAAGGGATAAGCCACCGCCACATCTTGATGTGACCTTGGTGGTCAGGGAAAGTGATAGCTTGGCGTTCTTTTAGCCAATAGGGTCATGAGTAATCATTGATCAAGGGTCGTGTTCTTGTTGTACAAGGCGATGGCATCTTGGGCGAGGCGCCGCATCGCCCGCCGCGTGCTGGCGGCCTCGCATCCTGACCTCCATCAACACACACCAACCAGGCATCTCGTCAACGCAGGAGTGTCATGGCAACTGGATGCATCTCCTGGGGTTCCTTGCAACCCATGGCAGACGGCTTCACGGGTGCTAATCCCACCCCGTCTCGTTCTCCAAACAGAAAATACCCTGGTCCCCACTAATATCTCACTCGGTCAGGGTCTCGCGGTCGCTCCACCACCACCACACCTCCACCACACCTTCATCTCGGTCTGCTCGTCACTTTCTCCGGGCGACCTCGAGATGCGACCCGTTGCTCTGATTTCTGATTTCGGCTGCAAATGCTTGCATTCCCGATCCCAGGCAATATTACGTCTCGACTCCCGTCTCGGCTCCGTCCCTGCCGTCATGAGCAAGGTTTCATTCATCGCCAACACGGGCTATTGCTGACGTGCCTCGACCATTAACAACTGCCTTTTGAAATGGTGACGTCGCAGGGAGTGCTTGACCGATCAGTTTCCCAATTCGGTAAACAGTGCGATTGTTTGTGCAAGGTGCGCTTCGGGATCCAACGTCTTGGTGGACATCCCCGAATAGGAGGAGCAAGATCATCACAGAGCCCGAGCTTTTTCGTCATCATTCTATCAGTTACTGTGAACTCTAGCAATAACCTGGGTTGTACTCCGTACTCTGTCCTGCACTAAGACCTGTCCAAGGCTCTGTGTTGCTTCTCGATCCTCCCTCTCCGTACTGCGACATCAGGCGGCCAGTCAACGTACATACACACTACGTACACACTGCCTTCGCACCCTGATTCGGCCGTATGAGAATTTTGCCAGGTGGTTATTCATCTCTCCTGTTTGCTTTCATGCTGATGTGACTGATCAGTTTCCTTTTCTTGACTTTTCCGTGCTGTCCGTGAGTATCTACTCAAATCAGCTCCGCCCCTCCTAGTGAACGACGACAAAACCTGCTAAGCGCGTGAGCTGCCCTCGAATTATCACCTCTTCGCATGTGCGAGTGTCTGTCCACAACAAAGTGCACGAAACAGTTGACGAGTCAAGGCGCTCGGTTCCTTGGCCGACCCGCCTCTTCCAGCATTGCCTGGAGTTAGCCAAGACGAACAGTTGGACGAGACGCCATAGGTACCTCAGTAGGTATCATTATCATCACGCGACAACCCAGACTCTGGAGACGGTGTGTCCAGTTTGCTATCAATCGTAGGACAGCGAAACATTATAATCCACAGGCATACGGAGTACTACCTCGGGGTCTACAATAATGTTTGTCCTGTCCCTGTGACCGTCTCCACACTCCGGATTAGCGCGCGCTGGCACCTGGAAGATAGGGTATGGAGATCTGGCATCTAGAAAGTCTAATGAGTTCATAGGCCCTAGGTACGGAGCGAGTATTTAGTCCAAAAAGAGACAAGCGGGGCGCATTATCCCTTTGGCAGTCAATAACGCCGCAGAGTGGTTACCAACCAGGTGTTGGCCAATTACCTGGGAGTTTATAGTAGGTACGCAAAGCATAGATAGGAAACCTGTGCTGTGAAAAAGTTACTAAAGATTGACTAGAGTATCTTGCTAAACCCAGCATTTTCTTGCAACATCTCAGTGCCTCGCCTGTGCTCAACTGTGGGGGTGCAATACGACTTTGCGGCGTTGTGACCTTTTGAAGAGATGAATGAATCCTCTGGGAGGCACTTAGTCGGTTCATGCCGAAGCTTGAGAAGGCGGCCTTGTTCCCCACAATGTCAACAGCTCGTGGCGTGTACATTAGCAGTTTCCAGCAGTGAATTTGGCACAGGACATTACCATATAGTACATGCTGTGCTGTCTGTGCTGTCTGTGCTGTCCGTGCTGTCCGTGCTGTCATGACAAGCAGCGCATGTCTGGTGTGGTGTGGTGTTTGTCTGGCCTTCAATGTCCCAAGCGAGACAGATCGACTCGCCGTCGGAAAAAGCGTCCCATGCTTTTCCACCACCCAAGTGGACAAACTAATACAATTGCAGCAATCCAACTGGCCCATTTTTCACACTATGGCAGTCTATCACGACTTGGAACGAGAATAGACTGCCACCAACACCAAAAAGCTTGGTCTGCCCTGCCACCCTGTCATCTTTGACCCCGTTGCCCGTCTTGATGCTTGCCGTGGCGTCCACCTCCGTCCCTTGTTCCGACATCCTTTGCTGACCCGAGTTTCTGGTCGATGCGGTAGGCTCCCCTTGTATTATTGCCCGCCGCTCCCCCCCCCCCTTTTTTTTTTTCTCGACCTCTCCCCGCAACAGAGCCGAACTAGGATGATGCTAGCGTTATACCCTCGCGTGTGCCCAACCCGAATAGGCTGACGCTTGTAAGGAAGAACAGGACAAGCAAGGTCATAGACATCTCATGACAATGTTAGTGCTGACTTACAAACTGATAACACGACGGTGACGGTCATGTGTTTGTAAAGCTCTGATGAGAGAGGACAAACATATGCATAGACCTCCGTCCATGACAAGGTTAGTCTGGCTTGCAATTGATAACGAGCGGCTCAGTGTCGCCTGAATCGAGGTTGGCGCGCGATAGCGCAAGTTTGCGAATTCGGACAGAAGAAGAAACACCGCTTCTACTCGGTTACACTGAACCGCGTTCGATGGCAATGCAGACATTGATATCGGCATAATACCCGTGTTCGACATGCATGCGCCAGTGCAGAATGGCCCCTGATAGTAATCGGATACTCAGCTGTGCGAGCAAAATGCAGGAACTATGTATGACGAATTATCGTCATCCTGCCATTTGATCTGCATCGTCGAAATTGAGAAGCAGGCATTCTATGTGCTGGCTTTCTTGAAAGGCAGGTTTTTTCTTTTTTTTTTTTTTTTTTTTTTTTCTTCAATATCGTCTCTTGCGCCAGCCTCTCTTTGAGTGGTTCAAATCCCCTTCATTGGTAATTGATCGTCTTTAAACGCCCGTTGCGTCCCATGTCGCGCAAAGGGCGTAACCACCCTTCATTTGTATGCCTTGGCATGATTGATATCCAGGGTGTCGGATATGACGTGGGAGCCGTGCCGTTGGGCTCCAAACGCCTGTTCCTTCACGAGGCGGCGCCCTCATGGCTAGAACGCAGCCCAAACACCTGCGGCCGCCGTGATAATGTCTGACATGCACGTGCAGAAAGGGTTTGAGCATGTTGTGTCGATGGTGTTGCATGCTCGGCTCGCACGCAGCTGCCCCCCATGCTACTAGCCACTATTTGCACATGCACATGGCTGGTGAAGCATCTCTGGAGGTCGCGTTGGTTGTGGTATTCTCCGTTTGACAATCGTATCGTACCGTCGCAGGTAGTTACCAGAACCAGTGTCATGGGAGGTATAGTAGGTAGGTAGGTATTTTCCGTATGCGCAGGTTTTTTTTTTTTTTTTTTTTTTTTTTTTTTTTTTCGTGTGTTCAAATCTTGCAACTGTGCCACGCCCCACTTCTTCAGCCCGCGATTTACGCTCACTACTAAAGATCGTGCTTATTAGCAAGTTAGTTACTTGATGAAATACATGGAATTAATTAGCCCTTCTGCACACAATAAGACTCCTTATTGTTACAAACTACTAGAGGTTGTAATACTAAAGTTGGACGCTTTACATATGCCATTTTAGCGGCTGTAAGTAAAAGTAACCAACTCACTGATCTGTCCGCCTTGCTGATAAGCGAGATCGGGTATTATCACGCAAGTTGTTGAAGCTGGCTAGTTCCGACGGTGGGCGCATTATGCCTACTAGGATGGGGTTACATGGTGGTTCAGTTTGCTCATGCGGAGAAGGGCGCAGTTCAAGGCATTCGCCAGACCAGAAGCCGCTTACTTGTCTGTCATGATACTTACTAACTAGGCCGGCACATGTCGCATGTTTTTATTCCCTAGTGTATGGATGTCCGGCGTTGACGGGAAGCGACAGGGCAGCCATGATTGTCAATAAATCGATGCAGATTGGATAGCGCCCCGTTTGATTTGATTGATTGTGATGTTTGTGTGTTCGAAGAAAGTAAGGCGTGTGAGTCGGCGGTGGTATGCCCGGTCCCCCCCCCCCCCCCAATACTCCGTACTCCGTACTCCGGAACCCAAGTACATGTCATGAGAACATGTTATGATCCGGTAAACCCCTGAAATGAATGAGTTTTTGCGGATCCTCGTAGGGCTTTCCTATTACTTCCTCTTGAAAACAAGTTGGGTATCCCGCGATGCCGCGATGCGGGATGCAGCAAGCGGCTCACAGCAAGGGAAGCGCTGGATCTGGCCTGGCCCATGCTTGACATTGGCAGGGTCTATGTACTACGTAGATAGATTAGGAACCTACCTAGGAAGCTACGGGATACGGAGTGACCAAACCGACTGATATGCGACGACATGTGCGACGATGCCGCAGCCTGGATCTGCCCGCCCAACATGCAGAAGAGCCCAAGTTGGATCCAATATCTCGGCTTCGCCCTCATGGACAGCCATGCACGTCTCGATAATTTCTCGACCTATTCATTCGTCCCGTCGTCAAAAAGATAGAACCATCTTTCGTATTCCCGTCCGTGTCAGTTGGATGGATGATTTCGGTCATCTCAGTCAGCCACTTTCCCCCGGCATCTCCGGGCCATCCACCACTGAGTTGCACGCATGGAGAAAAAATAAAAATAGCACGCACGAGAGTGGTATGGAGTGAGTGCACTCATCTGCAATACACAGCCAACACGACACGTGCAGCGAACGTGACGACCTTGTCATGTATCTTCGCGTGACAGCAATCGGCAATGGCAGGACGGGCTGCGAAAGGTGCTGCTCAAAGGCAGTGCGCTTATACCTTGGTATATTGTACGAGCTTCGCGCTAAGCTCTACTCCGTACATGCTTTATTAATATTCTTTTGTTTTTCTTACGTGCAGCCAGGCCTTTAGCCTAATTGCTAGACAGTCAAAGGGGTTAAAGGGCTGTTGAGGTCTCTTGATGTTAATAGCGTTGGTGTTGGCAGGAGCCTGCGAGTCAGACCGGAACACTTGCTGTCGCTATTGCCTTTCCGCCATCACCAAGTGCATCTATGGTGTTGAGAATGGCTTTGTTTCAAAGGTCGCTTTGTTTCAAAGGGAAATGCCATGTTTGATGATAATATCAGGATTAGAAAGCGACTGCTTCGTCCTTTCCCCCAGCCACATCCGTGGTGCCGAATACATCCAAAAATCTAGGATGCCGGATAAAGGCCCTGCTGGATCAATTTGCTAACACTCCGTACTTTGTTGAATTATTATTGTACGATGACCGCTTGGCGCTAATACTGACCCTTGGAGATTTGCACATGGTTCGTTTTTTTGGTATAAAAAAATCCCACTCCCCGTTCAGTGCTTACGGGCGCATTTCACGCTCGGAAGCTGGCGAATTAGGGGAGAGAGGGCGAGGACACCCAAGATCTTTGGACTAGGGCGATGGATGCCAGGATCTCACGCCCCCCCCCCCCCCTCTCCCCAAACAATCCTCATGGTGCAGTGGTATCATTGTCGCGTGAATATCACCAGATGGTCTGATCTGGATAAAATTCCAAGAGGGAAATTACAGGAGGGCCGGGCACGGGGTTGAGAAATGATGAGACGATCATACATCTTTGTCACAAAGTAAGTGATGTCCTCGACGAGAATGCCATATTCCGTATTCCGTGGCGAGCAAGATTCTGATTCAAGCATGGAGTACTCGGCCATAGGAATCAGATGTTGGTATTTTATTTATTCGACTGTGTGTTGATAGCTTTCAAGTGTTTTTCCGGGGCCAATCGCAAGTATTCCACAGGTTAACCGCAAATGCTTCGATTTCTCCTTTCCATCTCTCAATGTTTCTTTGGGGATAATTGTCCGTATTGATCCACATGTAGGTAGATGTCCACGTACAGTTCCGACGGACAGAGTATTCTAGGCAGGGGACAGGCGTGGCATTGATGGCATTCCGGCTCCAGTCTGCCTTACCAGAGCTCAAGGGGAGGACGGACGTGGGTGGGAGGCTATGATTCAGGTGTTCATCGTCCTGTGCCCGCCGCCACAGCTGGCCTGATTGACCACAAACTCGCTTAATGGCGGAATGCTTCCGTTGAGCGCGGGATGATTGAGCTGGCCAATCGTTTGTGCAGGCGACAGATGTGAGAGGCTCTGCTACTGACGATGACAAATCTCCAATATCACACAATACTAATAACTAATAACTCTAAATGATGGCCCACTGATACGCCGTGATTGACTCCAGTCAGGTGATATAATGCAATTGAACACGTCTCCAGAGTTACTAATACAAGATACTACTGAAGAACATCGAGGGACGGCGCACAAGTGCAAGACGTATCATTCCCATAGACTTCCCTGCCTTCGCGTTTCGTCCAAGCATATAAGTTGATTGTAACAGGATTCTCGATTCGTCAGGTGCGAGTCGCAGAAGGCTGGGGCTGGGGCGGAATTGGACAGCACAGGCAAGTAAACAGGGTAACCAACCCCGAATGAGTCCTCCCAGCGTGCTGCTTCTTAGTGGGAGTCTGTTTAATGTTGCCCGCTGGCGTCACACTAGCACTTCAATTTGGTCTCATTCTGTGGCGCATACAGGGTAGGTGGTTTCATGTTGGTAGGTACCTTGGGTAGGTATTCATCGCTGCCCACTGACAAACATGTTTGATGTTTGCTCGCACCTGGTAATAGTGTTTTGGCAGATTGGCAGATACGACAATGTAGCTAAATACCTAACCTTCAACTGAAATCCAAGATTGATTCCGTTACACCCCGCGAAAGTAGACGTATGAAGCAATCTCGCAGTTTGCCGTAACTCCCCTCTTAGAACCATCTCTATGGCTCTCATTTATCATCGATGGTGCCTAGTTGCTGAATAGCGTGGTTCGGCGTCTAGAGGCTGTCTGCAACTCCCGATATTGAGTGTTATCCAGAACCGTCGACTGGCCAGAATATCATATATGTGAATCTCTGAGACTATGACGCCCTTAAGCCGCAATCAGCTCAAATCTGCCAATGGGCTAGCGGCTAAATATCGGGTCCGTGGAGCTCATCGCCCCAGTTCATCACGTGCAATGCTCGGCCGGGCGTCATTGGTAGGTTACAGAGCTTATCATAAACGTGGCTTCGAGGTTTCATCATCTACAGCTTGGTTCCTGGTGAACACTCAAGCTGCAGTGGGACAAGTTAGGATGTGGCAGTGAAGAAATGCCAATTTCTTCAAACTGATCAAGAAACATTTCACAACAGAACCAGACCCCCATGTCCAAGATGCGCCTTGGCTGGTATGCGGGCGTATGTTTATCTAACAAGCTATCTGCAGCTTGCGGAAACTCTACCATCTACAATATCGGGCTAATGCTGATATGATGCTTAGGTGTCTACGGCCCTCGCCGGCGCTGTGATTATCTCAGCATTTCAGCAACGGGCCAATTTCTATTCAGCTATGGTATATCTAGCCCAGAGCAACTTCTGCTTACTTGTAAGAATACCACCTGGCTGCTGCATAACCCAGACTCAATTATTGGACGAGCACTAAATGTTACATCTCAAGGCATTGGTGAACTTCACTCTTTTGATCTACAGCAGTTTTATATACGGCCTAACGAGACTATGCTACGGGAACCTACGAGCGGTCGAGGTGGAACAACTTACAGAGAGAGCATGGTTCGCGATTACAGAAACTTGTCTGGCCATGACCATATTTCGTGAAGAGATTGGCGCCTGGTTTCTGGTCATGTTCACCGCCCTGGTTACAGGCAAGGTTTGGGGCTGGATTGGCGACGGTAGAGTTGAGTTCCTCGAACAACAACCTCCGGCAAATCCGAGGTTGTTCCACCTCAGACTAAGTGTGTCACTGGCGATGAGTTTCATATACGACGTCTTTATTCTCGAGTATACCGTCAAAACAGTCATCCAGAAAGCCAGACCCAACATGATGGTCATGTTTCTGTTCGAGTTCGCAGTATTGGCGACATGTTCTTGGAGAACTGGAGTCCGATACATTCTATCTCTCGCTGAGCAAAGTATTGTCAAGTCGCAGACGAAGCAGCGTTTGATGGAACGAAGGCGTGAAGTTCGAGAACAACGTGAAGCCATGATACGTGAGCGCGAGCGTGCTGTTGCCGAGGGACGAGAGCCACCTGACTCAGAACCACTGCCGAACGAAGAAGATATTGACGAAATTGACATCGAGGTGCCTGGTTGGGCGGGGAAGGGAGAATGGGTACTATGGTTGGATTTGATCACAGGTCTGTCCTGAACCTCCTTTTTTTTCCCATTGTAGATCATCACTACTAACACCAATCTTAGACATGATCAAGCTCGGTATTTATGTTGCGTTTTTCTTCATGTTGTTGAGGTTCTACGGCTTGCCCATCCACATAATGAGAGACCTCTTCATGACGTCGAGAGATTTCATCAAACGACTCAATGCACTTTTGCGATACCGTCGCGCTATTCAGGAAATGAACAGATATCCCGACGCAACGGTCGATGAGCTTTCTCAAGAGAACACTTGTATTATTTGTCGAGAAGAAATGCGGCCGTGGGATCCTGCGAATCATCCTGGTGCGATTGATAAGGTTCGGCCGAAGAAGCTTCCATGTGGCCATGTGCTTCATCTCGGATGCCTGAAGAGCTGGCTAGAACGTCAACAGGTCTGCCCAACTTGCAGAAGTCCAGTTACGGCCCATCGTGGACAAGGGGAGACAAATCGTGTTGGGAATGTGGGAATCCAAGTTGGTGGACAACCACGACCCCCCGTCGGCCAACGCGAAGGCGATGGCAACAATGTCCCAGCACAGCGTCAGGATCTCAATGATGGACAGAGACCGGCAATAGGAGGCGGTCCACGCGTGTTCAACTTTGGACCTATTCGTTTAGGATTCGGGGCGAACGCACACCAGGCGCGTGAGCTCGTTCAACAGTTTGGCATACCTGACGCTCCCACAAACCAGAATGAGACGCTCAGGCCTACCCCAACACAAGATCAACCGCCGGTGGGAGACAGCATGCAGCGGGTTGGGAGTTTATTGCAACAGACTGAGCAGATTGTGCAAACGGAGCTCCAAAATCTGCAAGCAGCTCAACAAGAGCTTCAGGTAGCCCATCTCCTCATGGCTGAGATGCAACGACTACGACAAAGACGACAGCAACAGCCACAGCCGCCGGAAGATTCTTCCACGCGCAGCCAGTCCACCAATAATGTACCATCACTGAATCAGCATCAGCATTCCCAAAACCTGCAATTCAGTACTCAAGCACATCAGCATCTTTCAATTGTCAACTCCCTCGCGGGTATTCCACCTCGAATTGGGAGCCCTTTCATGGCTCGCCATGGAGTCAATGGTCCAGCCATTCCCGCTGGCAGTGCTGACCTGCCAGACGGCGTCGTGTTACCCTCAGGGTGGTCTATAATACCTCTTCAACGGTTGGACGCAGGTCATGTACAATTGCAACAACAAACTCCACCTCAACCCGCTGAGGCACCAATGTTCAGTGGAGCTTCTCAGGCACCTCATCCAACTGCTGGCTCTGTAACGCCATCTATGCAAGAGGGAGTAGATGGAGACAATCGCGGCGCTGGAACGACCGTCAACCAAGTGCAAGAACAATCAGCACCAGAGACTGGGCCTGGCACACTCCGTCCAACACCTGTAGTTGCACCAAGCCCTCTACCAAACTGGAGTGGACCTGCACAGTTGTTCAACAATCAAAGTCGGACAGAACCATTGGAGAATTCTTCACCGAGCATTGTTGCAGATGCCGAAGCCGCCGCGGTACAGGGTAGTGAAGCAGGTGGCCAGGAACCCAGGGCAGATTGTGCGAACGTGGTGGGTAATGGTTGCTCACTTGAAAATGGAAGAGAGAGCGACCAGCCCGAGAGCTCTGAAGGAAGATCAGGAAAGGGAAAGGGCAGGGCTGTGACAATTGAAGACGCAGGTGATGATGCCTAAGTTTTGTTGCCAAGAGCCTTACTTGTCGTTTGCTGCGGACACTATCATAGAGCCAAAGAATGCAAGTGTATTAAAATGATGAGTTTTTTTTACATTACTGTAACAATTTACCATTGAACTGAAGCCCGCCCGTGAATGATGTTCGAGGAATATAGTACCTGTTGGCAATTGCGCGAGCATGGGATGAACCCCAATCGCACCGGCGCTGTCGGAGACCGGTATAGCCTGAATTCGAAGTGAAGCCCAAAATGCTTTTTAGTCCCAGTTCCCAACTGCTATACGAGTGCTCCTAATGTAACCAGGCAGACATGAAATGACCACTTTGCGAACCTGGGCATCGCCACACTCGATGGAAAACAACCAAGTGAGGAAGGACAGTTGACACTATGACGCAAACTAACTGGTGAAAAGCAACAGTACCTGCCAAAGTCATATTATACCTGGACAGAACTCCATGCCAGCCCGGAAAAGAAGTCGGTGACATTTACTCGGGCGTGATGGACTCCTGATGTAAAGCGACTGACAGGGTGACAGACAACAATGATGAAAATCCAACAAACGCATTGATATTGTAAATCAGGTGGAAAGAGTCGCGTATAGAGTTGTCACATGGCCAGCAAGTTAAGTACATGGTTGTGTTGTAGTACAAATATTTATTCCAGACAGCGGATATTAGTTAGGACCAGCACATGAAATTGGTTGTTGCGCACCCAAATCATAGAAATGAAAGAAAGAAGAAAAGACGACGATCATGGGAAAGAATGCTGGATGCAGAATACGATGAAAAAAAAATATATGCATATTGATACAAGGGAAGCTTGAGATCTAAGGAGAGGTAATCGACGCTTCCGGTCCAGTGGCGCCGGTGCCTTCCGGCGGAGCGCAATCTTCTGAGGCAGTATCGTTAGCATCGGCCAAGCCTTGAACAAGGCTTGCAGCCCGAATCCTGCCTGGTACAGGTTTGGGACTAAGAACACTAGACGGAGATGCATGTGCCACGTAAGTCGGAGACCGCAGAGTTTCGGATCCATACGGCAGTGGCCGCGAGGGCATATCGTGGCTGAGCCGCCTGCCTCTCTTACCATCATCACCGCTCAGCCTTCTCAATAGAGCCTCAGATTGCTGCTGTGCCAGCTTTTGAAGCTGAGCAGCTGGGTCCTTATAGGAGAGTAGCATGTCAGTTAAGTTGCACGGGCAATCTGTCGGGCCCCAGCAGCACCCGTGCACACATACCCAGTCTGGCTGCGATGGGACCCCTTCAGCCGCAGGAAGTGGATGTGCTTCTTCTCCTGGACCGAAAGCGTCGCTGTCTTGGCCCCAAAATGAGGGACGCCTGATCGGGGCTGGAGTCACTGGTAAGCTTGGTCGTTCTGCCTCCGTGGGAAAGTCTGTTACCCTCCGTGTTCTTGGCATTTGCAGCATCTCCGCTGCTGCCAAAGGGTATGAGGCAGATCCCGGGGTTGTAACTCTGTTTCGACTCTTGGTACGACGACGATTCTGCAAGCTTTCCACATATCGTCCAATCTCGGGCACCTCGTCCCAAGCGTTTGCCCTTGAAAAGGAGTTCCATGGGTCTCCCGCAGTGTCTGAGACGATCCCAGACTTCTCTTCCTGTGGTGTGTCCGTCGTGACACTGATGATGGGAACCTTAGAGTTAAAAGAAGCGCTATCTTGTGGTCTACTTGGAGCCATATCTTCTGCTTCTTTACTTGCTTCAGGAGTTTGCAAATCTTCAACTGGTTCATGGGACGGGGGTTCGATGAACGATCGCAAAGGAGCTGGCTGTCTAGCTTCCCAAGGGAAGACTTGTCGAGGCTTTTCAGCTGAGGCAGGAGGTGGTTTTGGGACCTCATACCACATATTCCTGGGCGGGCTAGGATAGCGTACTGGGGGCACGAACGGTGCAATATCACGAGACATCTCATAATGGGTGGAAGCAAGGTTGATTGCTTCCGGTTTTGAATACAGAGGTGGGGATTGTCTGAATGACGTTTAGCGGTTCAGTTTCCATGCAACCTTGCTGATGCGGGTTGAATCACGAGGCATGGACAGCTTGAATGGATGGACTGAGGGAGGCAGACTCGTTATGATCGTACCTTTGGGCATCCCAACTACTTGCTGGAGTGGGAGATGGCAACTTTTCTTGTTCTTTGGATTTTGATTCCACAGCTTCGATAGTTTGAGGACCTTGGGGCTCGACCGCCGTTTGAGAAGTTCTACCTGAAGTAACTGAACCAGAGCTCTGGTTGGAATCGCGGTCTGATGGAAAGGTCAGTGAGCGAGCTTTTCGAGAGATGAGTTCAGGGATAGACTCATGCATTTCTCTCGCTGCTTAAACATACCAACATTCGTGTCAAGCTTTGTTACCTGAGCATGAGATGTATGAATCAATGTGGCGCTGACTGGAGCTTCGGTGGCCTTCTCGTATATCGTGCCTTGCTTGTGATGCTCAAAGGGGTTGTCCGAAGGGTTCTGGAAACACAATCATCTCATTCAGAATATATATATCAATCAAGTACTTCACTGTGACAAGAACGCGTACCTGTGTCCTGTAGTGACGGTCATGAACAGCCCACCAGCGGCCGGCCGTCTCTTCCAGAAGGTCATTATTGCTTGATGTGCCGCGGCCAGAAAACCAGGGCTTGTTAGCGCCTATGAAATGAACCATGCTAATGCTGGACTGAAAATACAGATAGGCAGGTTTGTACTGGTAATGGGCTGAGGGCGTAACATTATAAGTAAATGACAAACGATTGGTGCAGTGCTTGAAATGCATGTTTATTAAGCCTTGATCAGCTCCGTCAAACGAGATACCTCTCTCTGCCATGGCCAGCATAGCATAATAGTCCCCCATATTCGGTGTGAGGACCATGACACCAGTATTGAAAACATCTGGCCACCCAATGTCTGGTGCAGCAGAGAATGCATGAGGCACATCGAAAAGCTCGTCTGGGGCTCGATAGGCAAGCACGTCTGCATCGAGATACACAATCTTGGAGAACTGGGTTTGCTTCCATAGGTTGATCTTTGTGAAAGTCGAGTGCAAATCTAACCGGTTCATCAAAGACAGATTTGCTGGATGCTCGTTCCGAATCCGTGGTACAGGAAGTATGTAGTCATAGATGGTCTGAGCATTATGTCAGATGGGGACCTGATTGTAACTCCAAGCCTGGCAGTAAAACTTCCTATATAGATGCATATTGTCTATAGAACATGAAACACAGAACGCTCTACGACAAGCGTCTGCGTTCATTCGTTAAACGAAGGAGAAATGTACCTTACCTGTAGCTGGGTTATGGCGTCTGCGGAAACTGAGTCCAGGGTGACCAAAGCGGCAAGTTTCTTCTTAGTTCCAGCATCGCGCAGTGAATGGGCGAGAACGAGGGCACCGGGGAGGTATGAATCACTCAGAAGCATCTGCGCGGTCCTCGCCGTCAGTAAAGGCAAACAACAAGTGAGTGTTTTGTGGATTGCTTCAAGGCTTGATGGATCAACTCTATGGCTGTAGTCTCATGAAAGGCTACTTTAGAATGGGAAGCGGAGATGGACTTGGCTTGGCGCGAAACTTTGTCATTTTCCCACCATGGCGCTTGAGATGAGGTATAAGAACACACCGTAGCATAGAGATGCTCATTAACATCCGACGTCGGTGCCGACATGGTAAAGGAAGGAGAGTCGCGAACCCTCGAGCAAGCCCACACACTACACGCGCTGTGCTGGGATTTGTGCTGGGTAGTCCATAGGCATGGGGGCCCAATCGAGGAGAAGTGTCAAGCGCTTGCTGCAAAAGGAAGCCGAAGATCCTGCTGAGGCTGCGGACCAGCTCGCGACGTCAGTGACGATTGTGGTATTTTCTTGTGTCGATGGATCGTTGCTCCAAGGACAGAGCTACCAGAGCTGGAGTGGAGAGCTGTCCCGGTCCACGTTAAAATCAAGGCATTAATGGTATTATTAATGGCACGTCCCCAACCTTCCAACGGCTTGCTTGCCTTGAATGCTGTGGCGGGAGAGGCGTGATAGACGCGACGGACCAAGGCCCGGACCTAGACAAGGTGTCAAGGCCGGAGAAGACGTCAAAATATGTGCAAGGTGGGGGTGGGGGCAAGCAAGGAGCTGGCTGGCTGGCTGGCTGGCTGGTAAAAACGAAGAGCGTGGCGAAGCACAGGGCAAGAGCAGCTCGAGTGGAGACCAGACTGACCAGACTGACCGACTTTGTGCTGCAATTACGTACTCCTACTTCGTACCAACATCGTACCGACATATAGGTGCCTACCAGTCGACAAATCAACCAGAGCATCACGCCTCTGGCGGTAGCCGCATGGGTAGCCGCCAGCTGCCATGTATCCTCATTTTTTCTTCGTGATGTCTGCTGCAACTGATGCAGTCGAGGATATTGCCACGGCCATGTCCCGCTTGACCAGCCATGCAGGCAGGGAACCATCCCGCATGAACCACCCTCAATTCGAATAGAGGGCATGATGTAACATCTCCCGGGGCCAGGTGACGCGAAGCCAACGAATAGAAGCTGATGGAAATGGTCGTTTGACCGCCTCCACAGGCTTGGGTGTTGTGAGAACAAAACTCTTTGGTGCTTGAGACAGCCAGATCTGCGGAGGCACTACGCTCGAAAAACTAACTGAAAGACATATGTAGAGGTGCCGGTCTAGATGTTGTCTTGGTAGGTTCGGTATATGGTTACGTAACAACGTCTCGGCGGGGTCTAGTAGTGGCAGATTTTGAGCCAAACCTCTTTCGTTCGTCGCAACGGATCAAAACTACCATAACGGATCGATGACTGGCCACTTGTTGCGTGGTTGCCCGGAAATGCTGCATTAGAAAACCGCAGCCAAACCCTGGGAATTGATCGCACGCTTGGGGAAAGGTCATTCTTCTCAATTACGTCAATGTTCTTGCATTTGGCTATTTTATCGTACCGCGGCCTGATATTCACGTTGATTTGCAATGTATACGAAGCAAAAATGATTAAGCAAATACGTCTTTGCAACATACATTATGAGCGGCGCATCTAAGCAAAATAGAGTGTGACAAACGCCACACGAGTGTTCCCACTCGAAATCAATGCTAACAATTCCACTTGCCGTCTCGCATGCTCTCTTCACCCTGGAGCATGTCAGCATGAAGGAAGGGCGGACACATCATATGTCTTTCTTGTACGCGTGTTCTGGTTTATGTGTTGTCTCGTAATCAATATGAACATAAGCTCGTTCAACGTCAGGGAGACTTTCTAGCTTGAATTGAAGCTCCTCGGCAACATCATGAGTCTCCCTCAAGGTGCCAGAGGGATCCATGACGATATCTACCTCGGCTATGAGTCTAGGACCCGAGTGGTATACTCTCACAGTGTCGATACCCTGCACGGTCGGGGAATGTGTCAAACACACATATGTAATGAGTTGTTGCATATCTACTGAGGCAACCACGCCCACTAGCAGCAAGAATTCGTTGAAAGCAGTCCGGAGCCAGATCATGGAGATCAACAGAGATAGGAGGATTGCACCCATGGGGTCGATCCACCATTCAAGCTTGGCACCTCCGACAGAGGTCAGTAATCCAAATCCGTTGATTAAAAGGTCGTTTCGGTGATCCTGCCAAAGTATGTTGACCTGACTGTACTTGTCCTTGATGGACCAGCAATACAAGAACAGCGAGACTTTGGTTAAAAACGCAGCACACACAGATATGACAGACGGCAAGTGAAACCCCTTGGCCGCATCACTCTTGGCTAGCTCTTGGGCTGCAAACGCGATAATAATGAGAGACACGGATGTCATCATAAAGCAGAAAATGATGTTACCGACTGTCTCGAGCCTGGCCTTGCCTGCTGGGAAACGACGAGGATCGACTCGCTTGATGGCCCGGCTCGACAAAATGAGGGTCAGTGTACTTAAAGGGTCGAATATAGCATCAGCCATGGTCGTGAACAAGGAGAGCGATCCTGAAGAAATGGCTGCATAGAGCTGTAGTGCTGTCAGAATTATATTTGCGACGAGAGATCCGTAAATAGCAACGCGGAACTTGAGCTGGTCTTCACCCTGCTCTTGACGGGCTTCAGCACGGTGCTCCTCGACAGACTTTAACATGCGCTCGATAGCAGCATTTTGATTTTTGTAGAAGCCTCGAAGTTTGCGAGCGTTGTAGTCGGGTCCTGGCCGTCCTGTCGCTCTGACCGGCTCATTCGCATTCTTAGTGCCAGCGAGGACCTGATGCCTCTTACGGGATGAGTTGGCCTTGATCTGGTCTAGGTCGGATTCTGTTTTATAGGAGAACGACAGTCCGTAGGGATCGCTTTCAAGATTGACGAGAGGCAGCCTTGAGTCGGGACCTGCAGTCATCTGACTTTCCACGTCGGTGGCATGCGAAGGGTAACGTTCCATGGCGTCATGTTGCTGGCCAGTAGGCGAAAGACATTCTATGGCAGTGCTGGCGGCGCGGCGCTGGTTGTGATGAAATTGGCGAGCGGGTGAGAGAGAACTGCTTGGGCTGGGTGACGAGAGCTGTTGGAGGTGGAAAATGGATGGATGATGAGTTATGGTATTGCTCGCATCAGGACTCATGGTACCGGTTCCTGCAATTATCCAAGCTCATTTGTGGATTGGAAAGCAAGTGCGGAGAAAAGACAATATGGAAACGATTTTCGGTTGAGCTTGTCACAATAGGATTATTAGGTTGAGAAGTCGAACAAGGCGGCGCATTGCATATGTTGGAAACAAACCACTTGGGATGAAGAATAGAAGGCAGACGGGGCGTTAGATGATGAGTCTACTCCTGCCAAGCGCAATTTAATTGGCCAGCAACGTGCGGACGCTAGGGAGGGGTTGTTAAAATTAACCACCCTCATTCTTTCTTTCCTTGATTGGTTGGCTGTTTGATCAAAGTGGGGGGAGGGGTGTGTTGTAGGGTGGTCTAACTGAACATGTAGTGTGGCGTGGCCACGTCGCATTTTTTGCCACAGAGTGCCAGTGCCAGCACTGAAGATGCTGATCAGTGAGGGATAGATAAATCACTCAAGGCTCAAGCCTGTCTAACTACCTCCTTACAGAGGGTTGCCGCTTTTCTGTTGGCCTACATTTAGCCGTGGCTGTATTTATCTTGTATGATCGCGGCACCGGCTCGGCCACTCGCGCCGAAGCAGGAGCCGAGAAAACGATATAGCGCAACGTTGAGGAGACGGAGGCGAGGGATATCCCGTGAAGATAACCTAGGCAAAGAGGATCTAAAAATAACTCTAAGCAAATCGAGGTCAGGAGCTACGGAATCCAAACATTACCGTGCCAGCTTATCCTTCATCGCTTCTGGACCAGGTAGCGCCGAATGTGTAAGTTAAAGACTAGAATTTTCCAATAATACTTGTTAAGCTTATGAGTATATTTGTAAGCCGAAAGTATTCTCTCTCGGACAACTCTGAGAGTATAATTGGGATAGCCAGCTGAGTCGCACGAAGCGTGCAGTGCCAAGGCTGATTTATTTGAGCTATCACGATGCTAGGATGAATCTGGCGTGTGAAGAACCTTACTCCAATGTTAAATTATTCGATTAAGCAAGAAGCCAACCTGCATAAATAAAGACATACTTTAGACAAGAGCTTGAGAGAGAAGAATGAACACACGAGATATATTGAGAATCTCCAAAACGGAAAATCAGCAGTACAATTGTGATTAGCATGGCGCGATCGCCACGCTAACAATTATTAATGCACTATTTTCATGGCATTCGCCCCTAGAGCTTGGCTTCAAGGATGTCTGCAGATCTGCCATCTGTTCTTGACCGCTCCAAAATCCAAGTAACAACATCATGGGCAAATGCATCCCTACAATGGTCGGCATGAAGTTGGTGATACGCTCCATCGTATGATTTTGTAGTCTTGTCCTCCACGTCGTGCTGATTTTGGAGAAAAGACACTGCAGCATCGCAGCAGCAGACTTTGTCATGTGTCCCGTAGGTTAACAAGACACTCTGGACCTGTTTTCCCAGCGTGACCTGGCCGGAGGATAGCAGCGCAGTCCGATCCAATAATGAAGCTAAACCCTCAAGCGTTCCTGTGTTATGACATAAAGGATCATCTCGCACTTCCCGAACCACAGTCTCGTCCCGACTGAGATACTCAGGCGGAACGATGTGTTTCAGCTGTTGCTTGGGTAGAAGCCGCCCAATCAGGCGACCAGCGATTATCTTGATGCTGCTAGGCTCTTCACCAGCCGGGAAACCAATAAAGGGACATTCCAGGATCCATCCTCGAACTTGACGGACGAGGTCGATGTACTGTGGATCTCCTGCCAAGGTCAAGATCTCGCCGCCGCCCATTGAGTGGCCCATCACGAAAATCGGCACTGCAGACTTATCATCCCGGGGTGGTAGCTTATCTTTGATGAAGGCAGCCACATCCGCTACCACTTGTGAAGTTGGGCCGGTCAGACCTTTTTGGGCGGGCTTGGTGACACTCCGACCCCAACCTCGCTGATCCCATCCAAAAACCTGAATTCCTTCCTGTGCAAGCTTTGGGAAGAAATCGTTGTAGCGATTTATGTGCTCGCTAAATCCATGGACGAAGACAAGCTTGGCCACAATACGGCCTTCTGGCTGGTAAGATGTATCAGCAACACTTCAATTATAATATTTAATTTAGGTCAAATTACGAACCGTCCAGGTTTTTGAGTAGAGGGTAGTATCCTTGAGTACGAACTGGCCTTCATCTACCTTGGACATGTTGCTTACTTGCTGAAAAAATATCGTGCTCTGCAACATTATCTTTAAGTTGTACGCCTCACCTTGATGTGGGTGTCGAGAGGGACAGGAATGTGCGGAACGTACCTGTTATTGCTAATAGACCACAAGGCTCTCTAATGAATTATTCCCGGGACCCTGAACGTGTCTCAAGCTATGTACTTGAGAAAAGCAATCTCATGGTTCGACGCGAATGAATCCAAGCGTAGGGGAGGGAGGTTGACGACAGGATTGGCGGGCTGGTGCGGCGCGGCCTAGAAAAGAAAGAAGCATGTGACTGCCACTCGAAGGCCAGGGGAGGGGCATTGAAGGAGAGTATTGTGATTCTATGACACATGACACATACGGAGTACTCCGTACAATTGGAAAGCATAAAAATAGTGGGACTACCTAGGTGTATCGCAACAATTCAATGCTGTTCTGCGTTCGCCATTTTTCTGCTCGTTTACTCTCACCAACACACTGATCTTTTGACGAGCAAAGAAAAGACCTCGGGAATTCTCCTTTCACACCCACGCATGCACACACACACACAATCTCTCTCTCTCTCTCTCTCTCACACACACACACACACACAAAAAAAAAAAAAAAAAAAAAAAAAAAAAAAACCATAAAACTTT
>KQ061702.1:246061-258642 GCA_001008035.1 Atkinsonella texensis
CCCCCCCCACAAAAAAAAAAAAAAAAAAAAAAAAAAAAAAAGCCATCTACTTTTGCTCTACTGACATACTCACTTTGGATCTCCTACTACATATACAAATACATCTAAAATCAAATCATTACAGAGCTGGGTTGTCCATCTGCTGTCTAAGTTTTACAATAGTCTGGCGGGAACTCGTTGCGAGCGGAGCTCATCCTCGAAAGTTGTCTATGGTTACCGGCTGACCTAGGTACGTACCCTTATATACCTGCAAATATCATCAGCCCAGACTAGAAATACAAGTAGAAGGCATGCCCGGGTGACCATCTACAGGCGTTGCTTCACTCTGACAGAACATGATTCTTCCTGCTGTTCGAGACAGTCTTTTGTTCGCTATATGCGAGCTGATGGTACTGAGATATGTGTTCCCGTAGTACTCTTCATGTTCTTCGTCTCTAGAGATCTGCCCCGTTTTGAGCCACATCCGTCTCGCCCTTGGTCTGCCTATTGCGACGATCGACTGGCAAAGTCGCCTCTCTCACCTTCGGGCACCGCCTCCCCCTCCCCCTCCCGCGCCAGCTTTTCTTCTAGCTCTTCGGCTTCGGTAATATTGGGGCCAGAGTCGGATTGCCTGCTGTCAGGAATTTCGCCTCCACTCATCTGCCATTCCATCAACTTATTGAAGGCACTTCCTTCATCTGCAGCAAGTTGAGCGTAACTTCCTATTTCAGCCACCTTGCCTTCTGCGTTAAGAACGATGATCTGATCAGATCGTTTGATAGTCGATAGTCGATGCGCGATGGAGATGGTGGTGTTGTGTCCACGTAGAAGTCCTGCGAGAGCTTCGTTTACCAATGTCTCTGATTCTGCATCCAGCGCTGACGTGGCCTCGTCCAATATCAAAATATCGGGATCTTTGAGCAAAGCACGGGCTATGGCTATGCGCTGTTTTTGCCCGCCAGACAACTGAGATCCCCTAGCCCCAACTTGTGTTTCAAGACCATCAGGCAAGTCGCTGATAAAGTTGCAATTCGCTCGTCTGGCAGCAGCAATGATCTCTGCTCGCGAGGCATGAGGCTTTCCATAGGCAATATTTTCTGCGATTGTGCCGGAGAACAGAACTGGTTCTTGGGATACCATGCCAATTCTTCTTCTCAGAGATTTCACATTCATGGTTGAAATGTCAACTCCATTGATTGTAATCGACCCTGATGTTGGATTATAGAATCTGAGTAGTAGTGAGGCCACAGTAGATTTCCCTCCACCAGACGGCCCTACAACGCAAACGTTGCTTCCAGATGGTATTTCGAAGTTCAGACCGTTAAAGATTTTGACCGCTGGCCGTGTTGGATATGCGAAACTCACGTTATGAAATTTGATAGGGCCTTGCGCAGACTTCACCGGGACACCAACTGTTTGAGGAATGCCTGGACGGCGATCTTGAAGCTCGAAGAGTCTGCTAGCAGCACCGACCCCCTTCATGAGTTCTGAGTAAAAACCAGAGAGACCAAATAGACTGGAGCCAGCAAATGCGGTGTACATCATGAATGATGTGAGGTCTCCTAGAGACATAGCACCGGAGCGCACAAAGCCGCCACCTACAATGAGCATCGCGAGTATAGTCATATTGCCAGCCCATCCAGTAGAGGCGAAGAAAGTCGCGGCAACGAGGGATTCTTTTTTGCCAAGCGCAAATATTCGTCGAATCTGTTTGTTGTAACGGTTAACCTCCTGCATCTCTCCGACAAAGGCCTGGCTTGTCTTGACATTTCCAAGACGCTCTTCAGCAATTTTTGTCAGCGACCCCAAGTTTTTCTGTATCGACCTACTAATGTTTCGAATTGTGCGGCCATATATGACTGCCCCGATAGCAATGGGAGGAAACATAAGCAGAAGCAGCCCGGTTAGCTTTGGACTGGTCCATACCATAATGGCAAACCCAGCCCCGCCGCTGAAAAGAGCACGAAGTCCGTCGCTGAGATTTTGTGTCACTGACTTTCCAACGATGACCGTGTCAGAACTCAGTCGCGAAATAAGATCCCCCACACGATTTGCGTCAAAGAATTCCGCATCTTGAACATAGGTTCGCCTGTAAAGTTGAGACCGAAGTCTGGCAACGACCCTCTCGCCAATAATGCGCAATAGAATGACTCTGCCAAAATTTGCCACGGCTCCGATAGTCAAGATTGCGCCAAGTCCGAAAAAGAATTGATTCAAGGTCAACCCAAACAAGCGCACATCTTCGGCTTCACCTTTGGTTGCCAAGTCCAGGATGCGCCCAACAGAAAAGGGGATGGACATCGTGACACTGGATGATATGACAAGGAAAAAAAATGCCACAGCTAGCCAACGAATCTCCGGTCGGGCAATTTTGATAAGCCTCCAAATCTCCCCAAAGCCAGCCTTGCTCTGGGATTTACCATCCCTCGACAGCCTCGCCGACAGATTTACCTGCGCGGCCTGCGCGGCCTTGTCGCTTTTTTCAAAATCCCAATTTTTGTTTTCATCCAAGATCTCTTCAGGGAGATTGTCCGAGGCTACACGTTTGCCTGTTGTCACTGTTTTGGGTGAGGTTGCTTGAAGCATGAGATGACTTGTTGTGAAGTATCGAACGCATGGCGATTTTCGGTACTGTTGAGGGAGCGCTCTTTCAACATCGACTCGTCGAATAGATGTCGCACAAACTCGTCGCGTCTGATCGCTGAACGTGCCAATGGTGGCGATTGAGATTTGCGGCCAAATGCCGTGATTCAAGAGCCCTTTGTGACATAACCTCACGCGCGGAAAGGAAGTATGTAGTATCGGACGATTCGCTGAGGCCTTGGAAAAGTATACGAGTTCGAGTGTTGACGGAAGCGCCCGCCGCGCGGCACCAGTCACCATGTTGCAAGAGGAGAGCTATTTAGAGGATCCGAAAGTGCTGCATGATAGTTACCAAATAGCATCTCAGGTCAAGCTGGGCGGATAGAAACCTGCAATGTCGCTTGTGCATGTAAAATACCGGGTAAGAACAATTTATCATGCCGTCATACGGATGCGGTCGAGGTTGACAAGATGGGCGTGGGCACAGCTACGAGAAGGTGGGTACGGGCGGGGGGCTATTTATTGGAGGGGAGCCAACAACAAGTCATCTTCCTAGAGCGTTGTACTACACGTACTGCCCCAGGGGCCGTCACTTTTCCAGCGAAAACGTTCATCATGGCTCGGCGGTCAGGCTAGAACTTGCAACACTTTAAATCATAAATCATAGAACAGATTCGCGACGGTTGATGATGCACGGGTAGGTTGAGCCATCAATTTGTAGATCGACTTACGTACTCACCTTTAGATAGGGACTTAACTCTGCATTGAGCTCATTATCTCTAACCTGGCTGGAGCTTTTCGGCAAGACGCACGCATTGGCATTCCATATACGGAGTACAGACCGCCATTCTGTTAATGCATCTCCATCTGCGTTCCAACCCCAACGATAAATGGACGGGTAGAACCTTGCTCTGGAAAATATAACTACAAAAGATACTGCATCAATAATTATCCACACCTTGAGATGAAGTGACTGTAGTGAACATGTAATAACTCCGCAACGATACAAAATTGTAAAGATGTCACCCAATGTACCTTGCGAAGCTAGAGCTCACAAAACGGTTCATGCATGCATGGCCATATTGGTCATGCACCTCCGACTTAAGCATTCCCCCCCTCTTTCAGCATTTGCGCAACTTCGGCATCAATACCATCATCGCCAGCCAGATCGGGAAAGTCTGCAGAATCTTCGACGCATCGTCTCTTGTTGGATCCGTTGGCGGAAACAGGAACGGACTGGTAAGAGAAACCGAAATCTTGGTTTCCGGAAGTGATTGCACTGGTGGGCAAAGTAGCCCCCACTTCATCTGACGCCTTCAACGGTATCGCAGATTGATCGTCTTGTATGGAAGGGGGAGTAAGAGCCTCCATCTCTGGTCGATGTGGTTCTGGGGCGGGACTTCCAAGGTCGCACTCCCCTGATGTTCCACTGCTCTCGGCGGGGCCAAGTGCTCGCATTATGGCCACCTCGACTTGTTGTTTTTTGTCTTCTATCCTTTTTTTTCGCTCTCGCAAGACTTCTGCTGTTCTTTTGTCGCGGGCCAAGGGATCTCGGTTTGTATCTAGGAGCTTCTCCAAGCTCGAAACGAGATCTTCACGAGCTTTGACACATTCTGCAACGGCATTCTCAGCGTTTGCGAGCGTCTTCAGAAGACCATTTAAACGAGCAGCATAGACTGGGGCTGAAGGAACCGCATTTTCGGGATCTAGCTGCTTATCGTACTCTTCGATCGCAGACGCAGTAGTTGTTGTGAGAGGTGCGCTCAACTTCGTCACTTTCTGATGAGAAGTGATCAATGGTGCAAGCTCAGCTGGCACAGAGCTACTGCCGAAAGGTGAACCGCCGAAACCAGCCCTTGGAGCGCCTCGAGCTTTGTCAAGTTCTGCAATAATTTTAGCATCGAGTTTGGTTACAAATGACGTGGCACAGCATCCATCCTGCATTTGCCATCTTTGAACTGAATCTCGCCCTTACACCTACCTCCAAGACGGGCCTCGATGGCCTTCTGTATAGGAATTTCGAAAATGGACCTGTCTTTCCAAACATCCACTACGCGGCGAAGTTTTGCTTGGATTTCGGCGGGAGCGCCTTTGTACGCCAAGGACGTTGCTTCAGCGACAATAGGAGAAAACGCAATCACGAAGTCCTCTTTATGGCGAATTCTTGATTGTTGCACGACTTCTGTGGTAGAGCGACATATTGTTAGTAAACGGCCCTCCACCAAGTATTGCCTATATCAAGCATGAGAAATATCTCTACCATTTGCCAGATACATTAGACTCAATCGTTTGGTGCTGGAGGAGTCTTTCAATCGCTGCATCCAAAGTTGAACGGTCCTATCAGCATGACGGCTGAGCGGTGCAGTGATGTTAGAATGATTATAGGCCGCAAATGTGTTGAGATAGTACTGACCGGTGAAACATTATCCACTGAGCTGCAGTGGCGATGCTGTCATGGCTTTCATTAAGGGACGAAAGCCGCGCAAGAACCGAGTCGTCGTTATAAGCCATCGTCGAGACGCAAATTGCAAAATTGAGATAGCAATAGTTCGGGAGAGCAAGTGAGTGGTTCTTAAATGCGCACCATAGAGGAACGATGCTTGTCTGTGCTTGAGCTATTTGGTCTGTATTGCATTCGAAGCGATTGGCACAAAGACGTGAAATGGTGAGGGTTGTTGAGTGGCTAGTCGACAAACACGGCAATGAACACCTGCATTTAATATCGAGTTCAAAGCCTTTTCCAGTTATAAGTCCAGGAAAATCACGTGCGCTATTCGATAACAATCTGTACTTTTCGAGGAAGATACCCTATCACGAAACGACAGCGTTCCCAAGGGTGTATAATATGTGTTTTGTAATGAATGCACGAAGCAATGGGAAATGTTGAACATGTTGAACCCCCATCGTATGACATTATGCACCCCGTCATATGCAATAGTGTGGGCCTTGTGCTTTATAGAGCACATTATGTACACCGTAGCACTTGAGCTTTTACCTTAGGTACCTAGGTACCTATGCAGGGTACACAGTTTGGAGTGGCTATACAAACAAGCTGCCACCTCGAGCATCACGAAGGAGAACGAGCGTGTCCTCTAAACACACCCACATGTGATCAGAACATAACTGATATAGAGAGAAGAAATGGCGGACAGATTTCCTTCCATCGACGATTTTGATGCCGGAGGTATGCATTTCGTTGGACACAACTTGCTCCGGCTAACTTGCTAATCGTTCTCCAAGCGCAAACCGAAATCAAAGACACCTCTGCTGAGCCATCAGCTGACGACTTCCTCGCAAGAGAAAAGGCCGTTCTAGGCGATGATGCCAATCAATTCATAAATGGCGACGATGCTACACTCGTTGAACCCACTGGTGATTTGCTAGGTCAGGATGCAGCGGGAGAGTCCTCATTTGAGTCGCAATTTCCAGACCTTGCAAGCCCATCGGCAGTATGTATTCTTGTTTCACAGCCCCCATTTGAAACGAGAGCTCACACTATTCAAGGGTATTGGGGGTCCACCAGCTGCCAGTTCAATCACGGGGCCATCTGTCAGCTACAACTCGGGCTACCAGACTCAGATCGAAAACGAAGAAGAGCCTGAAGTCATCCGACAATGGCGGGAGCAGCGTGATGCTCAGATTGCTAAACGCGCAGAACAATTCGCCGCCCAGCGCGAGGAGATCATCAAAGAAGCACAGCAAAATATCGACGACTTCTACGAGAATTACAATACCAAGAAAGAAAAGGGGATTGCGCAGACTAGAAAAGAGGCCGAGCAATTTCTTGCTAGTCGTGAGGACACTGCATCGGGTGGCACGAGCTGGGAACGTATTGCCAAACTTGTCGATGTCAGCGGCAAGGGTACGAAAGGCGGTGCTGCGGGATCTGGGAAAGAGCGTTTTCGGGAAATGCTTACGAGCTTGCGAAAAGATGAGAAGGCCCCAGGCGCTACAGGTTATTGATAACTCTTATAGAGTCAGACAGATGGCGCGGTATTGATTGAGATAGAATAGTCTCCCGTTTTGAACAAGTTCCTGAATGAGCTTGTCCGAGAATGTGAAAGGGACTTAGGCTGTAATAAATCCGAAGATTATCTCTTTCTTCATCCTCAGGAGAGATTCAATTGTTTGTCTAATACATTTTCTCAGAATGACATATGAAAAGTCGCAAATTCCACTTGTGACACCAATAATAAGAATATCATGTGAAAAGGCATGTCAACATCCTCCGTGGCTCTCCATCAAGATTTATCGACACATGACCAATCTTAATCCTTGCCGAACCAGGTGTTGTGGCCAGTGACCTTGCGTCCAGCGGCGTACATAGTGGCTAAGATTTGTCAGATATTGAATAGCAAGAAATGCAACTATAATTTTTTGGGTAGTATACGGACCTCCGAAGCCACCCCAAAGGACAATGAGATAAGGAGTCATGTACCAACGGCTGCGGGAGCCCTACTCAAAGTCAGAGCGCCGTTCATAGTTAAGATCAAACTTGACCGATAAAACGTACAATCATCCAGAGACGGGTATGTGCCTTATAGGCTTGCTGATAGAATCGCTGGAGCTCGGGCACTTTGTTCTTCGCATCGATCATACTGCGAGTTGTTTAGTGCACCGTTTGCATATTTAAATTTCTGAAGTAGAATCCATCAGGCAACGCAGCCGGAGCAGATGGGGGATCGGAGAGATGTATTCGCAGATAAACAGCTTACCCCATTTTGATAGCAGTGTTTATGTTTGCTGAAGAATTTGGAAGGGTGAGATTGAACTGGAGTATAGTCTACCGAGGGTGCATTTCAAGCGGAAGTGAGGCCATTGCGAATGCAGTGGTTGCCGAAGTGAATGACTCAGCAACGCTAGGCCGAAAATAAGCACTGAGGTTCCACCTTGTAATCAGTTCTCCTGCAAGAAAAACAATTAAAATCAACTCAAAATCAACAAGCATTGATATGCCACTCCTCTTTGAGACGCAAATTCGGGCCATTTCTCATCAAATGTTATTTTATTTCTCTTGTTAGACTTGGTTGGATCAAGTTAAATCTTGCATGTAGCACCCTTGGGAATGCGGAAATCTAACCTGATTCCCAGTCACTTGCCGAATACTGTCCAAATATTGTTAACGACCTCAGGGACAATTGCGCGACAAAGGCCTCCATCATCCGGGCGATGCTCTACTGCCCTAATACGACCCTCTGTTGCGTCAAGTGAAAAAACTCGACGAACCGCATATTTCGATCCTCGATATGTCGCCACTGTAGTGGTCGTGCCCAGAAACATCCTGTGTTGTCATTTCTGCTCTACGTCAAAATCGTCAAAATTGAAGAACCAGGCCAAACCAGGGGAGGCTGGTAGTCAAAATTTGGCGACTCTGGGCTCACTGGATCCCATAACAAGGCCACTAGATTTGGCTAGGACGCTTTCAGATGATGTAGACCTGGCTGTATCGTCCAAACAGTCCGATGTGTCCACGCAACCAGGACGGCAAGATCGGCGGGATAAGGACACGTGGGAATTTTATCAACGGTTGCAATCCGATGAATATCTGGAAATATTGAGCCGAAATGACGCCTACACGCTTCGCGACGCAATCCTGAGTACTGCATTGACGGCCAATTCTCGATTGGCTGTGGTAGTTGATGCAGCTCATCGCCTTCTAGACAAAAACAAATTTCTCTGGCCAGATCTATACATAAGAGTCATGCACCATATGCTCAAGTATGGTCATCATGATGATATTATTAAATGGCATTCATGTCTTACGCCGAGGTTCTCACCATCTACAGACATATTTGGTGCTATGCTCTCAAGTTTCATAGTCGATCCATCGTCGCACATTCAGAGTAATTTGACAGCATTATATGTCTCTAGCACAAATAAGCGATTGTATGATTACATCATACCAGTTCTCTTCGCTGCTGGTCAATCGAAGCTAGCTCGGTTTTGGCGGAAGAAATTGCTCGTCTTTCGAGACGTTCCGAACTCGATCAGATCGAAACCTTTCCTGCAATTTCTTGTCCAGTACTACCCTTCCATACCTCTCACTAATGAGGAGAAGACAATTGTCGAAGCGACAAATAACATAGTCAAAGAATGGTCCCTGCAGAGGGACGATCATGATGATGCTAATGAAGGTCAATACAGTGACAGCATAGTAGCGAGATGGTTTGCAAGCACTTGGACTTCCATTGATTTTGCTGTCAATGTTGCACAAAGCCTCGGTCTTCGTGCAATTGGCCCTAGATCACTTCAGTCACTTGCGTTGCGAGAATCAGGCGCAAAGATGGTCACCTTGCGAATTGCTCGCATCGAGAAGCTGGGGATCGGGATTTCAACTCAAAACTATTGTAAAGCTCTAGTGTTCTTTGCCCGACATGATGAAGAATCTCTTCTTGCAGATCTGTTGGCCTGCGACATACACCCCGATGAGTTCGACGATGTTGAAACACGGCAGATGCTCATGGCGGCATCAGTGCGCAATGGAGACTGGAGAAGAGAAAAACTGCTCCAAGGTGTTGAGTGGGCAATCAATTCTGACCCGTCATCTCATGATCTCAATGCTCTACTAAGTTCAGAATTAGCTTCAAAGAGGCTCGGTAAAGTGAGACGAGTGTTGGATAGAATGGAAGCTCTGAAAGTCAACATGGACCAGTCGAGCGCTTCGCAATTGCTCGAAATTTCATTTCGTCGGGTAGGTAAACATCCCAAAAAGAGGCATCGTCGAGCTGATCAGCCGCACACCAAAATTCAGCCTCTGGTCAACGGAGCTATTGACATGATTCGTCGCGTTGCTCTTCACGATGTTGCTATACCTTTGCGATACTGGGAGCGATTACTCTACAATCTGGGTCGTTGTTGTCGCTTTAACGAGCTTCAGCAGCTAAGTGAGGAGATCGTCCAACTGTATTCCCCGCCCATGGGTGGGCTGGTGCCTATCTGCGTGGAGGATCTTCCTCATACTTTGCTGGAGCGGCAAGCTGCGACTGGTACATCAATTTGCACATCAGAGGTTTCGGCGTTTGCAAAGGACGGGAAGCAAGAGCTGTCTCAAATCTGGACAGCGTCCTGCAACAACTGCTTCAGCAATTTCGACAACTCGAAGGAACATGAGGCCGGCTGCCGAAAGGATGAAACAAACATAACTGGTTCAGTTGTGGAGGGTTTTCAACGTCAGGAGCCTTTCAGACAAAATATACCCGCGGACCTTCCTTTCGCTCATCGATATCATCCTGTCCGGCAAATCTTCAGCGCTCGCCTTCAGCGATCAATCGTCCGATGGGGATTCGATCAGATGTTGAGGATGTCTCCCAGTTGTTCACCGTTCACATATTCCGAAGGCAATGGGGTCGTTGGTCACGATGTCGCTTGTGGGGTGCGATTGTTAGCGCGCTTACGAGACCTTGGGGTCCGCATTGATATACAGGTCGTCCGAACGACAATCGTGTCACGCATCGCGCTTGGACAAGTGGCAGGCCGTCAAAAAGCTCGCTGTCGAGACATACATGAATCGTCGCTCGAGCATTTGAAGCTTCTTCTTGACGAGGCATGGGGCTCAGAATTTTTTCCGAGCACATCTGAGATGATGCGACAGCTTGACTTGCAGAAGCCCAAACTTTGGGAAAGATATCCCAGACTATTCGGGCAGTCATTCGATTAGCGATGCTATATACATGCAAAATAGCTGGCTCGGTAATATAGTCCGCGCCGTGTGAAAAATATATACACATGGAACAAGAACTCTCACGTGCAGGTCATTTGATACCCATTATTAAACACTCCAGTATTATTTGTGGAATCTTGTCGTGGCAAACTTCTTCCAGGGCTCTATCTGATATAATGCTACAACGAACAGCCAGTATGACGGAAAATCTTGTGGTATCCAATATATCTCTGGCTCAAATGAAAATGTGCTTCTTGTTGAGTTTAATATCCACCTTACTCCTTCTTTTTGGGTTTTACAAGGAGAAGGATGAATAGGCCAAGAATAATTATTATCAGCAATAGAATGATCTTCCGTTTAGTTGTCCTTCTCTGGTATCCTGATGCAACCTTGAGCTCTCGATCAGCTCCTTTGACATCCTCGTACATGCGCTCAACATTGTAATCAATACGATCTAGCATAGTTCCTTGGTCGATGACCATATTTTGTAGGTCACGGAATAAATCAGAAAGTTCGATGATCCCCTGCGCTATGTCCTCAATCTCACGCTCTCGCTGCGCTATAGCAGCATCATTGGTGTGCAAGAATTTCTGTCGAGATGCTGCCTGTAAGGTGGATTGCGAGAATGATCGATCTGCATCGGATTCTTGTAGCGAAGGGTCCATATATGAATTACCCTGCGGCGTAGATGACCTATCCACTGGTGTGAAGTTGCCCAGGCCACCCATATCCCGCAGCTCTAAACGGCGCCATTGAGTTAGCTACAAAACCCCATTTAAAAAGTCTCATTAAGGAACACTCGCTTTTTAGATAGGCACTTTGCTTCTTTCTGAAAGAAGCACTCGCTTCTTGAACCCTCGTTGCAAGAGATATTTGTAGGTTCTTGGCCATGATCCCCTCAGCTTTCGTGAGAGACCCGGACTGTTTAGCTTCTCGGACGAGGTTCTCAATTCGCTGGATTCTGCGGTGGCATTCGTGGAAAGACTTCGTTATTTGTTGAGTCAATCGTTCAATCTGCGACTCCTCAGCTTTCTTCGCCTCGTCATCGTTGAATCCGGGAAGAACATGTTTTTGATGTAGCTTTTCAAGCTCCTGGCCCTTTGTAGCAACTTCACCCAAGAATTCATTTATTTCATCGGATGCGTCAGCCCACCGAGGAGGCAACAAGTCCATTTCGATTACGGCATCGCCATCATCTTGAAAGTTGCTGTTTGATAGCAGCCCTCGCCTATCCTCGGAATCATGTGTGTTTCTTGAGGACGCGCTTGTAAAGGCAGAGGCGCCAGCTGCATTGGAAGCGCCATACTTGTTTCGCTGAATCGGGTGGTGCGCATATGACTGGCGGTAAGAGATATAGCTGCAGGCCAGGTGGTCAGAAAGCATAATCACAAAGACGTTGTAGCGCTGCTGTAAAGGACATCCTAATCAATGCCATCAGTATATGCAAAATGAACATACAGGTTGGTGCGGTCTCGCCACATGGCGGACGCCAGAAAATTGCACCGTGGTCGTCGCAGTGGCAGATATGCTTGGGTATAATAACTGTTTGTTTATTAGAGGTAGTGGTTCCGAGTTTTACTCGTATTGCGCCGTGCGAAGGCGGTGGAAAGTTGCAAAGGCTGATATTGAAGTCACAAGGAACACCGGACGTAGACTTGGGTAGAATGAAGCGCGTGGACAATGTGAGCGTCTTAGATTGCCTGCGCAGAGTGAAGGCAAATAGTCGTGGTCGAAATGTCGAAGAGACTCAATCCAATGCCACAGTTGGAAGGGGCGTAGTGATAGAGGACATCAGGTCATTACGAGCTACCGAAGTACATACCAGGTATCCAAGTATCAGTTGCTTGAATATCTAGCTAGGTAGGTACCTCAGGCTACTTGATGTATGTGTGTCTGTCATTAGTCCTCACTAAGAGGGTCCGCGAAGCCACGCACACAGTGCGGATGTAGGAACGCATCAATCACCGTCGTACCAGGTCCTGTATCTAGGAGGTAGTTTGTTCTTATGCCCAGCTGGACACAGACCAGGAAATGCGCTTTTCAGAATTTGCATTTCACAGACCAACTGGTCACCTTTGGAATAACTCGTTTGCTTGTGGCGCGATGGAACCTGCATGTAGTCTAAATGGTACCTCTCGAATCCGACCAAAGGTCTGGAATTCCAAGCGAACACTGCGACAATTATTGCTACCTAGCTGACAATGCTAGTCTAATACGGCTTAGCGGCCACATATCCATCTTACAGCTGTTGTCTCCATAGTGTCGTCACTTGATACACACTGTCGAACACACAGGTCAATCCTCTAATTTCCAGCTAGCTTTGAGTCATATCACTCTCAGCCCCCACCCCCCCCCACCC
>KQ061702.1:259417-343904 GCA_001008035.1 Atkinsonella texensis
CCCCCCCCCCCCCCCCACTTGTGGTTTCCTTCCACGACGACTCCTGAACTGACGTTACTTAGTTCCCAACTGCGCCAACCTGCACCAAACATACGTCCACCCACCATCGTCCAATTTTTTCGCCTTTTTCGCCGCATCACTTCTTTGATATTTGCTCTTAAAAACATGGTAAGTACCTCTTGGGAGAATAGCCAATATCGGCAACCACGTCCTCAAGGCTGCGCAACCCCACACTCTTGAGTGAGGGGCCGATTTTCAGCTAGTGGTGGGAGCTTCACGATCCGAACACCAATTGACGTTACTCGGTTAGGCCGACTCTCTTACCGAGGAGCAGGTCTCCGAGTTCAAGGAGGCATTTTCTCTGTTTGTAAGTCACACATGAGCCTGAAATGCTACTTGTTTGCCTGCAGTTGCTAACACACTTCGCTCGTGATAGGACAAGGATGGTGACGGTGAGTGCGCATCTCATAAACAACCCGTCGCCGACGGGCGATACGAGAAGGCCTACATCTTCCTACGAGCCCGCTACATTGAAGCACCGCCGTCGTCAGTGGTGTCTGTCGTAATATAGCGATTTGTTCTTCGGCGCGCCATATTAACGTCTGCCACTTGCAGGCCAGATCACCACCAAAGAGCTAGGCACCGTCATGCGTTCACTGGGACAGAATCCTTCCGAAGCCGAACTGCAAGATATGATCAACGAAGTTGATGCCGACAACAACGGTACCATTGACTTCCCCGGTGAGTCAATATGTAGATATCTGTCCACTGTTCGAAAAGCGATCTGCCTTTGCCAACAATGTACCTTCCTATGCACATTCCTGGCCCTCCTTCTCTATAGTGATCTGCCACCGCTATGCGTCATTACGAGATGGAAGTTATTCGGTCTAACTCTGCTTTCAAATCATAGAATTCTTGACGATGATGGCTCGGAAAATGAAGGATACTGATTCCGAAGAAGAGATTCGAGAGGCATTCAAGGTTAGAGCTTTACAGTCAATACTTCAAACGGCAAAAGTCTCATGTTTATATTATAAGGTTTTCGACCGCGATAACAATGGCTTCATCTCGGCAGCTGAACTGCGCCACGTCATGACCTCTATCGGCGAGAAACTTACTGATGATGAAGTCGATGAAATGATTCGCGAGGCTGACCAGGACGGAGACGGCCGAATTGACTGTATAGTAGTACTTGTCGCTTGATTTTGTGAGATTACTGACCTTTTCAATAGATAATGAGTTCGTTCAGCTTATGATGCAGAAGTAAACCACGGCGAAAATTTCGAGGTTGCGAGTGGTCTAGTTTGGCGAAAGCTTTCCTGCAAAGAAAAGAGGTAGTGCTTTTTTTCTAATATCGCTGATAGCAGTCTGCAGCGAGATGCTGGAACCGTGGATTACGTGGCTCCGCAGAGGGTTGGGATGGACTTTACGTTCTCCTTCCTTTTGTTTCATACTCCCCTCTTGGTTCCTTTCGTTGCATGAAAATGTCAAATTCTCCAGGGTTATTTGACAACTGGACTGTTTTCTTGTGAACCAAGGACCATGATAGATTTGTCACATGTTCTAATATTTCTGTCGTTGTGCTCCGGCAACTGCTTGGCCTTATGAAAGCACTAGAAAACTAGTTTAGGAAAGCCAAATCAATCTATCCTCTCATCTGTGTGCTTCGACGTAATTGATTGGGGTAAAAATCTTTAATGCACGGACTCATTTGGCTTCAAGCAATTTCGTGGATGACAGTCATCGAGTGTGTGTATGTTTCTTAAGTGCTAAATTTGGCTGAACATCAGTAGTATAGGTTGGTGAGTATAATCAAGGCATTGCCCAAGGCTGGCGGCGCCTGTTCATTGAGGCTCAAGAGTGATGGAGTCCAAAGTAGTAGCATTATGCATGAGATGCAAATTATTTCTAAGTATTTAAAGTCCCGCACGGTCGATGAGAGATATTTATCTACGTAAATACCTAGGTAGGTAGGTAGAAGGCAACTTCGATTTTCCTCATTTGGTGCCGATTGCTTGGTACAAATCGGGCCGTAGATTTTCCCAAGCCGCTGTCTCCGAATGGCCAACGCCACTACTCAACTACTCCGTATAGGGTATAGCGGTGTGAATGCCCCACGTTCGACAACCCATATTCCATATTGCAACAGCTGGTCTTCTGGCCACAGTCCGCCAGCGTCGGTTGCATGTTGACAGCCAGCAAGAGCTTTGTCTGGCAACACGCATCAAGTGCACAATTCACCAAGCCATAGAACCCTCCTCTATTATTTAAGCCATCAACGCTTCTTATATTTGGGCCCGCAGCTTTCAAGGTTGCCAGAGCCTTAGTCGGGCATCTGCTCAACCAACGACGAGCGAATCGCGTGGACCTAGCCATTATGAGCTCACGTAAGAACACTCATGGACGTACTTCCTGGCCGTGCCTAGAATCTGACATTGAAATAGTAAAGCAGTTCATACGCAACGTTCGTGCGGCCAAGACGATCGCTGACGAGCGAGCTGTGATCCAGAAAGAGAGCGCGGCTATACGAGCTAGTTTTCGGGAGGAAAGCCACGATCACAGTGTCCGGTGGGTTCTCACGCGAATATTTAGGGTCTTTAAATTGTAATATGGGACTGATTTTCTAAAATTAGCCGCAATAATGTCGCAAAGCTGCTGTATCTGTTCACTCTCGGTGAACGAACTCATTTTGGCCAAATTGAATGCCTGAAGCTACTCGCCTCCCCCCGATTTGCCGATAAACGCCTTGGACACCTAGCAACCAGCTTACTGCTGGACGAAAATCAAGAAGTGCTGACACTTGTCACCAACTCCTTGAAGAAGTATGTTGAATTTTGGGCCAGTCTTTCGAGCGATTGCTAGGCCGTAAAATTGAGCCACGTGCTAACTATGCTGTAGTGATCTGGCACATTCCAATCAGTATATCGTTGGGCTTGCCCTCTGTACTCTAGGGAACATCGCCTCGATTGAAATGTCAAGAGACTTATTTCCTGAGATTGAGGCCCTCATTACTACATCTAATCCCTACATTCGGCGAAAAGCGGCGCTTTGTGCAATGCGGATATGTCGTAAAGTCCCCGATCTGCAAGAACATTTCCTCGAGAAAGCCACACATCTATTGGCGGACAGAAACCACGGCGTTCTCCTTTGTGGTTTAACATTGGTCACGAGCCTGTGTGAAGCTGATGAAGAAGAAGGAGGTGAAGCAGGCATAGTGGAGAAGTTTAGACGCTTTGCCCCTGGTCTTGTAAAGACTCTGAAGGGCCTTTCAACATCTGGTTACGCGCCTGAACATGATGTCACCGGCATTACGGATCCATTTCTCCAAGTCAAGATTCTTCGACTGCTCAGAGTGCTCGCGGTGGGGGATGTGAACATCAGCGAACAAATCAATGACATCTTAGCACAAGTCGCCACCAATACAGATTCATCAAAAAATGTCGGGAACTCGATCCTTTATGAGGCGGTCCGTACTATATTGGACATTGAAGCGGACTCCGGACTCAGAGTGCTAGGCGTCAATATTCTCGGCAAATTTCTGACAAACCGTGACAATAATATACGCTACGTGGCTCTCAACACTTTGATCAAAGTTGTCGCAATTGAGCCTAATGCGGTTCAGAGACATCGGAACACGATACTGGAATGTTTGAGAGATCCAGATATCAGCATCAGAAGACGTGCTCTCGATCTCAGTTTCACTCTCATAAACGAGAGCAATGTTCGTGTATTAATCCGGGAACTTCTAGCCTTTCTGGAAGTAGCCGATAACGAGTTCAAACCAACCATGACGAGCCAAATTGGAATTGCCGCTGACAAGTTTGCACCAAACAAAAGATGGCATTTTGATACAATGCTGAGAGTTTTGTCCTTGGCAGGAAATTATGTCAAGGAGCAAATTCTTTCATCCTTTGTTCGCCTGATAGCAACCACTCCAGAGCTTCAGAATTATGCCGTACGAAAATTGTATATTAATCTCAAGAACGACATCACACAGGAAAGTCTCACACAAGCTGGTGCCTGGTGTATTGGGGAGTATGCAGATTATCTCCTGAAAGGTATCCGACCCGACGAGGACGAACACGTTCTTGCAGTCGAAGAGCACGATATTATTGACTTGTTAGCAATGATATTGAACAGTAGCTATGCTTCTCAAGTGTCAACAGAATACATTATCACGGCTATGATGAAGCTTACTACTCGTTTCGCTGACGCTTCGCAGGTTCAACGAATCAGAAACATCTTGCACAATAACCAGACCAGCCTCGATGTGGAGGTACAGCAACGAGCTGTCGAATATAGCAACCTATTCTCATTTGATAGCATTCGTCGTGGCGTTCTGGAAAAAATGCCTCCACCTCAGATCAAGGAGTCGTCCCGTGTGTTCGGTCCAGCGCCTAGCAAAAAGTCCAAGGCCACTCGCAGGAAGTCCAAGGTCATAAAGCCCACCGAACAAGACCTTCTCGATCTCATGGATACGCCAGCGCCAGCGACGTCCAGCACCACGCAAGCTACAAATTCCGACTTGCTGGCAGACATTCTTGGAGACAGCGGGCAATCTTCATCGTCTCCTCCACCCGGAGCCAGCATGTCCTCTATCATGGATCTTTTCGGTTCCGGTACAGCTCAAGCTGCCACCCATCTAGCGCCATCATCGGGTTTGGACGCAATCAACACACACTCAGCCGCATCTCAACCTAGTCAAGGCGAGCCAGTTCACCATCCTTGCTACCATTCAAATGACCTAGAAGTCAGAATGCAAGTCCAGAGGAACGCTGAAGGCATCATTCAGGCAGTAGCCCGGTTCCACAACTCATCATCGTCCATTGTACTTTCCAATGTTGGACTGCAAGCGGCAGTTCCCAAATCCCAGAAACTTCAGTTACTTGGCATTTCTTCCTCAGAATTGAGGCCTCATGCGGAAGCCACCCAGATAATGAGAATTTCTGGATGCAAAGGGGTACGTGTCTGTTCTTGCAAGTTTTATCTTTGGTTTTGTTCTATTCGATTTTTTTTTTTTTTTTTTTTTTTTTTTTTTTTTTGGTGGATGAAACTCCTCTTGGTCTCAAACATACCTTACATTTTGAACACGTTCTCTTTGTACTAACTAGCAAAACAACAGGCATTACGATTGCGGCTTAGAATCGGCTATACACATCCTTCTGCGGGACAAGTCATGGACCAAGTGAACTGGACAGAATCTTGACGAGCTATAACTTGAGCGGTCTAGCAGAGTGACATTTGAAATAGCAAGCATTCGTTTTTGTTTTGCGGTCATCGAGTTCGTCAGAGCTATTTGCGAGTCATGTGAAGTATATAAATTTCGATGTTTGGTGCCTAGATATGACCTCAACGATTTGATCGTCGCACCTCCGTCTAAGAACACAAGTGAACTTAATTTACGACACCCCATGTTATTCTTGGCGTTTTCGAGTACTGTGATTATAAGGCAGCCGAATCTAGATTCGGAATGGCCCGAAAAGTACATGTCATAAGCAGAGATATGCCTAGGCAATCACATACAGTCGGCCATGCCTCGATCTATACCTCTCAAAAGGGAACATGAAGGGCAATGCTGTACGATTTGGGTCCGCGTCCCAATGCTGGTCCCCCAAGCAACAAGAACATCCAAGGTCGTTTCGTTAGTGGTCAAAGACTGGCTTTCCGTTTTCCTCCAATTATTAGCCAAAAGCATTGCTGTGACGTAAATGGTAGCCTTAGTTAGTGAGCCTCCACAACTTTCCGCACCACGTGTAGAGCAACGCCATGTTATCCGCGTGCTATCTGCCCACATCGCCGAACTTGAGTCCTAGGCTCTTCTTATCAAAGAAAGAACCACCAGCCTTTATAGTAATTTGAGAACTGAAACCTCAATAAAGTGAGCTGAGCGCAAGGACTTCATCAACCCCTTCATGATAAGGAGGACTACATCCTTTCAGTGTTCCACGCCAATGACGAGTAAGTGATGTCACTATTAGCAGATAGCATAAGGATGACGCACATCAACAGCGTGGTGCTAATTTGGTTGCATCGAGTCCTTACTTGTCCGATGCAGAAGCTGGAATTTGGGCAGGTCCTGCCTGTTCCGGAGAAATGCGCCAGAGATTCGGGTACACTCTCTATACTTGTAAAGAAGAAAATTTCACACTTGTAGCCCTCCAGCTATGACTGATGAACTGCTCTGATCACTTACGGATTTGAACGCTAAGCTGGACATTTTACTGGATCACGTTATTGTTGAAATTGGTGGTAAATTAGATAATTTCTTGAAGTTCGTCATTTATAACTGACTGGACGAGAACCAGGAAAGATTTAGAGCTCACCTGGTGTTTCTAGTGTTGAGATCGGTCGTGGTCGTGACAAAATACAGAGAATAGCTTTAGCGCCGATTTTAAAGTGTTTTCCTGGATCCGAATGTTAGATCACGCCGAGAACTGCCTGCCCTTATTACAGCAGTTCATTTCCAATTGCCACCCCATTCCAAGTCCGCCAGAAGAAAAACCCCCTTCTACAGAAAGAGATCTTGAGCCTTCTGCCTTTTTTTGCTACGCGCTGAATTTGACAACTCCTGCCCAGCGTTCGAGATGCCCAATTTATCGGGGAAGAGCTCTCGCGCGTTGGCAGAAGCTGCACCTTTGATGGCAAAGCCACTTGCTTCGCTTCCTCTTTGGTTTGCCGACCCTCTGATACTGAAACCTCCCTCTTCTGCTTGAGGAACAGACACGATCTTTGGCATGTCTTCGTCTTTTAATCTGGCTGAACCAATTGATTCCTCGAGTTGATCTAGCCTACTAATCTTGTCCGTTGCTGTGACTGGAAAAAGTTCTTTGCCCTGATTAGCACCAGAAATACGGCTTTTGATAGACTTTGCAACAGTCCTGTTCTGATGAGAGGACCGGTCTAATATATCCATGTGTGTATGGTCGTCGTGATTTCGCCGCGGCGAGGCAGATCGGTCCCTCCTTGATCCTCGATTTGCGAAGAGTTCCTTTCCGCGATTAGCTGCACAGTGCAATCTTTCCCGGCTATCAAGGCTTCCACTGCGCTGGGAAGGGCGATGGCGGGGTGCGTCATCATACATGCTGGCCTCGAAGGTTTCGACATCATCATCCGATGCATGCCCACGTCGAATGCTACTTCTGGAATAGCTCCCTTCCCTGTCTCGATATTTCGATTCGTAGTGTTTCTTTCGGCGCACCTCTGGGTCATGTTCGGGATGCAACAGGTAGTACCGACTCCTTAGAGCCGCTCCAGCCTGTTTTCTATCACTCTTGAGGGCGATGCGTACTTGGAGTGAAACACTGGGTCTGTCATCCCACGGTTTTGCGGGAAGACTTTCTCCCAAAGTAAGAGCCGTAGCGTCCGCTATTTCTATGACACTCAAGGAAGTGATAGCTTCGCGAGCCACAGACTCATTGTCAAATACAAGATTGGCCGATGTGTCGTCTATCCATTCGATCTTGTCAACTGGGCCAAAGTGAAGCTTGACATATGTTTTGATATCGTCGGTGTGTAAAGTGTCAACTCCTCTGATATTTATTTTCGACGGCACAAGCGTCTGCTCATCATCATGGGGTAACGAAGTTTCATCGTCTGCGACCTCGCCGGGTTCTTCAACCTGTTCTGATTGCTAGACAAGCTGTTAGTTGGGACGCAGATGGTGCAGTCAGACGAGAGGAATGTGCTGACCAGAATATCATCCGCCTGTGGCAATGCGTCTATTTGCAGCCCATGTGTGACGTCAGCTGCATCACCCATTTCAATGTCCAAATCCATGATTCGCGAATTATGCTCAATCAGAGTCGATAGATCGATGGCTAGATTGTATAGTCGAAACCTCCCACTCAGGCAGAGAAAAAAACGCCCAAAAGAACAAAGAAAGATATTATCGCGTCACTGAAACACTGAAAACGATTCTACCCGGACTCTTTTGTAAAGATCGTTCGACGGCGCAGTTTCGTTTCGTCTTGAGTGAAGTACTAAAGCAAGTGTACACGGACTTGTTGTCTTGTAGCGCCCATGTCAATAGGCAGGTGTGAATAGGTCATGCGACAGTCCATTGAGATTTGTATGTATGTACATAACTGCAGGTGGTGGCCCCCACACAACCAGCACACAATCAGATAACGGGTAGACAGCCAAAACAGCCGCCAACAGCTGCTAACAGCAAGCAGCCCCGCGGCAAATACCAAAATCTCTTGAGCGTCAAATGTCAACCAGGACAGCTCACCCGCAAACTTTTCCCTTCCCTGCATTCGCTGTCTATCCTTGGCTACCACCTCTTTGCGAAACCCAAAGCAAGACGCCTTTGCCTGTATCATCATCGAAAGTCACCATATCACGGGCCGAACCCTTGTATTCCTCTTGACACAGGCCACATTCTCGATCTTGATCTCAACCTCATCTCAGGTAGTGCTCTGGCTGCCTTGGCCTTGCAGTCGACATGCCGCAAGCCTCTGCGACTTCCCTCGCGTCCCTACTACGCGCAACATCAATAGACGATCATGAGGAAATTCTAAAAGTTGCCAGTGCTGCCCTCAAGGCCGACAAGAACGACCAGCTGGCACAATATACGAGAGTGATAGCTTTCTTGAAACTAGACCGATTCGATGATGCTTCCCGTGCTATATCAGAGGGTGGAGTCAAACTAGAAAGCACTTACGCGTTGGAGAAGGCGTATGCTTTGTATAAACTGGGCAAACTCGATGAAGCCGCCACAGTCCTATCCTCGACAGGACTTCGCAATAGAAGCCTCAACCATATTGCAGCCCAGGTCGCGTATCGTGCAGAGAACTTCGACGAGGCTCAATCAATTTACCACCGACTCCTCGTCACTGATTCACATGAAGAAGACCATGATGTTAGGATCAACATTCAAGCCGCTCAAGCCCAAGCTGATTGGATACGTAACGCTATTCCGGATAGATCCGAAGTTCCAAAAGTCTTAGAATCGTTCGAGTTATGTTATAATGCTGCTTGCGTCAAAATTGCCCAGGGGTCTTTGAATATTGCAGTTAAGCTTTTGCAGCGTGCGCTTGCCCTTTGCGACGCCTCGGATGAGCTTACTCAGAAAGAGAAGGAAGAGGAGCGTAAACCTATTTTGGCACAACAAGCCTTTGTCTTGGCCAAGCTCGGCGACGTCAATCGCGCTCGAGATATACATCAAGCTTTAAATCATGGCGCGTGAGTCTCGGCACAGCTTTGTGAACATTATTCTCACCTTCAGGACCATTTTCGTCCACTAATTCAATACGTTTAACTGCAGGAACTCTGACCTGGATCTAAGCATTATTTGTCAAAATAATTTCCAGGCTCTGGACAATGCGCCCCACAATCCTTTCTTATTAGAACGCCAGTTTGCAACTTGGATAAAGTCTAGCAGTGAAGCTAAGCTGTTTCATCTCCAGTCAAACATTCTCGCGAAGAATTCCTCGATTGTCAGCCTCTGGGCACATAAAATACATGGTGTTAAGACAAGAGCGCACAAGACTGTATGCCAGGCTCGCCAGCCATCCTATAGTCCCGAAATCAACAATATGTCCGTCATCGCAGCCACAGCAGAAACGCAAGGCTTGACTGAGAAGGACATGCTCCAACGCCTAATCAGTCTTTCGAAGGGGCGGCCCCTTGACACTGCCATTGTTCTGATCATAACTCAGCTTTATTTGCAACGACGCAATGCCGGAGCAGCTCTGCACACGCTCGAGTCGTTCTTCTCCCGACTGGAAGATTTTGACAATGACCCATGTCAAAAAGTTCGCTTCAGTCCAGGACTGATATCCCTGGCTGTAGCTTTGAAGAAAATTCAAAGGCGGGACAACTCGGCAAAATCAGAACTCATCAAAGCAGCGAAATTCTGGTACCAACATCCAGCCAGGTTAGCTTATTCGCTTCTCAAAGAAGCGGGCGTCGAGCTCGTATCCTCATCCAAGAAAGATGATCTTGCTCTGGCAGGCGCTATATTCAGGAAGCTGAATGAAGAGGAGGCAACCTCACCCGTCATTTCTGCTGGTTTGGTGGCCGCATTAGCTGCCAGTAATGTATCTATGGTTGAGCAGCATACGGCGCAGCTGCCTTCTATAGACAATCTCATCAGTGGCATTAATGTGGACAAACTCATTGATTCGGGTATCTTGGCTAGTCCCAGGACATCAGCAACTAAGAAAAGGCTTTCTCCTAGTGACAACGCTGGCGAACGTGCGATGAAGAGACGGAGGAGGAAACTGCCCAAAAACTTTGTGGAAGGACAAGCTCCGGATCCAGAAAGATGGCTCCCACTGCGCGACAGAGCATCTTACCGAGCGAAAGGCAGAAAAGGGCGAAAGAAATTGGAGTCAACTCAGGGCGGCGTGGTAAAGGAGGAAGAGACAATTGGCCTTGTAGGTGGTGGTGGCGTCAGAATAGAGAAGGCCACATCGTCAAATGCGTCCAAAAAGAAGAAGTCCAAGAAGTAGTGTCTTAATTGATCCAACGGTTCTGCTAAGAACGAAACACACACTCACTCCTACAAAAGCCGCTTACGGACGTGACACTACAGAATTGTATTGTGCGGGAAGACCCTCACCTGTGACATGAAGAGAGTTGGGTTACCGCAAGATCTTGTAATTTTGCAGTAATCAGATTTGCTGGATAAGAAGAGCAGTCAAGATAAATAGAAGAGCTTATCGGATAAATTGGTATTCGCCACAGCGCCGTCCGATTGTCTTTGAGGGACCTGGCGAGGAAAAGATGCAATACCCAACGCAATAAACGGAGGGAGGTACAACTTAAATGTTGTTGTGAACCCTGTCTTGGCACTTCAGTTTGTTTGATTCTAGGTTTGAAGGCTGTTGCACAAGTTCAGAAAGGGATCATTCAGTCGTAGAAGTCACTTTCACTAACGTGCTGTTGAGCGTCATTGGAGCTGAATGTCTATAGACGCCCGGCACCCAGATCAAGAGCACGAGATTTTTGGTTCACTTTTCCATTAACCACTTTGGTTGACCTAATATATCTCTGATAGACGCTGATATAAACACACCAATATGGAAAACAAATACGGACGGGCCCCTTCCGAGCTATGTCCCTGATTTCTCGCGACAACACTCAAGCAGTCACAGCTTGAACAGAATGGCTGGGGAACGCGTCATGGTCATGTTGTGCGCTAACTCCCTTGTTGTCTGAGCCTTCTTCATCATCATCCTGGTCGGTGGCTTTTGTCGATTCTCTTGATCCTGTGGATCCTTCACTGTTCGAGAACGATTTGCCCAATTGAGCCTCAATCTCTTTCTCTTCCATGGCTTGCAAAGACTTTGGCCCATCAGCAAGACTGACAGCTGTCTCACTCTCACCGTCTGATGGAACGCCCAATCGCGCTCGAGAAGTGCTCCTTGCCGCTTGTGCGGTCGAATATTTTCTATGAAGTTGCCGGAAACTTCGCGCCGTAGCGGTGCTTGCGCTGGCAGCTGAATCTCTCCTGCTGCTAGAATCATTTGACTCTGACGGGGCCCCTATAGCATAATGATAATCGCCATCCGGGTCGTTGTTCAGGAGTGAGGCTGGTGCTACCTCTGATTGTAATGATTGCGGTTGCTTTCGAGACAAGATTTTGTCGTCCTGAGACAGAGTCTGCAGCTCTGTACCTAAATTGATCACAGACGCCTTCTTTCCATGAACTACAAAGCTTCCACTACCTCGGGACAACATTGCTTCTTGAGGTACATCATCTCGAGATACTCCGGCTGAAGCGCCGACATCCCTACTCCTCTTGCTGCGATGATGCGAAAGGTGTCCAGCACTCTCTCTAAGAGTACGTTGCAGACTTCGCCTGATCTTACTCCTATCCAATTTGTCTCGCTCCGCAGGGTGTGCATATTCAGAGCCTTCCAGTGTTGCCGGCATCAGGGTTTTCTCGAACGAACTTCGCCTTGATCTTGCTTCCCATAATCCAGCTTGTTTAAGAAAATCACGTTCATCAGCATCAATATCATCTTGATTGTCTGATGATCTCGAAGGCACCGCAGAGTCTCCATCCTGAACCATGCGGTTTTGAGAAGTTGAAGGCGACAAACGCTGATTCGTTGAAGTAGTGGCGCTCGACACGGATCCATGCCTGGCCTTTGCAGTAATGTCTTGACTGTGGTCCATCTCTTTATTGATATTTTGTGACAATGGCCGAGGGTTCACCTCAACCGGTGAGTCCTTGCTTTGATTATCCTCGGTTGCAGTCGAGAGGCATGACAAAGATCCCTCTGCTGATGGAGTTTGGGGTCTTTGCTCGATAGTACTTGATGCGCCTAGCTCAGATTCAGGTCCGCTTACTGCGGGCTTCGATGTTAGTGCTGTACCGTCTAGGCCCGAGTTCTTACTAGTACTGGGCAAAAGGGCTTCGTCGTCTGCTAAATCTTGCATCAGGATATCTCGGTGACATTTTTCCCGCCAAATATCCATACGTGTCCATTTCAATTGTGCCGACAAACGCGCTGCTGCCAGCAATAATTGCTCCCTCGTCCTAGGTTGGATAGGAGCGAGGATTTGCAGATGTCTCGCGTTTCTCAGTTGCTCTTCTAACTGCTTTTGGCATTCGTCGACTTTCTTATTAGCCTCAGATATCTTTTGTTGCATCCCGTCTCGTCTCGCGAGCTGAATGTCCTCGGCCATTTTATGATCAATTCGTCCGCGTGCAATAGAAACTAGGCCTGTCGGAGTCTCAATCATTTGGGTAGCGTCAGAACTGTCCAGACGCCGTATTCCCCGTCGCCCTTGACCATCGTAATTGGATCCAACGACTCCGCGCATACGAACACCCGAGGTTCGGAATGCGGCAGCGTAATTTAGCTTAGCAAGCCAATCATTGCGCTCTTCCTCGTTATCTGCCAGCAGAATCTCATCCACTCCACCTTGTCGAACATATACAAAGGCATTTTTATGCTTCTTATACGTGGTGTCCAGGAGCGCGACTGCGGCATGAGTAGACATCAAGGCATCTGGCTTGAATACTTCCAGGGGGGGTTTAAAGATAACTGGAATGCCATCATGTCCACTTTTGAGATGATTCTCGTGCTGATGCATCAGGCTCTTGACCCAGCTCGTGTTTCGGAATAAGTACAATTGTGCACCAGTTAATATTGCCCCCCACTCCTGCCAGGGAGAGCGGGTTTTTCTTTTCTTTGCACCCTTCCTCCAAAGCAAGCCAACTTTAGTCACCTTGATGTCGACTATGCCAGGGTGTGCATCATTGGGATTAGTCGCCGTCTGTTCCGACATGAAAGCATCGGGTCGTGATCTAGCTGAAACGATTTGTAGCACTCCAGTTTTGAAGAAGGTATTCTGCAAGTCCTTGAGATTGAAAGAGGATGCGGTTCCAAGATAATTGTAGTGGTCGTCTAGATGCATTGCTTCTTTCAGATTAGGTCTTAAAGCGTCCAGATTCCCATCCAGAATAAGTGTGTACGGGTCTATCGGTTCCTTTGCAGCTCTCTTTGCAGGATCAGCCGCGTTCCCCGAGAGTAATGGTTTCCTTTTAGACTTGCTCACATGTGCGCGCTCGCTCACTAGATCCAGATCGTCTTCCACATAGATGAACGGCGTGTAAGATATGTTATCATAAAAGCACTCGAGAATGTCATCAAATATCCCCTCGCCTCTTGTGTTTTTGAGGTAGTCAGATTTCTGCATCTTGTGCTTATTGTTCTTGTTGAACACATCAGTGTGGAGAATCAATAAGGAAAAGGCTATGAAATAGGCTTGATCGGGAGACGAGTAAATGCCGGGATTGCATTCATGGTACCTGTTGGCAAAAGCTTGCAAGCATCGGTCAATTTGCTGCGTCTCCTTCGGAAGCTCAGCCTCCATCAGCAACTTCCTGATAGCCATATCCATAGGGTCACCAAAAAAACTGAAGCTTCGCATGTAGCTCCTAAGCACTGCAGCAGAGAACGCATCGGTGCCTTTCGCCAAAGCAGCCGCGATTGTTCCGCGACTGATGACGCCTTCAATGCGGGCCAGATATTTTGCGGGAGACTCATCGTCTTGCCGCTCGGGTAAAACGACAGAGTCTCGTGGGAGTTGTAGTGAGTTACTTTTAGAACCAATTGAGCCTGGAGTGGCAGGAGTTAACGTTCCCTGGCGACTGAGTTCGGAATTTTGTCGCATACGGCCCAAACCAAATAAGTCACCGAAGCTTTTGCGACCAGTCGATGTTGAGGTGCGAGCAGCAGGGGAGAGCAGATGATCATCTGTGGAGTCTCTCCCAGCAGAACTCATGGTTGACGATCGACCCCTGAGCAAATTTGCTCGCGTAGGCGAAGATTGTCCAGAAGGATGAGTGCCACGAATAAACAACGCAGCGGCGGAGGAATTGTGGCCGATATGATTATCTCCCAATCCATCATCACCAGCTCGCAGATTAGCGGCGCTCTGGGATGACGCTGGCCTAGGATGGGTAGCAGTCAATGAGGCTGAAGATTTACTCTTCAATTGGGCCGCATTCTTTTGGGGCAGATGGGCAAGGGGAAACAGCGCTTCAGGGGGTTTCTTGGTCCTGCGCAACTTCAGAAATGGTGTTGTTTTGTGGGATTTCTTCGGACTAGTCTCGTAAGTAACTTGACATGGGCGATCCGCTGAACTGACATCGGATGGTGATGATTCCGATTGACGACGAGGAGAAAAACTCAAGGAAGCGTTACTTGACACAATGGTCGCTTGCGTTGATGGACGAGGATGTCGTTTGTCGAGACCCTTCGCTGTTGTCTGATCGGCTCGCTCATCCATCGTTGTACCTTCTCTCGAGTTATCGTCATAGCCGTTATCGCTTTTATCCTCATCTCGAAGTATGTCAGTCGAGCGACGAAATTTCACAGCCAAATTCATGCGAGAAGCCACTCTTTTTGGCCTGGAGAGATCGACTGTGGGAGCAGTGGTGATGATAGCAGGGGCTTTCGGACATTTGATTAGTTCTCTTTTGGCAGAGATCGAAAGAACATCAAGCGGACTTATAACATACGTTGTGGAAGTGGAGGAGGTATTTCGGCTTTCTGCTTCGATCGAAGGGATAGCTGAGAGTCTGACGCGTTTCGGTATCTCATGATAGAAAAGCGGCGGAATTTATTTTGTCTCCCAAAGTCGGTTGCGGGATGTTCGGAAATGCGAGTACGTTGGCGAGACGGGGTAGACGGGGTAGACGGGGTAGACGGGGTATTTTGATCTTTGTGTACTGTTGGCTGGGATGCTGAAGGGGTTGGAGCATAGAGTGCATCTTCGTTACTGGAAGATGCTTGTGATTCGCTGAAAAGTGTATGTCGTCGAATATCCGTCTCGCTGACGATATTACCTCGCCGGCGAAGGAAAGGCATAATAACGAGCAATTTGCATGATACTTGGCAGCGCCAGGCCGCTGTATGCTGGGAAAGTCGTCAAACTGCTGTTGATGGGCGACACTTGTCTGGTGTTGGCAGAAATGTCAGAAAGCTCGGCCTGGAATTGGAGGGCACCGCGGGCCTTGCGGCGAGACCAAAGGGACTTCAGCTGCGAATTCGGTTTATTTCTATGTGCCGTGACCGCTGACAAGTCTAGAGGCTGACATGGACATCAAACAGCGCCGTTAATAGTGAAGGTTTGTCGGATGCCTCGATGATGTGCAATGGGCTCTACCAAGTCAACTCGGTCATTCTTTCGTGAACTATTTGCGCCGGCGGAATAGTGGAGGTGGCAGTGTTCAATGGAAGCAAGGGGCTGAAGGTGCCAAGGCGCATTACATATATCGATCGATGTCTGTCTGGTCTGCTGGGCATCAGTACTATGCGCGCTGACCAACCAGACCCACTTACTCCGTAGAATGACAGTGCCTGGCGTAATATTTGACGTCGTGTTCCTCGAGTCCTCGAGGATCTTGCCGATTTTGAGCGCTGGATGACACGCCGATCCCATGCAGTACTCGTAGCAATGCTGTACGTAAGCCTTAGTACAGTGGGTGTAGATAAGTTTGTGCATGTTTTTTTTTTTTTTTTTTTTTTTTTTTTTTTTTTTTTTTTTTTTTTCAAGCAGCGCTTGAGCTCCCATCCTGGAAGCTGACCGGAGGCCGGGTGTGAAAATCCAAAGTGAGCTCCTTGTCAGCACGAGATATGTGGGGCTACCGAACGTTAAAGTGATGTTAGACGAAGGCAGCTAGCTCCTCTGGCCACACCAGTCTGGCATCATATTCCAAGGTTCTTCCAAGTGCGATGGAAACGGAAAACGGCAACTTGCGATTTTAACAGACTTGATCCATCGCAGACAACCAGGGAAAATAGCGGAAGATACGACATCGAACGAGCACGAAGTCAACACAGTAGCACGCACGCAACATCCGCTACGACGACCCAATATTCCGTCATCATCACCAAGGCCCTCCATACCAAGGGATTCGAACCGCTCATTGCAATCTCCCGTAACAGGGCAAACAGCATCGACGTACCCCTCATAGTATGAAGCCTCGATCTGTACGCCTTGCAGCCTTTACGCTGCTCTTGTCGACCATTTGCACAGAGATAAGCGCCTCCGAAGGTGTCAATGACCAGCCAAGGACGTTATATCCCGACGCAGGCAACCGTCGGTCTTTTCCATTCCTTACCAAGATTCGCAGCAGCGCGATCGAGTTATTGTTTGGTCGCCACCCAGCCCAACTCACAGAGCGACCAGGTATTCCAAAGAGTTCACGGGCCAAATACAGCAATGAGCTCGTTTTGCGTTTCAATGTCACAACCTTTGAGGAAGAGGCTGCGCTTGCTGCAGCTGCCACGCGGCTCTTCTTGGATGTCTGGGCATTCACGGCCGATTTTGTCGACGTACGGCTGCATCGCGACGAAGTGGCTCCCCTCCTGAGTTTGCTGCCGCCGTCACTGCGCACAGCCCAGGCTCCTCTTATATCGGATCTTGCTCAGGCAGTTTATAAGTCTTTGCCAGTTTATAACAACACTCATGAGGACAAATTTTCGGACCAGTTTATGAGGGCTTCGATTGCCGTATCATCGTCAACCCTTGCCGGCGATCACGTATTTTTCCAGGACTACCAACCGCTACCTGTTATTGTCCGCTGGATGCGGCTTCTTGAAGCCATGTTTCCCTCATTTGTCCAATACATATCCATTGGCACATCATTTGAGGGGCGAGACATATCAGCATTGCGCCTGAGAGATCCTCTCAACACCAATCCCGTATCCCCACGAAAAACAATTGTTGTTACCGGTGGCTTACATGCCAGGGAATGGATTTCAACTAGTACCGTCAATTATTTAGCATGGTCATTTATAATATCGTTCGGAAAAGAACGCATGCTGACCAAACTGCTCCAAGAGTTCGATCTTGTCTTCGTGCCAGCAGTTAATCCTGATGGTGTGGAATATTCGTGGCGAGTGGACCGACTCTGGAGAAAGTCGCGACAGCAAACAAACATTCGTTATTGTCGCGGTCTCGATCTGGATCATACATTTGCCTATGGTTGGGACGGATCCGCGACGCAAGCTGATCCCTGTTCCGAAGGCTATGGGGGGGAGCAGCCGTTTCAAGCGGTTGAAGCAATGCAGTTTGCCAAATGGGCTCGCAACGAATCTTCTTCAAATAATGTCCAATTCGTCGGGCTCATCGATCTTCACTCGTACTCGCAACAAATTCTCTTCCCATTTTCTTTCTCGTGTGAGTCAGTTCCGCCCAATTTAGAGAATTTGGAAGAGCTGGCAGCTGGAATCGCCAAGGCGATTCGAATAGCCAATGGAGAAACATATTCCGTCACGTCGGCATGTGAGGGTGCCGCAGCCGTGGATCGTGGAACTGAACATGGCCGTTCTATATCGCGTATGGGATCAGGAGGCGGATCTGCCCTTGACTGGTTTTATCATGAGATGGGAGCCCACTTCAGCTATCAAATCAAATTGCGCGACACTGGAAGCTACGGTTTCCTTCTACCAAAAGAACACATTGTTCCAACAGGGGAGGAGGTTTTCAGCGCTATGAAATATTTTGGCGATTTTCTATTGGGAAACAACGGCATTGAGTTAACATCAGGTGACGGAGAAGCAGACTTCGCCGGTTTCGTCGGTCCAGTGAGTAGACATGACAATTCGATCCCTTCAGACCATGAACTCAAGAGGCGACGGCTACGGCGATGATGGTCAACAACTGCTGTCGAGGCTGCAGTTTGAGACAATTAGACTCTCGTGGTCGGCTATCTCGCTAAGTACATTACGTCGCTTGAGAGCACCATCGAAGTACAATCACCCCTAGGTCCTCACCTCAAGTGGCTTGTCTGCCTACTTCATGAAAGTCATTTTAATAGGAGGTGTCGGCAGCTATGAACTTTAGCAGGAAGTCTGATAAGGCAAAGCCCGCCGCACCACGGTACTGCTTCAAAGTTTGCAGTTACAGAATCAGTGTATTGAACCTGCATTCACGGAGGTTGGGGTATTTTCACGAGCATTCTGCGCCCAGTGGATCCGCTTGGCTAGAATAACCCTAAAGATACAGGATGCAAGAGATACTCCGAACTGGACCCGAGCTACCTCTCTAGCGAAGGATACAATCCGCTGATCAACGAGGCGCCAAGGAAAGTGGTGTGATTTCGGTGAAGTTCGCATGAGCTCGCTGAGCTGTCTATATTGTTAGGAATCAGGTTGTTTCCCGAATATCAGGTTTTGGTTATTGTCGCAGTTAGTGGCATATGCTTTGTTGTTCTTTTCTGCTTCTTGAGCGCAAGCATGTGCGATAGGATACTTCATATTACAACTGGCCATACAAAGGGATGACGTCCGACCTGCGTTGCAGCATGTTGATGAAGAAAGTGGATGTTGCAGCAACACTAGACCCATTGAGCAGGCAAGGTGTTTTAGCAACTCTGCACCTCAGCAACTTCTGACGATGCGGCCCAAACTGTCTGGGACAACACATGGGCCACACATCACTTGGCTACCTGCCTACGTAGATACCTGTCAAATCGCAGGTAGGGGGACGAGCTTTGACTCCTACCCGGGAAGCTTGAGGATTGCCATCTCCGTGACTCAAGGCAGCTTGGTGCAAGTGTGACTACTAATAACTAATAGAGCGGTTAGGCTGTTCTCATGTATACCTAGGTATATATGTACATATATGTATATCCTCTCGTCTCTCTTTGTCTTTAATCTATAGACGATGGTTGTTGAGAAGTTACCAACACATGTGTGTTCAGTCCTGGTGGGCGAATTGTTAATAAATAGTTGTGGACTGTTGAACGGAGAAGTAGTCACTTACCTTAGGTAGGCGGCAGTTAATTCCCTAACACGACCGTATTTTCCGCGGCCCTGCCTCGCATCTTGCCCTGTTCACGAATCCTACAAGAATTATCCTGTGCATCTTTCAGCGGGACAACGCCATTGAAGCCCCAGACCCTCGAATACCCTTTTCTCGGCTGTTTCCATGTCTGGCGCAGGACTGCGCTCCCCTCCCTCACCACCAAGGAGATGTTCTCCTACGGAGCTGGACCCTTCGAAATCCATCCATTTCCCATCAGATCGTCTCCGTATACCGCTGCTATCAAATTTGAGCCCCTTCTCATGTTTACAGTAGCGTCGCAAGTCCCTTTGAAATGTAGTTTCACCACTCCAGCCCAGCAACGCGCAACCAACCGTCTTCCATGGGCTGACAATAATGTCTACTCTTCTGTGCAATGCACTGTCCCCAAACTGTTGCTTATCTTGCCATACTACCATAGCTTTATCGAGCGTATCAAAGCCAGAACCCAATTTAGAGACTTGTCCTTGCCACGCAAGCGGCAGCTGGCCACGTTCGCTATTTGTAGTCCACAAGCTCAAAGTGTGAGTGATGAAATCGGCATTTTCAAGACTGAGAACGAGTCTCCCTATCATGTGCATCGTCTCAGCCTCTTCACGATGGCTGAGCACGACATCTGCATCGCCGCTTTCCTGTTTGCCACGCCTATACCCCCCTACTATAGTCATTTCAAACCCAGCGTCAATCTCGCGTGCGTGGTTAAGAATTCGTTCGGCAATACCTTCTACCTCTTGTCGAGGAATCCTTTGTTGCAATTCGGCGTAATATTTGACACCAATCTGTTGGACGCGGCTGAGCGACTGCCAACCATATTCCACGATGTCGTCCAAGTCACGCCATCCTAAGTCAGGAACAAGAAGATGCTGTCAGCGTTAATGCGTGAAAGCGATGGGCTGAGTATTGCATCGATGGCTATACCCTTTCCATAGAATTCTCGAGCGGTTGTATCACCAACTCCCCAGATATCGTAGAACAACTTCAAGATTAGTAATTTGGGGTCTGTTGTTGCAGTAAAGGTCTCCGTGGATTGCCCATTACTCGACCATTGCTGGTAGACCTCAGCAATCCTGGTGCTGCAGCCCGGTAGCTGTTCGATTTCTGAATCGAAATGATTAGCATCATATTCTATGACAGTACCAACTTCATAGAAAACTTGCCGGCGAAATTTTGAATTTTGAATGGATATGCAGAAATTGCGGCAATAGCGGTAGAGTATGCTCGCACTCCAATCTTATTCCCCCGCAAAAGACGTACAGTACGAATTGTTTCAAGTTCTTCTATGAATGCGTTGTTGGGCGGATTCATTGGTGTTGGACGCTGGCATGAATATCTAGTATGGAGGAAGTCAGGTATTTGTGGAAAGGGCAAAGTGCCCTCATACTCAGAAGTTGTGCGCTGTAATAGTGAAGGAATATGTTTATATGCAGTGACTTCGCGGGCAATCGGTCTTGTCGTAAAATACGAAGCGCGATTAGCAGTACCTAGTCCACCATCTTCAGAGGAACGCTGAAGTATTTGGAAAGTTGAAGATTCATTGTCCTGTTTTTGATCGAGATGAGTAGGATTCTGATCACTCAATCTTATCCCCTGAAATAAAAGATACTTGTCGTAAGGGAGCAATTTCTGTTGAGCCATACAGTCCGTAAGCCATGACAGTTTAACCACCTGGATAGGACCATTGGTCTTCTTGCTCTCGGCTGAAGCTCGATCGCTTCCGTCTTCTAGTCGCTGAAAACTCGGGTATGTGATTTTAATTTCGTTAGTCTTCAATAATTCGTCCTTGGTTGAATCATTTGCGTCGATTACTTGCTCAAGAGGTCTACATTTTACATTAAGACGTCTCAGCTCGAACTCTGCGCGTTCTCTTTTCGATATTTTCCCCACAAATAATTCGACTGTTTCAACGTCCTCGGTTAAAGAAGGAACTGTCTCCTGAAGATACGAATGCTCTTCGGATGTTAGATGTGTCGCGAGAAGATAAACGCGAGGGAATTGTAGGCTGGCTGCCATGTCTCGTATCACATTTCGTAAACAGAGTCCTTGAAAATACGCATCAACAAGATTGATATAGATTGTTACAACTCAAAGAATAATTAACAGTTTCTGGACATGGAACAAGGTCCCGCATGCGGGTCGATTCACAAACGGGCTCATCGCTTGTTGTTGATCGGTGGCGTTGCTTTCGTAGTGTGGACTCCGCAGCTAGATGTTGCAAGTACATCGGCCCAATCAGCGATGCCGAATACGTCATGAACCTGGCATGCGTCAAGTCCCATGTGAAGGCGCTGGAGGCGAAATGTGTGACACATTTGTGCAGATGGGGGAACTAGGACCTATGGATAGCCTACGACAAGCTGGCGTCATTATTACTTCTCTGGGAATCGCCATGCGGCTGAAAAATTCTCAGTTCACCCAATCGCAGTGGACCAAGAGGTCGTGATTTTCTTTACCCCCTTGATCGCGTAGGTCTGCCTAGTTTGGCTGCGCAGATTCATACGAGAATTATGCCTTGTCTGAGAGTTTCTCCCCCCTCATTTCCGTTCCTTGCTGTTGACTGGAAAAAATAAACAAATCAAAGAAAAAAAGAAGGCTGGTGTATGATGACTACCGGGAAGGCGTGCTAGATTGACAAGATGGATCAAGGGCCATGACGATAGCTATTCAACATACATTTTATATATCCTCAAACTCCACATCTTCTTCCTCATCTCCACTGCCGACGCCATCACCATTATCAATCTCTCTCTTCATGTCCAGTCCCACTTTGACTCGCTTTGGCGCTCTCTCCCCGGCACTATGCCTTTCTTCGGACGAGTTGTCTCCAAACTCACGCTTGCCAGTGACGGTACTTGGAGTGCCCAAGCTGGGTGAAATACTGGTAGCCGGCACGTCCTCAAATTCATCATTATCGTCGCCATCTTCTTCCTCCGAGCCAATTTCATCCTCGTTACCTTCGAGCATTGCCCCTTTAGCTAGTTCTGCAGCCCGTTCAGCTTTCAGCCTTTCGAAAATGTCGTCAATCTGTGCTGATGTTGTTGTATCGACGACTTTTCCCTTTGCAACATCTTTAACCGCGGCATCATGGTGATTAATAGGTTTGCCATCCCCAACGGCCCCAGAAAAAGATTCCCCAGTTACTGTGCTGTTCGACATCCATGATGGCAGGGCATTTTGCTGCGCTATTTTCTCTTGTTGAGCCCTTTCAGCCTCTCTGTCCGCTGCCGAGGGACCGTCCGATGTCGAGATATTGACAGCTATAGAATGTGGTCCAGTGTTTGTAAGCCCTTTTACGGCCATAAGTCGATTTGCGCTATTATCTACAGGGATAGTAGCTGCTCGTTGATGGGTGACATCTCGCTCCACAGGACGCGCTTTTGCCAAAGCTCGATCAAAATCGCATTCTGGGATATAAACAGCGTCAATTTTGGGCAGAAGTTCGGTGATAAACTTGAACTGATCATTTAGACGAGTTGACTGTTCGTGGCCGCTGAACGTGCGGTCCGCCTCGAAAGTGAGTGTGTGCTGGCATCTGTGGCAGATGAATCCGTGAGGGCCGACACTGTCGAGAACCTCCATTGCCGTCCACTCCGCCTTGCAGAAGGTGCAAAAATATTCTTTCTTTTCATTCGCTGGTACTGGTGCGCCTTGGACTTCCTTGTCAATTGTATACACCCGCCATTTAATCGCATCGATAGTGTGCCGGTAGTTGATGTAGTACCAAGTCCGATTGCTCGGACGTGGATTTCCGTCGCGAAGCTCTGATCTCGTATGTCTGGTTTTGTCAATTTCGAGGAAGGAAGTGATGCGAACAGCTTCAGATCGAGGACATTAGTACGTACATAGTTAGGAAACGATCTTCTCGTAATTTTCCACAGATTTTGTGAAGGTCCTTCGTGTTGATAGCCATTAAGTATGCTAAATCATCGTCTCGAAGGCTATAAGCAGCGTAGGCAGCTGAGGTTAGCAGATCACCTGTTTATAGTATATCATAGCCTGTGTGCATACGCTTCGTGAAGAATCAGTGCATCCATCACAAGTATGTCGCGAGTTTGGTAGAAAGCTCGCATAACCGACTTAATAAGATTCACAGCCAGATCCATGTTGATGGTCTATATGCTTTGATTTGACTAGCCAAATAACGACACGGAATTCCAATGTATGGCACTCGACGCACATCCACGGGCAGTGTTGTTGGCATCTGTAAACTCGTGTCGATATCCTCGGAATCGAAGTCAAAGTCAATCGTAAGTGAAGAAGCTCAGCATGAGAAGTTAAGGCGCAAATAGAACGTCAAATCCGAGTCAGAAACAGTAGACTGGAAATTTCATCGTCTACAATCTCCGGGCGCTCATTATGACGATCTAGAGAGCTGCTGGTAGTATCGCACTCGTTTGGAGATGAAGATCATCGATGGGCGTTCATGAAATCTCGCTGCTCATAGCGCTAAACCATATAGATAGTGCACCGTGATAAATGGAAAGTCGCAGATGTGGCCTTGTCGATCACACGAAGTTAGATCAAGAGAGTTTGCCATAAATCCATACTTCATGGTTGGTCTGTGCGCCAAAAGCCTTACACTGTGGGGGCCGAGGCACATGGCAAGCAGAAGGTAGCTAATTGGCCAATCAAAGCGGCGGAGCTCAGGCAATTAAATTTACGTGTAGATTCTGGATATACAAAGAGGGAGGGACTATGCATATTGTAACCGTTGTGGCTACTGCAAGGTATGAACGAGGTATTGCAAGATGGGTGGGTGTCATTAACCAAGCTGTGAGGGATACTTGTTTGAAGTACTCCGTACATTCATCCTTTTCGAGTGCGGTAAGGCGCCAACTACTAAAATAAGTGAAAGTTATAACTAGCGTACATCCCAACGCAATCTGACTGGCTTGGGCATCGATGTTATTTCAAATGCAAGCTTTATCATACTTAGTGTACATGAAAATAAAACTAAATTGGTCTTTCCTGAGGTTAATCCCGACAACACCAGCCGCTGCTCAATTTTTGGACAGAACCAAGCATATGCCCACACCGTCTGGCAGGGCACTACATCCAAGAGACGATTGCAACCAGGCCACCATTCATATCTCAACTCCGTTTGCTTGAACACATATCGAAAGATAAAATCGAAACTTTTCTCATGATCAAATCCGTGATGACTGGGACCAATGTCCGCTTTGACAAGAATTGAAATTGACTGTGTAACTGCTTACACGTATTTTCTCAACTTTAGCAGATTGTTAGCATCAATCGTAAAGATTGGTTAGGATTCGTGACTTACGTCCAAAGTCAACGTTCTTGAACTGTTGACTTCTTGGTCTCGGTACACACCGACGAGACTCTCGGAGTCTTGGAAGAGCCCTGTCTTGAGGCTGATGACAATGAACTGCATACCAGGACCAGCATGTTCGCGAATATACTTCTTGATTTTGTCAACGTTGGCATTATCAAGAGCGGCATCTACCTCATCTAGGACGAAGAACGGACTTGGCTGATAACTGTGGATGGCAAAAAGAAGTGCCAAAGCAGCCATAGTTTTCTCTCCTCCTGATAAATGCTCCATGTCTCTGAACCGTTTTAACGGAGGCATAGCGTGGTACTTGATGCCAGACAAGTACGGCATATCCGTATCTTCTTCGATGTCGAGGTAGGCTTGTCCGCCAAGGGGATAAGCTTCAGACCGAGTCAGGTCTTTGTACACATGCGAGATCTGATCTTGTATATGTGTAAATGCGCGGTTGAAAAGATCGTATCTGAGCTGTTTGACCTTGCCGAATGCATCTTTCGCAGCCTGTGCGGCGAGCTTGGAATCTTCATATTCCTGATCTGTTTGTTTTAATCTCGTTTCCACACTTTCCAGGCGCTCCATAGCCCGCATATTAGGGTTCAGCTTCTCCAATTCAGAGGTGAGCATAGCTATCCTTTCAGTTAATTTCCCCTCGAGCTCAGGGTTATTAGACTGCCTCTGTTAGCAAAATGATCAAAAGCAAATCAAGTTCAATCATCAATACAGGTTGCACTCTTACTTCTTTCATTTCATCATCTAGCCCCGAAAAATCGATTGCAATTCCGTGGTCATCCAAAGCAAGATCCATCATCTCTTCATCCTCTCCGTCCACATCCATGGCGTCGGGGTCTTGTCGAAGTAGATCGTCTTCGTTGGGCAGGTTATCCAGCGTGCCTTCCACAAGCGGAATTTGAATCTGTTCCAGCCGGCATCTTCGAAGTAATGCTGACTTGCTTGCACTATTTTTTTGAATCGTCGTCTCCAAGGAATTTATGTCGCGATGCAGGGCCTCGATCTCCTTACTTCTCTTTTGCAGTTCAGCCCGAGCCTCGTTAACTTTTTGACTTTTGTCTCTAAGTTCAGCTTTATGCTCATCCAATGTCTCTCTCAGAGCGTCCAGCTCGTCTTGCTCTTGTCCAATGGCCCCCTCAATTTCTCGCTTTTCAGCCGAGTAGGATTCAATATCCTGTTTTAAACGCCGAATTTGTTCTTGCATCCTTTTGATGCGAGTTTCCGTGTCACCGTACCTAGTGATTTCCCATTTGAGGCGGTTTTCCAGTCGCTGTTTTTGAACCTCAAATTGGCTTCTCTTCTCCGATACCTCTTGCTCTAGCTTGCCCTGAGATGCGTCATATGCTCGTATGTCGCTGTAACCGAGCTTCCGGCAGAATTCGGCGAACACCTCGTCTTCTACCTGGGCAACTGCATCTCTGAACTGTTTAACGGTCGCGTTGCCATTCTCTAATTGCACAACTTGTTCTTGATATTTGGGTTCCAGATCTCTGAGCTGCTTTTTAAGATTGTCGACCTCACGGTTTTTGCTCGTCCAGTTCTTACCAAAGGCATTTAATTCCTCCTTAATGGCAACGAGACGCCTCTCTAAGCCTGCCAAATCAATCTGCAGGGACTCCTCGAGCGTACCGCGTCGGTCAGATTTGGGCAGTCGATCTATCTCCTCTTTCAACTTCGTCGCCAGACGCTGAAGATTTTGCACATCGACCTCTTCAAACTTGCGCTTTCCTCCTTTAGGCTCAGGACCTCGTCCACCGGTCATTAGACCGGCTTTATGGATAATATAGCCTTCCAAAGTGACAGCCTTCACGGGTATTCTCTTCTCATAACAGATGTGTTTTGCGACGCCGAGATTATCACACACCACGGAACTGCCGCAAGCATATGAAACCGCTCTTTCAATGGCCGGGTCAAAATTGATCGTGTCGATGGTGAGTCTAGCCCCAGTAAATCCCTTGATTGCCGAGTTCACAGCATTTACCTTAATGTTGTCCAAGGGGATAAAAGTCATGGGTGGGAATCTCTGCTCCTTCAAGTATTGGACACAGTCCACTCCGATTCTTTCCGTGTCAACTACTACAGAATCAAAGTCCCTCCCAAGCGCCACGATTACGGCTTCGTCAAACTTCTTCTGTTTGGGTGTGCACAAGTCCCCGATACGGCCGCGAACTCCCGGAAACATTCGTTTCAGAGATGTGACCATTTCCTTTAATCGAGTTTCGCGGTCATTTTGGCGACGACCATCGTCAGCCTCTCGAAGTTTTCGAGCTACATCCTCAAGTTTCTCTTCGAGCTCGGTTCGTTTCTGGTTCGTCCTTACACGTTCAGATTGAAGTTGATTGAACTCCTTTTTCTTGTTTGCAATCTCATCTGCAACTTCTCGAGATGCCGCCTCCGCAGATATTCTTCGTTCACTGATGCTTTGCAGCTCAGCCTCGGACTTCTCTATGGCAGCGGTAATACTGTCGAGCTTGCCTCGTAAGTTGTTCACCGTAACCTCGTCAGCCTTGCGCTGACGCTCAAAATTCTCCAACTTTACTTGATTAGTGCCTGAACGAGACATGACCTGTGCTCGGAGTAAGTTATACTCCTTACGATCGCCATCGCTAATATCTCGACCCTGTTTCTTAAGCTGTTCCCAGGTCTCCTTCTCAAAGGTCGCCTGTGCTTTGTCCACACTCTCAATGTCCTTTCGGACTTTGTCGACAATCATAGCCTGCTCATCTCGTTCTTTGATTACCTTCTGACTCTGTGCTTGCAATTTTTCGACCTGCTGGGATAATTCTTGGACTTTTTCGTCGAAAGGTACCAGCGTGTTTTGCATGTTTTCGATGTTTCTTTCCTTCGACTTGATTTGCTTCTCGGTACGAGAGACTAATCGACTAGCATCATTCTGTTCCTGCCTAGCATGCTCGAGTCGTGCTTCATATTTCTCCACATTCCGCCTCAATTCCTTCAAGTCTTCTTGATGATCTTGTATCGCAGAGCTCGACTCATCCATAGCCTTTTGATAGTGATACAATTTCCAGAGGCAATGTGAAATGATTGCAGCGTCTCTCTCCTCTGTTTTCCTTTGAAAGCTGTCAGCTTCCTTTTTTTGCTCGCGATACTGCTTGATCTCGGAATTAATGCCGCGGCGGCGATGTAGCTGAAAATTTTGATTCTCGACAGCTTCTTCGGCTTCAGCCTGAAGTCTCTCATATTCTGCTTTGTATTCCAGACTGCCGGATATTTGTTCAATGAGGCGAGTGAGGTCTTGAGGAGACTGAGATGCAATGGCTTCGACGTCGCCCTGAAACACCAAAAAGTTGCGAGCTTTCATGAGTATATTCTCCGCTTCAAGCGCTTCATTGTATTGTTGTGCTGTCACGACTTTGTCGTTTATGCGGTATTCGCTGGCACCGGAGCTAGTGATAGAACGCTTCCATCGTTGTTCATCACCTGCATCATCCTCGTATACTGCCATAACCCACGCTGTCTTAGGATCGCTTCTGGATGCCTTTTCGTCAGCGACAGTCGGGCTATCGCTTCCCTTATGAGATTCTGCAGAGCCGTCATCATTTATCTTGGAGGTTTTCAATACTCGTCCGCGATAAACAAGGTCTTTGAGATGTGCGGACCGCAGATGCGAAGATTTGATACCTAGGACAAAGGATATCGCATCCATACTGTAAAATCCAACGTAAGAACCTGGGGTGGAAAGCGGCGTGGCAATTGAGCACTTAACTTACGAGTTAGACTTGCCTGATCCATTTGGCCCAATGATAGACGTGAAATACGAGTCACCAAAAAGAAGAGTATGGTGACCCTTGTAAGATTTGAAGTCTAGAAATGTGGTCAGTATAACAGATCTACAAGCGTTGAGAATCTTGGGCGAGATTTAGACGTACTGAACAACTCTAAACGAATGAGTTTGCCCATGGTTGCGCAGGTTTATGCCTGCGTACTTGAGCTGCGGCGACTTGCGTTGAGAGTCCACAAGGCTAGGAGCGTAGAGACGGGATGTTCAGAAATGAGCGCGCATAGATAACAGGCACAGCACGACTGTCTGCAGTTTGCATGCTCCTCCACCTAATTATGATGCGTTGTCAAGGAAAATCCAGTCCGTCCGCAGTCTGCTCAGGGTATTCGAGGCTTGGAAGAATAAGGCGAGTTGGCGGATTCGCGCGTTCTTGATTTGTCACAACGCGTCTCGCGCCTGGCGCCTGTGATGCGATTCACATTCACAACCTTGGCTCTACCAGACAGACGCCACGCCACAGTATATCGCTCTAATGCATTGCGCCGAATGAGCCAGGCTGGTGTGGCCCACCACAAGGCGTATGGAATTGCGAGTCACGTGTATAGGCATGTGCATTTTCTGAAAAAATCCTAGCCTCTCTAGGTGCCAGTTGCCCGTGCCACGCCTCACTTTTCGCGGTCACCATCAAAGATGTGGTGAGCGTAGATCGCAAGCTAAAGAAGTGGGGCGTGGCACGATTATAAAGCATATATTCTTAGTGTGAATCCCATGAAGGTCTAATTGATTTCTAATAGAGTGTTGAAAAATTACAACTAGAAAACTTCTATTTTGCAAGGCCTTGTAGATTTAGCCACTATCACCGAACTCTTAGCAAAAATCGGGGGAGGAAAGAGCTGGGGGGGAGGCGCGCGACGTGTCGGTAGGTACCTCTAGGTAGGCTCTTCACCGACCCGCCATATTATTACACCGAGTTAGATACCTAGGTACCTAGGTAGGTACCCTGGCTAGTGGAGGGAAAACAACCCACCAAGTGACCTCGTGCAATTCGACTGCCAGTCAAGTGATGCTTAGCCACCCGGCTTGACCAACGATCCCACAAAACAAACCGAGTTTCGTACACTCTCTCGAATCTCTACCTCGCTTCCATATCATCGAGCACAAGTGAGAAGAGCAGCTTGTCGTTTTTCACTGAGCCTAAGAGTATCAGGACTAGGAATCGAACGTAGCGTCCCGTTGCAACTATCATCTAGTTTCCTCAGGTGTAAGAAACTCGTCATTCGTTACAAGCTCTGAGGGCGTTTCTGATGAATCCAATTTTAGGTATTACTCAACATGACGGACGAGTCGGTAAACGAGCCGCCACCATTATCTGAAATTCATACGGTGCCTGCGAATAGCGTTGATATGGCACCATCTCTGGGGTCTGACTCAGCCATATTAGAGTCTCCAACCCTGGAAGCGACCATACCGAAAAGCCCCCGACTGTCAAGGAACCCTTCCTTTTCGGGCAGCAGTTCCTACCATGATGATTTTGATCCTCTTCCGCCTCTCGATCGGTTGACCGTTCTTGACATTCTGGACAATCTTGCCCTACCCCAGCAGTTGGAAAAGCTTCAAAAGGGTATTTCAGCACAAACCAATAAAGTCCGCCGGTCAAGGGATGCCTTTAAATCCAGAACCCAGCTTGCTCGCGATCGTATGGTTGAAGAATGGAGGAGACGAGTGCCATCAGCTGATGAGCAGTTCGATCGATATAAAAAACGAATGCGACAGCGTGTTGATAAGCTTGGACGACAATGGAATGATACGAAAGCGATCAGTCTCAGGGAAAAGGTATCTTTCATATGTGGCGTTATGAATATCTTCATTAGTGGGTTTCTTATTGGCGGGTATCCGCAATACTTCCACCTTTGGTATACGGTCCAGCTCGTCTACTTTATGCCAATCCGCTTTTTCACCTACCACTGTCGCGGGTATCATTACTTCCTAGCAGACCTTTGCTATTTTGTCAACATGCTACTGTCCCTCAGCATCTGGGTTTTCCCCAACTCCAAGAGACTATTTACGGCATCCTATTGCCTAGCTTTCGGCAATAATGCCGTAGCTATCATTATGTGGCGTAACTCTCTCGTGTTCCACAGTTTTGACAAGGTCACTTCTCTGTTCATCCATATTATGCCGTGCGCAACGCTACATTGCTTAGTTCATCTGTATTCCTCTGAGGATCAAAAGACTAGATTTCCAGCTATATGGGCTATCAAACACGCCGTTCCAGGATCCTCTACCGCATATGCAAATGTCTTCTCAATGCTTGCGTGGAGCACGATACCGTATGCCATTTGGCAGCTGAGCTATTATTTCTTTATCACCGTCAGGCGTCGAGAAAAAATTGCTGCTGGACGGCCAACTTCTTTCACATGGCTACGCCGATCTTATTCCAGAACCTGGATTGGAAAAGTTGTTCTGTCCTTACCTAATAGCCTTCAGGAGCCGGCTTTCATGATGATACAATACAGTTACGCTGTCCTCACAATGCTACCTTGCCCCATGTGGTTTAACCATCGATTTGCATCATCCGCCTTTCTTATCATTTTGTTTGCGTGGAGCATCTATAATGGTTCGACTTATTACATTGATGTGTTTGGGAAGCGTTTCCAGAAAGAGCTGGAAGCAATGAAAGCTGAGGTACTCAAATGGCAACATACGCCAGAGCTTATGTTACAATCGCCGTTGCTAACACCGAATAATGATGGTGTCGCACATTCCGTTGTTGGGCATCAGACACAATCGCTCAATCCAATTACGAGTCAAAATTGGGCTCAAACAGATGAATGCCAACAATCTCCGAGCTTCACATCACGGCCAGGTATCACCATGGACCGTACCGTCAGTTTGGAAAAAATACCACTTCTAGATGACGCCGTCGATACAACAGCAACAGGAGTGGACGACGGAGCCAAGGATGTTGCACGGGAGAGACGAAGCCAGCGAATTGTTTGAATTTGGAGATGCTGGGTAGATAGATTCCATGCTCAAGCTGGATCGAAATCCTATAGAGGAGTTTGGATATTGCTGGTTATTAAAGTGGCAGTAGTGCTGTTTCCCAAACCATGTTTGGCATACTCTATTTTGGTTGGCTTCCAAAAATGTTTATTTCAAGCCGCATATGGTGGCCGTCAGACCATGATAGTTTCCACCGCTAGTCGTGTTGAAAATGCTGAAAAGACGGTTGCCTACGCATCATCCTTACATTCTTGAAGACTTTGGTCTTGTGCTTACACTAGTCAACGTCAACATATACGTTGGCTTCTCCCGCTAGTATTTTATTTACACACAAGTTTCCAGTTTTCCGTACCACGCGACTGTGCTGGGAACGAATCGAAAACTCGTCACTTAAACTGGGACAAGACTACTTGATACCAATATGTTCATATTTGCTGTGATTCTCATAGTGAAACGCTATATTGTGCATTGATAATGTGATGCCGCTGTTATATTTCCAGTTTCTGAAACTCCTGTCGTAGACTCTGACAGACACTCCAATTGTCTGTTTCATGAAGTGGAGTATATTTCATGCACCAATCCGACTTCGAACGCCTGTGCCGACAGAAAGTGGTCCGTTGTGTTGATAGATCTCCCAACCGTCTTCCCCAACATGCTGCTTACACCAAAATTCCGTCCCAGAATAGACACCCCGACGCCTTAAAATCCGTGGCCCACGATCAATGCTTATCATCAGATCCCGATCAGGACGGTCTGAGGGTTTCAAAAGGGTAGTTTTTTGTAAATGAACAAAGCAGGGGTATTGTACGACGATCGTGCCGCAGCAGATTGAACATGGAATATGACCGTGACAGGAATCATCGGATAATGCCCCAATCTGCAAGTCGCCCGCCGCCCGCCTCCCCTTCTTCGCGTGTTCCAGGACGACGCCCAAAGACAGACCAGAACCGCAAAGTTTCATCACCAGCTCCTGTGACAACCACGCGACCATCTGGACTCATAGCCAGATAGAGAACACGGTATGTGTGTCCAGTCAAGCTCGCAACCTGTGTCATCGATGGATACTTCCACACTACGATCTGGTTCTGGCTATAACCGTGAGTCGAGACGATTTCGTTAGTGTTTTTTGACCATGCAATATTGCAGACTTGACTTCCCGTGTCAATTTCATTTATGACACTCCCTTTCACAGTATCATGAAAGATAATCCTTCGGTCTGCTGTACCACCACCTGATGCAAGGAGTCCACGTTGATGCGGGGACCAGGAGATTGCCTTCACAGCAGCTGTGTGATCAGAAAACTTCCACAAAGGGGAGTCTGATAGTTTATCCCATACCATCAACTTATTGTCGTTGCCTCCACTAGCCAACTGGCCATCCTCGCAATTCCACTTCAGCCCACAAACCTCCTGCTTATGACCGACTAGCTTCTTCAACCACTGATCAGGTGCTCGCACGTCTCTATGATATATTAGCCTGTCACGAGACCCTGAACTTAGAATGTGGGTGTTCCAAGCTAAAGAGCCAACGCGTGCCGTGTGCCCAGTCATGGTTCTCAGTCTCCGGGTCTTCTCTGCATCCCAAATTTGCACGAGACCTTTCCCTGTACCAATTGCCAGATGCGTGCCCTTTTGGATCCATGAGACGCTCGTAACAGTATCGTCTTCCAACGTGCAAAGCTTATTGACTTTGCTTGTCTGAGCATTCCACATATACACGCTGGAACCAAGTCCTACTCCGAGAACGTTGGCACTGCCCCAATCTACAAGATTCAGGTAAAAGTCGTCGGCCAGTTCAGGAGCGTCAAGGACCTTGTATGGAACTTTGCTGACTGCTCGGGTTTGTCGACGGGGACTGAGAAGCATCTGCTGGCTGCCAAAGCGTACCGGAGAGAGACTGTATATCTCGGCCCTAGTATCTAGATTTGGCCCATGCCGACTCTGTGGTGTTTTTGAAGGAGTTAGGTGTCCTGCTACATGACTGTGATGTCGAGGAGACATGTACGAGAAGAGGTTCTTATGCGGCGTCGAGGGTGTTAAAGAGGATGGAAGAGATGGCGGAGCGTTACTGGGAGGTGTCTGCGCTCGGGTTCCATCTTGCGTGCTTCCCGACAAGTATATAGTCGAGTTACTTGAGGATAGCCTGGAGGGGTTTCCTTGGGGTACCGAATTCTCAAAAAGTTCTGCCCGAAGCAGAGTTGAAAAGGTTCTGTTCGCTTCTTCCGCTATGGTCAAAACAATGTTAGAAACGAGATGCAAATTTCGCTGCACTAAGGTGCTTTAGGTAAACAACCTACTTTTTTGAAAATGAAGTTCTCCATGAGGCGTTCGCTTTTTTTGTTTTGAAGGCGTGGCAGGCGAACCGTCTTCATGCAAGAGACTAAAGCTGGCTTGGAGATCTTGGCCAGATCTGGTGGGAATGAACCTGAGTTTTATCAGCCATGTCATAAAAGATTCAAGATGATTCTTACTCACCGGTCACCATTTATTCTTTGTCGCTTCCTGTGAGGGCTGGTGATTGGTGTGCTCTCGCGGTGTGTTCGCTGAAGCTCTCGAAGTAGGGCGCTTTCCATAGAAAGTGTGTCTATGCCTGTAGCTTGGGTTTCGTCCGCAGCTGCTAAGCGACTACGCATTTTCCTGATGTTCCCGACTATATGGTCATGCTTTGAGTCCGGTTGAGCTCGACTTAAAGGCGGCGGAGGTGTTGCGATTCGATTGGGCCCTGGTTTCGTAGCTGGTTCAGTATCGGTGATGAATTGTGTAGACAGCATTCTCGCAGATGCCGATGACGTCTCCTCGGAATGCAAGGCCATGGTATTGATATCGCTTTTTGAAATTAAATAACTAGGCTTCCTCGTTGAATACGTTTGGATTTGACACCTCATCTAAAGGTGATAAGAGATGTGTCGAAAATCAAGCGGCTGGTTTGCGAGTTTCGTAGGCGTCGAATCGCTGCAGATAAGGGCACGAAGGCCCCGTTCACAGAATTTATGATTCCAACTAGGTTTTTTCCTAGCACGTTCGAGATCGATGGGTATAAAAGAGGTTATGAAAGAGGTTTGCGAAAAGAAGGTGCCGAATGATTATAGCGTCAAAGGACGTAACCAAATGGAACAGCGATTTAAAGATGATGCATGAGGTGGCCAACCGATGCTTCTTCGTGATTTTCAGTTACGAGAACTTATTCCGCCGTTTTCAACGGACTTATGACTGAATGAGTGGTTGTATGATGATAATGGGAGACTGACAGCCTCGAGCCACCTGAGGGAGGTTGATGTGAGAATACGGGAGGCGGGCGGTCCCAGAGGCGACTGGCGCTAACCACTCACTCATAACACTATTCTTGATTGGGCTTGAAACGGCTGGGGTCCCACCCTTGGCCTGGCTGCACTGCACGTCTCTCTCCCAGGACGTGATATCTAACGTGTTTGCCAACGTGTTTACCAATACGTGGTACGGAATAGACGCCAATGAATTGTGATTGTTTGTGTTTTCAAATACTCGACGCGGCCTGCGCACTGTCGCTTCGCGCATAGCGGCCTATGTTGACATGCACGTTCAATCAACAACATGGCTCGTTCCGTTGCCGCAGTGCAACGATTGACAGATTCGAACAAGGAGGCTCGTGTGCCAACCTTAATCCATTCACTTTATTAACATGCACAAAACGAAAATATTGTCCAGAATGCAATTACCGACGTTTAATACGACCTTGTATCCATTTTGAGCCATGTTTTTAGCTCTCCAATAATACGGGCCTAATAATTATGAGTTAGGCAACAACCTGCGTAATAAGATTCCATATTCAGGTCAAATGTCCTCACAGACGTCCAACAGGAAAGTCATTGTAAACAATGCTTATCGGGACATTGTCGCACACTCTAGGTTATTGCATGCCATACAGCCCGACGATCCATTTCTTTTGATACCTTATCATAAGTGTACCATCGAGTATCACGAGAAGCCTCGCGAAATTCACTGTCGCTTAGCTTCACTGGACGCCCTCCACGGTTGAATCAATCTCCACCACCACTTGCTACGTCGAGACTGGCCAGGGCCGCATACGTTCTGATTGGCTGTGACTCAACAAATCCTGACGCGTGGCGCCATCCTAACAAGAAACTCGACGGACCGCGTTCCTGTCGCGTTCGCGAATAGAATAATAATATGACACGAGAATGCTACTGGACACCAATATCAAATTCAGGCTAACGCCACACTGCATGACCCGTTTGGCAGTAGACGGAAGCGGTTTTGTTTTGTTTCCGTTCCCCAATAGTACAGAGCTTTTGTGGAGAAAAGTGCCAGTTTATAAGATAAGATATGCCCCAAAAGGTGACATTTACGATAAGGGTTACTACTACAGAGAAATTGAGGGCGATGCAGAAAGAGAGGAAAATACCACTGGCCATTCCTCGCCTCTTTGTTCACGAAAGCTTTTCACCTTCAACTAACAAGTCTTGCAAGCTCCATTAGCAGATGCTGGAATTATTATGACGGAATTTCAATATGTACAGATTGTGGCGTTGAATCCAATGGTGGCATTGCCACAATCCTGTTGAGTTGAGTGCACTGTTTTGGGCTACAAGATGATGGCGAGATAACGCTGTTGGCCTTTCAAGGAGGGATACAGTTGCTCGTCAGAGCGGGCTCAATTTGATGACATACAGTCCTAGAAGATGTGCAGTCTCCTTTATGAGTAGATACATATAGCGGCCTAAACCAAGACAATTTCTGTCCAGACAAAGATATCGACAGTTGCGGTTGTCATGAGCTTCGCACGTACAACGAACGCGATAGTAATTTCTTGTATTCAAAGGAGCTTGTATTCCAATCATATCTCGTCGAATCTATGGCGTAAAGAACAAAGCAAGTTTAGCGCAAACTACATTTCCATACGGCCTTATCCACTTAGTTTTCGTCACTCGTACCTCGAGATTGCAATTTGGTACCTTGACGTGGGTGCTCATGCAGAGTCAGCTTTTAAGCTGCGGCCAGCGGTGGAAATGTGAAATTCGCTGATAGGGTATTGACGGTTTGCCAGAAGGATTTAGAAACCAAAAAAAGAACGAGGTGCGAAGCTGTGCCTAGATGAGTCCCGTCCAACAAGAACAGTACCGCATTCCGTATTATGGTTAGGCTTGAGATTCGGCCTGTGCCAATAGTCGTTGTCGCCAACCGTTACAGACGTCCTCGAATCCCCCAATCACCTCACCACAAACGCTGGCACATTCTCTACGTGCAAGCCGCTGGCTCCAGTTTCCTCGATTCAGCCATCTTTCTCCTTCTTCACGCATTGCTTCGTCACGCCGTATCTCGGATACCAAGTCTTTTGCACTTTTAAGACGCCTTGTGGCTGTTGCTGTCGTTTGGCGTGACATGTGCAACGTGTCTGACAGATAGCTCAATGTCTGAACCAAATCGGAAGTAATAGTATGAAGAGCGTTCAATGAGCTGAATGCTACTGTTGACGGTCGGGGCATCTGAGCTGTCAGAGATACAAGTAAAGGTATGAGATCATCCACCATCTCAACATCTGGTGCAGCCGCCAAAGGTGATAGTAGAGGAAAGGTTAGACCGTGAAGTTGGCGAGTTTGATGCATAAGATGTGTGGTCAGTGCCGTATGAGCAGTTATCAATCTAAGCCTCTCATTAGTATGGCAATTCTTGTTTACGTGCGGCTCTCCAATGAGGGCAGGCCTGACCTCGAAGCATTGCCTTCAACAGTCAATTGTGAGCCAAGATCACGAAGGCCATCAGTCACACGCTGGAAGACATTGTCGCCAGGACCACCGTAGTTTTCCGTCCCACGACGGACCAGAGACTCAATCCCATCAATCTTGGTAACCAATGTTGCCGGTATACCGGCGCAATCTAGATCTGACTCCGAGCCGTACTCGCTACCATCGTACTCGGTCGCAGTATTTCGGGCTTCCCTTCCGTGAGATGAAGGTAGTGTCAAATTATGGGCTTTCTCACCACTTCGGTATTTCGATGGTATTAATGTAATTTCCACTCCGCTGCCTGCTGCATCGTCTTTGTGAATTTTTTGCGCATCCCTTTGTTGCGAACCTGTGATCGCACGCTGTTCGCTTCCAAGTTGACCCTCGTCTTCCTCGTCGGAATCAGAGAAAGCATCGGCCAGTTCATCGGCGAGGTTGCCCATTCCCGCATTCAGAGACAGGTCACCGTTGTTCAGCACCCCTAGATCGATGTGGTCTTGGTGACTCAGGCTGTTCAGGAAGGGACCTGTAGCGTCATGGTTTGAGGATTTCGACTGTCTCCCGTCATGAGAGATTTCTTGAATACTTTCGGCAGTTGAAGAATGTCGAGAGTGTCGAGGCGTGATCGGTGTTGGAGGCATCATGCCCCGATGGGCACTTACGAGGTGCGCGCTTTGAGTTATGGTCACAGCATAAATCAGCCCGCAATGATAGCTGGCCGACTAATTCCAACAGGACCGTGCCGAGATGGACCGTTGCTTGCAGCGGATATGGTTCTCGTCAATTGGTTCGTCCGGCAGAAGGCGTGCAGAGTGTATTTGTAACAAGAAGAATCGCCATACAAGGAATAAAATTAACGACTTTTGACGAACACGGTGCATGTAGAGCGTCTCGCGCCAGGACACGGTGGTCTGCCTTTCCAGCTTTATTAGGTACAAATAGCGACTTCCAAGTACCTTAGGTACCCGGGTGCCATCGCGCGCCACCACGATTCTTGGTAAGAGCTCCATGACAGCTGCCAACTACCTACCTGTACAGTCTTATATGGGTATTTTTTATTCAGCAACAGATTTTTAGGCATTTTATTAGATATAGATCAGGGATTTTCGGACTTTTATAGGACTTGTTTCAAGAGAATACATACTGCAAGAGTGCTGGCTCGCGCTGTCAGGTATCTAGTAGCACCTAATGAGGGAGGGGCACACTCAAGTCCACAGAATTATTATTATGTGCTTAGACTACCTACCTGGGTACCTAGTAAGGTGCCTAGGTCTGCGTCCAGACCGCATGAGGGGCTTACTTTGGCTGTACCCTTCATGCCTCTTGAAGTACGCCGAGGGCCTCAGAGACGTAATGGCTGGGGATGCAGGCAAATATTTGATAGGTGCTGAAAATTGGTGCTTCTGGGCTGGTTTTAGCACCACGATACTATAAGCTATCTACCTACTACCTAGGTAGGTAGTCAGAAGAGGATTCGCATATGCTCACAAATCCCAGTTTCAACTGTTAGATCTAGGTATTCAACTCTATGTTGACGGGCGTAACCACGTCGCTACGCTAATAACAACCCCGACGCCCCCTTATTACTCCGTCCCAGGCACTGTGGGTCATCAACATTTCTGAGGCCTTCGCGCACTCAAAGGGATATCCCGCCTCCAGGACATGGCGTCGAGGCTTCATAGTACCATGAGCGACTGTGAAGATGTGTAAAGCTGACGCAGCATACTTTCTTGGGATCGCGTCACAAAATGCAGTCGTTTTTGGTTGGTTGCAATATTATCTATCTATGCAAGCAAGGCCAAGTGTCTGAAAGCCCAAGCCTTGAATGAAGTGGCGCCAGGCTGCTTGCTATTGGCCAGATAAGGTGCATGTTAATAGAGACCTGTTCGATGGCAATTTTATGTTTTCTTCTTGCTAATCGTCTGAGCTGCGATCTCATTTTTTGATTATCCTCTTTGTCACCATATTGCATGTGGCTATCTCTACTTTTTGATTCTATGCGAGCTGAAAGGAGGAGCTAGTGAAGCGGAAGGTTTTCAAAACATCATATTACTCCCCCGTTGCGAATTTTCGCAAACTTGGGATTGGCCGTAAGCCCAACCATCGAGCAGGTTGAGAACAGCGCACGAAAGTCTGCGCCTATAAATGTGCCACATATTCTACCAAATACGAGACGCATCAGATACTGAAAAGGTTTGGTAGTAATCATGGCAACCTTTCGATGTTTTCGACCGGAGGACGTGGACAAGTTTTCCAAATGCAACCTGGACCCTCTGACAGAGACTTATGAGTTGGGCTTCTATTTGCAATACTTCGCGAAATGGCCGTCTCTCTTTCAAGTCTGTGAAGACAAGGACGGCAACATCGTCGGTTACAGTCAGTATCACGAGCTCCACCTTTGCGCGAATCTCGCTAATAACGGAGGTGAGCAGTCATGGGCAAAGTAGAATCGTCTCCAGAGGCCTACAAATACTCAGAGCACTATCTTCCGTGGCACGCACACATTACTGCCCTGACGGTGGCGCCTGAGGCACGTAGACTTGGCATTGGAAAGATCCTTACCCAGCAACTAGAGGTAGCAGCGGACGACAATAACGCTTGGTTTGTAGATTTATTCGTCCGGAAGAGCAACCATCGTGCAATAGCATTCTACAAAAGCCAGGGTTACAGTGTATATCGTGTTGTCAAAAATTACTATGGTGATCACGCGACTGACGCGAGCAAATCAAGCGAGGATGCTTTTGACATGCGGAAGCCCATGCGGAGAGACGAAGCGCATCAGCACGTCCGCAAGAATGGCGAAAATTATGAGGTAGACCCGGAAGATATCTGGTGATCCATTCATTACTGGTTCAGTTTTTGTTCTCTTGGCTGAATTGACTCAGAATGATATTCGTGCGCTTTCGAGTGAATCTGTCATTGCTTAGACGGGGTGTTCGCGCCAATGACCCCTATAACTGGATCAAAAGCAAGCTAGAACTGCTTGGATGGACAATAGCTAGGATATCAAGCCACGACTACAATTCCCTGTCGATGTTTGGAACCTCCCGAGTGCCTGTGTTTTTATTTAACCATATGCGCCGTGCCGCAAGATGCTCAGTCAGAGGGTTCTTAAATTGGACCCCCAAATTCAGCCATTGCCGGATTTCGTCTGCGGAGGCGCGAATGACTGTAGGCTAATGGAATTGGGGCAATCTGCAAGGTCGCAAATGTATGAAGCGTCGTTCGCACGGCTAGGGAGGTCTAGTGTAGAGTCAAAGTCCAGACTAACGACATCGAACAAGTGTGGTTCTGTTATGTGTTCATCACAAAGGAACTGACAAGATAGTGGACGAGATGTGCTTCGTACAGAGTACCTAGAAACCTCCGCGCGGCATCCCGAATTTTGGTAATAGCAAGCACTCTTATAGCATATATTCTCCTACAGTATATTTTACAAAAATTCAATGAAAGATTTGTTTAAACAGCGTCTAAAAATATTATGTGAAAAATATTTTATAGAACCTCTGACCAAAATCGACGTTGGCCACCTTTGCTAGACAAGGTTGCAGTGGGGCACATTCTTGGGGTCCGCATAATCGTCGGCTCTTTGGCGCGTTCCATTTCAGCCAGTTAGCGCCCGTAGTATTATTTTTATACTGCTGGTCTGGTCCGCTGTTATCTGTTTTTTCCTCTTACATCAGCCAAGTTTGCAAGCTTCCTACTTGCCTTTGAAAGCATCAACAACCCGCTACCTACAACTCGTTCTCCATAGACTTGCATTTAAAACTTGATCTTTCCGCTCTCACGCTGTCGCCAGAGTGCATAATGGCAACCACTTCGATGGATTACGAGGCTGCGGGTGGTGACCGCTACGAAGGTGAGTTTAGCCCTTCAGTTCAGGCACACTAGCAATTTTGCGTCTGTCATCTCTATCGTCTGTTTCTAAGGCCTTGGCTCACTGCTTGAAACCAGACGAGGGTGCTCGTTACGATCGTGACCACAGGAGTGCGTCCCCACGGCCTGCCCGGGATGACAACGATGGCTCCCGCCGTCGATCAATTTCACCAAACGGTAATGTCGAGCCGTAAGTCAGATGCCCTTTTAAACTCACGGCGACATTCAGTTAACTTGACTTCCTTCTCTTCTAGGTCATCAAAAGAGTCTCTCGGCCTTAAGGATGATGATGATGGCGCAGTCAATCCAGGCTCCAATCTTTTTGTCACTGGCATACATCCACGCTTGACTGAGGCGGAGGTTTCCAAGATGTTCGAAAAGTATGGAGACGTTGAAAAATGCCAGATTATGCGTGATCCGCATACCAAGGAGTCACGAGGGTTTGGCTTCGTGAAAATGGTAACCTCGGAGCAAGCCGAAGCAGCCAAAGAGGGACTTCAAGGCGAGCAAATTGAAGGACGCACTTTGAGCATCGAGAAAGCACGCCGTGCGTGCCCTCGTACGCCAACGCCTGGTAGATATTTTGGACCACCTAAGCGATGCATGTGCAGTTCCTACATTCCAACATTAAAGTCTCCTCATTAACTGTTACTAGACCCCCGTCCTCCTCGCTTTGATGATCGCCGCCGCGGCGGATATGGAGGTTCTGGCGGCTATGGACGTGACGAATCCTACAGATATCGCGGATATGAACGAAACTATGATCGACGCCAAGAAGATCGCAGCTATGAGCGAGGTGGCTACGAACGTAACTACGACCGCTCCACGTGCAACAGAGAAGAGCGGAGATATGATGATCGCGGCTACACTCGTGATTCTGATCGAGGAACATATGAACGCAGAGATCGTGACGAATATTACGGCCGAGAAAGATACGGAGGGCGCGAAGATCGCGACCGCTATGGCCCTCGCGGAGGTCCCGGTGGCTATGAACGTGATCGATATGATCGGCAGGCTGATCGAAGTGCTCCCAGGGACCGCGATGGCATAGCCAGCGGACCTGGCTACGGGGACTCGGCCCCAAGAACTGAAGCTCGTGAGGCATATGGAGGTTCGAATGACATCTCGTCTCACAAGCGACTTTCACTAACTTGGTTAGGGACCGACCAATCTACTCGATGAGTCTGGGTCCATGTCGATGATCTGTACACCAACGCAAATTTTCGGGCCTAATATTTAGTGATCGGATCTCGCTTGCTATGCATTCTCCGGGTGAATCATTCAAAGCCCCCCGCCACCATTGGAGCCTCATTAACACTTGCTGGGCTCTGCTACTAAACACAGTCTTCTTTCATGAGCGGCTTAGGGAAGAAGGTGGTTCAAAGCTCCCCAGACGTTTTTCTGCTGCGATCTTCTTTCATCCTGTTCTACTGCCACGTCATTTCTCCTCTTTGCCACTAGGTTTCTTATGTCTGTTCCGTTTTGTGTCCGTTACAGTTTCTGTTCTTACCTTGCCATTCATGCGGCGATGGGGCTACGGATGGGGTCACCTATGACAGCTCTTCAACAACTGCAGAAATAATTACGTCGGTCTTCGTCATATTGCACAGCAGACTTTGATAGCTTGGGCAGCACAACACCTACAGGCATTGGCCTCAGCATTTGGCCTAGTAATTCGTTTTGCACTAGGTTCGCAATCGACAACCAAGCTGCTTCCTGCAGCAACATGTAACATTATGAGAAAAAGTTATCCACCATGGCCTTGCACAGCTGAAATGGATCGCAATTGTCGATATTCACATCTGAGACGTTGAGAAGCTCGCGTTATTTAATTCGCACCAATTCGGACTAATTCGAAATTGACCGTGAAATTGCCGCCATCCACGACTAAAGGGCCCAGTTCCTGTAATATCCTTGCGGCACCACAATGGGTTAGGAGTCCTCGTTTGGAGTGGCCGCGTGCCCATCATACGCATGCGCCATTTGCTTTGCCACATTCCGTATCGCGGTATATAGAACTTCAAGTGATGGACCTACGAAGACAAAACTAGAGCTTCAATGCTGTCATAGCTGAGTCATTTGCCTGGCTTTCTTTGAATTTTATTTTTTTAGTTTAATATGCGTGATTACTGATCCCCTGTATACAGCGTCGATGCGACTTAGAGCGAAGTTATTCGTTACAAATTACTTTACATCATTCGCCTCGCCGTGACTTCAATTAGATGTGTCAAAATTCACCCGAGCTTGTTTTTTACGCCCCCAATCAACCAGATCGTGCTTTAAGACTGAACCGATACTGAGAAGCATGATAGACACTTACCATTCTGGGCATTGTACTAGATATCGTCTACCGCTTTATAGTTCTCGGGATTTACATCACCGTGCTATAGTTTGGGCCAGAGCTTACATTGCAGAGACTACTAGTCTCACACAGACAAGGCCGAATTGTCTCTCAATTTGGCTAATATGTTATGGTATCTTCTATTTTCGTGGAACGTATTTTCACTGTCCAACCGCCAGAATACCTGAAGTGTTCTATGTCATCGGGTCGAAAAATAATGAATTATCCTTTGAAAAACATGGTTGTGAACACATATTGGCAAGCACCGATGAAAAATCCGACTTTCAACCACACTACGAATTGCTCTGGCTCGCGTTAGCTCCAATCAGCCATCCCACGCCCGAAACTAAAGTCCCAGTTGCTGCCTCTCGTAATTGGTCGCGCCTCCTGACTCGTTGATGTGGTTGGTTGTCAGCCTCGGTATCATCCGACCCCATGGCTCTCGAAATGCTCTGAAGGCCTGATATAGCAGTAAGGTTTCTCTGAGCAATGCGCGCTGTCGCTCGAGACAGGTCAAGAAGAGACATAGGCACATCATCCGTCTGGCGTGCTGTTGTGTTGGCGCTGACTGTTCTCGAAGCGTAATGCCCTTCTGCAGGCACGTCTGTAAAAGCTCCAGGATGTCTACTGGCGTCAGCTCCCGCGTTTAAAGCTGCCTCGTTGGCCGCTTCTTCCTTGATTGCAGAATCAAGCTGTTCTTCGCATCGACGAAAACTTTTAAGAATGTCCTGAAGCTGGCTTGTTGGCGCAAGTCGCAACGCCGTCGCAAGACATTCTATGCGTTGTTCAAGATGTCTTATCTCAGGGTTCCCGCTAGCAGTACCAAGATGAGTTGGCCTCTTTGATTGTTCGGTGCGGATGTATTGACCTGCATGCAAAGCAGCTTTCCATGACCAGTGGTCAAGCAGGTTGTTGACAGCGTGAGTGGAAGAATTGCCAGATTGGTTACCGAGGCGATTTGCTACATATGAGTAAGCTGTTTCGAAGTCCTCCTCTTTAAGGGCAGCCTGGATGCAAAGGGCGGTAATGCGTCTTTCTGCGATTTCGATGTTCATATCTGCCTGCTCTTTTGTGATATCCGTAGTATGTAAGAAACCGCTGTGAGATGGCAGCCCTGCTTGAGATATATTCACAGCCACATCCAAGAACTCTTGGAGTCGGGTATAAGAGCCAGGATTTTGTTCAAGTGCCTTCCCAACAATCGAGATGGGATCAGAGTGCACTCGTAAAACAACAGGACAGAACGGTTCCCCCGCTTTCAGTACTAAACGGTAGCCGCTCAGTGCGTGAGTAGCTTTTAAGAGTGCTTGAATCCTCTGTACCTCTGCCAATGACGGCCCTACCGTTGATGGAAATGTCGCAAGACTATCAGCGGGAGTTAGTGGTGACCAATACTTTCTCCCAACATAAAAACCTACATTTCATCGCATTTTTTAAGTCCTCCTAGAGCCCGATTAGGGTTCGTAGCGTTATCAAAGGCGGCCAAAGCCGAGCTGCAGACTGCTCCTTGCACAACCTCGGCAGAGAGAGGCTTGTGGTCTGTCCTTTCGTACAAGCGACGCGAAAGTTCGTAATCTATTCGAGTGTCAGTTCATTATTCTCACGGGGGCGAACCATCAACATGTTTATAGGTTGCGGATCTTTGTGGCCCCCTTCCTTGTTCCTTTGCTTTCTGTTTCTGTTTCAAACATACGTCCTTTGGTTAGTAGCAGTTTCAAGAATTCTGTATCCATGAATTCTACCTTCACTGCGCCGAATATGCCACCATCCATACTTCGATGAGAAATTGCTATATCATTGTGCCATTCCCGTAGCCAAAGCAAATGCTTTCGAAATCGTGTCAAGTACTCGTCGTCGCCTACGGACTTATGGTTGCTAATAGCCCTCAGCAATTTCGAGACCTCCGCCTTTTGCTCTTGTATGTCATAAAGAAGTGTGAGATCTCTTGCTTTCCTCACTGACGATGGAACACCGTAAAGAGTGAGAATATAAGCACTCAGTGTCAAAGCAAGCAGAAAATTGGTTGAGTCAGCGTTTGGATTGGTGAGTATATTGTCAGGTCCAAGGATGTCGCCTCTCATCAGGTCTGTAGTAGGATTGTCCCAGAATGCTGGGAGGTTTGTCAGAGAAACGTCGGGCAGCGATATCAAGGTTTCCTCCAGAGATTTGCAGTGTTCATCGTGGCCAAGATCAAATCGTAGCTTTGCTACAATAGCAAAAAGTCTTGACAAGCACTCGAGACTGGTCGCCTGTACGCTATATATACACGCAATCGTCGCTGTAGCGTACCTCAGGCGGAATAAGTCTCGGTAATGCTTCGGCAGCGCCATGGTTAATTCATATCCAAAATCTACGTCGTCTAGGCCACTCCAATTCTCAAGAGCTTGAACAGCAACAGACCACGATGAAGCAGCTTGCGAGACTAGCCATTGCATCATTTCTTGCAAGCCATCGCATATGATACTCGAGGAAGAAGTATCACCACTAATCGATGCCTCTTTCCAGCGGTCAGGATTATATAGCCACGGCCCAAAGACGGCCTTCAGATCCCACTCAATATTCTGTTGCCGCTGAATGCCGGGACCAGGCTGAAGTAAGAGATACTTGCTCACTTGAGTATCAGGTAGCGTGTCAAATTGAAGTAGGTTGTATCCAGACATATTCCAACTATCGGTCGCCTGTTTTTTCTTGACAAATGGCAAAACAATTGTACATATCCATGTATGTAGATGGAGGTTTCGGTGAACAAACGGTAAAAGCAGATCCAGTACCTGAGAAGATATGCCCGTTTCGGCATCCATTGAGCGAGCGCGCAGTACCAAGAATTTACCGAGCATATCCCCTTGGAGAGCTGGGAGGGATCCAGAGCAGTTCAAGGATTGGAGACGCAATGTTTTCGCTCTGTTCACAGCTTCTATTTCTGTCAAACTGCTCACAGGTGATAAGTCCACAGCATCAGAATGTGTGTCTCGAAATTGCCTGTCGGAGATCTGCTTCAATAAGCCCACGTAAAGACCAGGTCTTATGGTCTCGGGCAAATAAGTCAGGAGGATCCGGAGTATAAGCTCCTCGTGAAGAATGGTAGCCTGGCGCTGAACCAGCGCTGTAAGCTCGTCGATTTGAGCATTTGCAGTGTGGTGCACTGCAAGTAGCAGCACCTTCGCCGGAGACAAGGCGCTGGCCATGATATAAGAAATGCCCAACTTATCCAACCCTACAGTTTTTGGTGTTGAAAGAGACGGCGTTAAGAAATTCAGTATTTAGTTGAATGAATGAAAGCTCCGGGATTGACGAAATTGTGCGAGAACCGAACGTATGTTGGAGAAACGACAAACTCGGATTGCCATACCGCGCCTGAATGTTGCCTTTTGAATTAGTTGGCTTGACCATGAGGTCAGAGGCTGTTCAATTGAGCCAAATTATGCACCTACCGGGGGGTACTGAGAGGCGGGTTCGTGTGCGAAGCACCCAGGTCACGGGACCCACCCCCCCGCCGATACTTCGCGGTACTCCTGAACAGCTACAATAGCTAGCTCTAAACGCGTTTAGTGGCAAACCTTATATAACGGTTTTTACGATGCCTTCTAACACTAAGAACAGTGACTTTGCAGAGCTAGACCTAATTATCTACGTTAATAATAACTGCTGTTAAGAGAGGCCAGCTAATGCGAATCTCACGATATAGGCAACGCACAGCTGCACACAACGCAATATAGCTATAACGTGTGCGATGTACCGCTTTATACAACTAGAAATTGCTAGTACTTTAATTATAGTGAGGTTCGCATATAAATTGAAGTATCGCTTATCTTCCTTAGTCCTGATTGGCCCACTAGCGAATTCGTGACCCAGGTGCTGCCTTCGCACACGCAAAGGGATACTTTGTTCAAAGCCAAAATATGCGGGGTCTGGAAGTACTTCTGTTAGATCTGGCCTACAGCAGCACGCCAAGTCAGGTTCGTTGTCATTTGGTTTGAACTAGTCCCGAAGTTCTTCCCAGATTTCGCCGACACCACACTCGTTGCATCACGGTCCGAAGTTTCAACCTGCTCAGCGTCGATTCATCATGGCATCGGGATATGGAATGCATGGAGGTATTTCAAAGCATGCAGCTCTATTCGACGCGTATCAGACTAATCACGAACTCGTAGGGGTTGGACGTTGCTTCCCAATGTGGCAAGAAGTCATGGCATGTTACGTTGTGAACACCACGGCGGAAGATGATTCTGGGAAGAAGAAATGCTCCCTTGCGCTAGAAGACTACTATGAGTGTCTCCATCATAAGAAGGAGGTTGGTAAAGCCATGCCTTTGTTGCTATTGGAAAATTGCAGCAGCTGACGCGCTTCCAGCACGCAAGAGCGTTGGCAATCCAAGCCGCGTACGCCCGAGCCGACACGGCAACACCCCGAGATAACGCACCAAGTGCTAAAGCAATACGAAGTCTTGGCCTGTTGGGTAAAGAGGGAGAGACGCAAAAATTTCTCGGTCAGAATAATTAGGCACGTTTCCTTGATCAGCCACTGTATGTGCCTTGATTTCAGAGATCAAGTGTACAGGGTTGGGATCTCACTTGACCGCTGTATGTCAGGACTGTCTGCTTACCTTGCCACGAATTCTAGATTTGCAAACCTGCTTGATAGAACGGGCAGCAAGAATACATAATTCGCTTGGATGGCGTATGGCGTTCTCCTTTGCGCATTGCCAGACGACCCAAATACTCATGTTTCTTACCCTATTCCCAAGGGATCGTCATATCATTCACGGTATTCAACATGCCTCTTCACTTCTGAACAACAAAAAAACAATGACGTGATGGGTACTTTTTTATAGATACCAGTCATCGACTCTGCTCCAGCGTTGTAAACCCAGCGACACCGTGCCTGTCTGGTGCTGCATTTTGACCATGAATCCTCCGAGTCTTGCGACAGGTATGCCAGCGGATTCGCTATAGTGTGGATAGGTACAAAGAAACGTTGGCCCCGATTTACTGCCAGAATAATGTTGTTGCGTGTATCGATGCTTCACAGCAGTTGTTATCTTTTGAAGGCAGGATGTTCAGTTTCAACATGTCGTAAAGAAGTGGTTAGACGGTCTTTTCAGTTATCAAATTAGCTATCACAGCGCCAGCTCTGCGATGTTTTATAAGACGCTCCCAGTACTTGTTGGCCTGTCCTCCTGCTTTCTACAACCAAGAAGCCGAACAGCGCCCAGAAATGCCGTTTTCTTTTCCTTCTGGCTGCCAGATTGCCACGTTGAGAGAATCTTGAAATACTTGAATAAATCATGTACCGAACTGCATTTTCAGCCGAGTCTGGCCATTTAATACGCCACGTCCACAGCCTAGCTGATGGAGCTCTGGAATATCTGGGGCAGTAACATGACTGCTTGCTTGGTACATTCTCTGCAAGAAGAATGGCGCCAAGTCTGGCTGAAAGGATTACATGCATCAGCTGCATTTTTCTTATGAAGTTTTATTGTGGAAAGAAAATGACATGGGGTGAAGAATGCAAATCTGAATTTGCTGATCTGGGAAGGCGTGTTGATGTTCGGCATCATAGAACATCACCTGCAGCCCTAACTGGTAGACTTCTCAACATGAACTAAAGGCGGATCCTAGAATCTGACAAGTCCATACGAGGTAGCTAACATGTCCACTCTGAGAGGAGCAACCTTGAAGCCAACAACATGGCGAATCAAGCCTACGAACCGGGTGCGGGCAGCGTTCAGACATGGAACAGACATACATACGCGTATATCAGAAAGCGAACTGCTCCGAGTGTTCAACAAACAAATGAGGACGCTCTGCAGCGTCTACAGTCGGAAAATTAGTGCTTCATTGAACTAGCTCTCGTTCATACCTAATGACTGAAAAGTAAGAGTCAACCGTCTCCTCCTTCGTTCTACGCACGAGCTGGAAATTGCCCAGCCCCGCGGTGCGATCTGGGTAGTATGAGCCGCATGGGCCGCAGCCAACCGGTATTAATTACGTGATGCTGAACTCGGCGCTCAGCGGTTCGTCTCTTTGTCAGGCTCAATGTTGGGAATAGCGGAAAGGGGAAAAGCACAGACGGCAATGCTATGACATGATTGACTGATCGACGACCGAGGATGCATTACCGATAGATTGGTTCGGCATCTCGGACTGCGCGTTCGTATTTCAGCAAATCAGCGTTAGATTCAACCCCCCTTGACGGTCAGAACGCCGCAGCGTTGTATTGTATCCACAACCCCTTGAATACAAGCCAGGTACCTGGATCTTGCAGAGATGCTGGCTGTAGCGAGGTACCGCAGTTAATTTCCAGGGACTTTAAATATCCATCAATTGCCTTTTATGAACTCCCATGTGGTTGGCCAAGGTCCTGGTTGGTAGAAGCTCTGCGACGGATTGACTGCCAGTTGCACTCCACGCCCCCAGTGCGAGGTACCTACCTACTACCTACCTAGGTAGGTGGTAGTGAGTGATCTGCACAACTTGACTCCAGGATGTATGTGGGTAGTAGTAGGTACTTAAGTGCTCCATGCTGCTCCGTATACACACAATCTCTTCAAGTGCTCGAAGGCAGCAGCTCGTTCAGGACTTGGCGGCTCGTTGGTACGTTCCTGCACGCCGAGCTGGTTCCCGGTGATAGTCGCAAACCCATAAGCTCTCATAAGGCATCTTGAATTCGTCATCAGGCTTTGGTAAAAATGCCGTAGCAATTTAAGGCTGTCTTGTGATTGATGATGAGCTAAAAAGTGTTTTCCAGGAATCGGGTTGGCGGGCGATGGTGGTATGTGCCTCGCAGCCACCAGAAAACCAGAAACAGCTAAGTACCTAGGTACCTACCTAACCTAGGCACTTCTCCATCTATTTAGATGCCCTCGGTACTTATAGCTACGTCTCGATCGGCATTTATAGTGGGTTGCAGAATCTTCTTTTGCGTAATTTGAAGTTCCCTGGCTGTATCATGCAGAAGTGGAGCCCGCGACGTGGCTGCACGTTGTCTTTGCGCACTTAAACGGATAACGGTAACGGTAGGTGGTGTTTAGGTATTTAGGCACCTGAACACCTACCTACGAATGTACTTACAGTACTCCGTGTTGACGTAGAATGCAAGCTTGAGTGGAGTAACTGAATTTTCCAACGGGCCACTAATCCAGCCCTGCCGAACTCCCTGCAAACGTTGGATTTAAAAAGGAACAATCTCTGTGATCTCTGTGCTGCCGACACCGGCCATGAAGTGAAATCCTAGCCCATCTACGTCCGGGGTATGTTGCCGCATTTTACTCGCTGAAGCAATCCATCGCTGTGCGAAGAAGGGGAGGGAAAAAAAAAAAAAAAAAAAAAAAAAGCCTATCGCTTGATGTGATGATGTGCTGAGCACGCAAAGGTCCTTGCTAACTTCGGTGTGCATGAGATCCCGCCGAACTCCTGTCACATCTTCGAGATTCCCACGATCCGAACCTGCTAAACACTGCATGAGTCGCGACGCCGGACTTACGCTGTGCTTGCTCTATCAAAAGTAGATCCGCAAGCGGCAACGGTGCGTAACGGCCGGAAAGGAGATGCATGCATTCCATGGCCGTTTTAGGTTCGCAGAAGGGCCGAAAATTATCGGCTCCAGGAACCACCCACCTGTAGGAAATCTGTAATACCTTGCTTGCTTGAATGTGACAAAGATGGCCAAAGAGAGAAAAAGAAAAGAAAAAAAAAAATCCATTAATTAAAGGAGAGGGGTCGGAAAAGTGCCCACCCTCCAGGGCCGCACCCTGGCTTTTGAGTGCAAGCCACAAAAACGGTCACGTCCAGGAGCAACAGACTCGCAGCAACAGAGACACGATACGATACGTACGGGCTCATACAAGCATAATTAGAGGGGGATAATTGGAGAGGGGGATGAGCAACATTCTCGATCGTCTATAGCACTGAAATTGGCTCGCAATCTTTCTCTTGCTTGCTTCTAGCCGAGGTACCTCTGGCCGATGGATGGTCGGCTGACGAGACTTTGAATACCAGGGAACGAAGGAGTGATGAACAGCTGGAACTATGCGCAATAATTGGTTTGGCACGTCAGGTCATGGTGCAAATCTGACACAGATTTGCTTGGCGCAAGCATGCTCTCCATACATGCATACACAAGACATAAGATGCAGCTGGAAGCCGGGGCAAGAAAGCCAGTAATAGAGCCTTGGCGAGCATTGGAGCATTTGCATCCGATTCAGGACATGGGTCTTCTGAATCCGGTCTTCTGAATTTAGTTGTCAAAGACGGGAGAAGGGGGGAGGGGAGAGGGATGATGGAGGATGGAGGTTGGATGATGATGGAGGATGGAGGATGGAGGATGGATGATGATGGATGATGATGATGGATGATGGGTGTTGGATGATCTTGCGCTGCGGCCCTCACTAGACATTACTGTATGTACAAAAATCAACGGTTCACTAGAACCATCACTAATCATGGCCGCCACCACCTCGACTCTCAGCGTCTCAGCGTCCCTGCGTCCCTGCGTCTCAAACACAGCCGCGACCGACAAACAAACAAACAACGCTGTTGACGGCCCCAAGCTAATAATCATAACTGCCCCCCAGATTGAGCGTTGTCTTGACCGGCGGAGTGGGCCCCGTCTCAGACACACACCCCTCCCTCCAAGTTAACGGAGCCGGTGATTGTCGGGCAGAGGCAGACAGCAATCAGACGAGGATGGACATCCTGACCCTGCAAACTTGAGGTGGTGGATGCTTCCCGAGCGTTTAGTGCAGTTGCAGTACTTGTCGAGTTGGCCAAGAGTTGGCCTAGAGTTGCAATGCTTCGAACTTGACTTATGCAGTGTGCGGCGCCATCAGGCGGTGGTGGGTGGTCAGTTGCCTCCATTAATCATTAATTGCTATTACCAGGTCAGGCAAGAGAGACAGCAGATCGTATATTGCACTGCAGTATGCACAGATCAAGGCGACTGCCTATCTTTTGGAACCGATAAGACGTAGCTTAGGCAGCTAGCTGCCAGGTACTGTATTTGATCTCCAGTGACTTTTAACATGAGAAGTTTGTTGTATAGAGACGTGTTAATAAGTGCCTATTATGAACTCGTTACTGTCGCAGAGCTGTTGCAACAAATCGGGGTGGCGGGCGAAAGTACCCAAGTACTAGGGGTACTTGAAGCGCTATACATACATACCTAACCTACCGACCTAGGTAGGTACATACACATACATAGTCCGCACATACCTAATATATGTATATATTTGTGCTTAGTATCAGGCACGTATTATTTTCTTTATCTGCACCACCTACCGAGATTAATGAATGCTGATCTGCTGGAGCAAGCTGGGCTCGCGTCCCGCTCAGTATAAGAAAGGTTCCCAGAAGCAGTACACAACGACCTGGGCGTGGGCTTGGAGGCCCCCCTCCCCTCCCCTCCCGAGGGAAAGAAGGAAGGAAGGGAGGGGAGGGAAGGGTAGGGGGGAAGGGTAGGGGGGAAGGGTAGGGGAGGGGGTCGAGAGTAAACTCCCCTCCCTGCAGCGCTGGGGAAACAACGAGGCCAAACGATTACCGGCCCCACCACGGGCCATAACCGAACGGCCTCATCCGCACAGCACCTTTCAATCACTACTTGTGCGGAGTACATCCTCCTGACTCCGTACTGCAACCGGTTACCTGGTCTTGCCCGGGCAAGCTACCTAGGTAGGTAGGTTAGGTAGATAGGTACTTGGGGTACACACACACACACACACACACACTGTACCTGCCTTCCCGTGGTATTGTCTCTAGCGCATCCGTTTTAGGCAGAGAATAGGCTGGCATTGACGCTCCGTGCAGGACCATACAGCAGCCATCTGCGACAGGTCCAATTACAACTACAACGGCTCGATTGCTTGGGAAAGGATAATAGATTAGATGCATCACGATCGATGTGCAAACATGGGTTAACGTAGCCTGTCCTCTCGCCTGGAAAATAAAACACAAAGTGGGGGTCGACGTCGTGACACCCCTCCCCGGCTGCTTCTTGCCGATCAAGCCCCCATTCCCATATTACTCCTTCGAATCCGCAAAGTTCCACATATGTTTGCGACTCTGTGCCACAAGCCTTAATTGAAGAACTAACACCCGTTTGAGTAAATTGTACCGAGTACATCACAGCTCAATGACTGCAAACGCCCCAGACAGCCCCCCTGTTGACGACCATGGTCAAAGCTCGTCGACATATCGGTGATTTGTACCAGAGCCTCATGCAGTGCCTGGCACAAATTGCGGAAGGACCATAGAAACGTAAAATTAATACAAAACCATGTTAAAATACACCGTTGCAGGATCAAGCCCAGAGATGCGCCGCGCTTCAACCAGAAAATACAAGCTAACGTCAGTCACCAAGGCTCCGTCATCGGTCATTTATGCAAAATAAGGCATTTTTACAGCAGCACAGAAGCTAGCTTCATCTTGTCACAGGTCTCCTCTGGCCATTTCTCTTCGGCTTCAGCTAGCCTAGGTTTATGCGTCTCATGCTGCTGCCACGCTTGCTTCTGAATCGGAGAGTTTGGTGCTGTGAGAAGCTGTGACTGACTTCGTGACAGAGGAAGACGCCTTTGGTACTCGTGGGTGTCAATAGACCCCGAAAGTGACCTGAAGCCCGGCAGTTGAGCTTCTACAACGCTGTTTCGACGCCAGTCGCGCAGTGGTGGAAGCTGGACGCGATCGTGGCAGGACTGAAGAGAGCGTGAACGACCAGCGGGGGACGTCGTATAGTTCGACCCCGAGTCAGATTCAGCTGGCTCAGAAGAACACGGCGACGGCAAGGGAGCCTCTCGCCACGGTAATGTGTAGTGGCCAGTCCCCAAGCTAGGAGACATTGACGGACGTGTAAGTCGGGGTAGCGCAAGTTGGCCGCTCGGTATTGTCGGGACTCGTGGTACATTGTCCTGTAGAGATGTCGAAGTTTTAATTGGGCGCGGGCGGTCTCGACGCTTCATTCGGTTTTGAGTGCCATTCCACCAATTCTTGACTGCATTATCGCTCCGACCAGGCATATGCCGGGCTATCTCAGCCCAACGCTTCCCAAACTGCTTCACAAGCATCTCAATCTTTTCACCCTCGTCCTTGGTGATCGGAGTGTGTATTAATGATGGTTTGAGCTTCTGATGATATCGCTCACGACATTGTTTTGCTGACCGAGAACCCAACACCTCTGATATTTCAACCCAGTTCATAGATTCTTTTTGTCCAATGAGTTGCATGAGTATACTGTCCTCGTGGCTGGACCAGGGACCCCTCTTGTGAGGAGAGGCCATGGCTTACTGCTCAAGATTACCGTAGTTAGAAAACAACAAGTTCTAGAGGGGATTGGGTAGAAATCAGTAGATTTTCATTCATTCATACCTTCGGCCGTTGCCACCCTCGAGGATCGATGCTGACGAGACCTAGTGGCCAAAAAAAGCTTACCTATCCAAGAATAACAAGGAGGCTATCCTTGCCAAAATGGAGGCCAGCCTTGAGGCCAAAGATCCAGAAAGTGGAAGAAGGTAGATTAAAATACAGAGAAGACGCGGTGCAAAGCCTAAAGAAGACAACCAGGGATTCTGTTGCTTGATAGCACTATCCGATAGTTTTGCCTCTTCCTGGCTTTTGTAAGCTCTGGCAGTGTGTCGGGCAGGCGCTATGGGTTTGTTTGTACTGTGCCTGCTGTGGTCCGTGTCAGCAAACGCCTCGGGAGGCTGAGCAGAAGGGAAGTCTTACAGACTATGTATGGGGAAGAGTTGATGTTGGCAGGATTTGAGAGAGAGGGGGAGAGAGAGAGAGAGGGAAGGGACAATGGAATGCAACGAGGGCTCCTTATATGTGCTGTGTGCGAGCATTGGAGTCATTCGCGCAATATGTGGCGCGCATTTGAGTTTGCGGTGAATGCGTCTATGATGGGCAGGTCCGATGAGGCTCGGTGTACTTGTCCTGGTGCCGCTGTCAGACAACCAGAACCAGACGCATTTGTGGACGCACAGTGATTTGTGGGGTGCGGCTAGGGGGAGGGGTGTGCTGGGAGACAAGACAAGGATAGTTTGTTAGCGTCGACGGCGGCCCAGCAGCACAGGCACTCAACTTGCCTGCGGGGATCTGTGGCTACTAGCACGTTCGCTTTATGCTCAATATGGTTTGGCCAATGAACGACACCGAGATTTGAGATTCCTATGACAAACCAAGCCATGCATACCTACATGTAGGCACGTATCCTGTTGCTACCTTCCCATTAGCACACTTTTCTATCTTTTCTGCTTAGTTCTGGTGTTGTATGGATGTGAACCAAGCTTCCAGGAGCTGGTTGATTCGAACACGCCGCCCCCCCCCTCTCCCCCAACGATCAAGCATCGATCCGTCGATCCGTTTCCGAATCACCTGCCTAAGATAAGTTAAGTTCAAGATTGTAGAGTCCAAAGGTGGGTGGAGGTCAATGAAGTAGGCACTTAGCGACAGCTCTACTGACATGCTTGCATGTCGCACTATTTCTCAGATTCGTCAGAGAGGCCTGAACCCGATTCCGACTACGAAGCGAAGGGCAGGGCAAACAAAATTCAGGCTTCCGGCTCTGTGGCCGTTATCGCATGCCCTTTTGCTTGGACCATTCTGCACTGACTGTAGAGATTTGGTGCCGCCGTAAACCTACTCCTCGTGTTCACGGCACCAGCCTTCCTCTCGGGGCACATCAATTTCCCACCGGAGCTTTCAAACTTCCTACTGGACCTAGCTGAATCCGGCAAAGTCACTTTTAGTAGGATCCACACATGAATGTGCTCTGGTTTCTTTCTGTAGCTTCTATTAGTGCTGTTTAAAGCTATTATACACCCCTTATTAGCTTATTGTTGCTGTAGCGTATTAAGAGCTTTAGTAAAAGAGATAAATTTGCATCTATAAAGAGAGAGATGGAGCACTTAGGTTTTTCCTCCCTGTTGCAGGGTTTTCCTAAGGATAGAGAGGTAGATGTACTAGCTAGTCTAGTGTAATCAAATAATAATAAAGAGAGGGATTTATAATAATAATAATAATAATAATACAAAAATAAGGTCTTTAGCGATAATATAGACATTTTAATAACAACTTAAAAATTAATGTAAATTTTGTTGCATTGCATTGCGTTGCAATGCTGTGTATACACACAAGGTACAATAATTAATGCCTTACTGTTGTGGCTGCTGTAAAGTTATAGCTTAAAAACATTAGAAGTACTTTGCCACTAAAAATAGGTAGGTAGGGACCCTTCCTGATTCAGCTAGGTCCAGTGGGAAATTTGAAAACTCCGGTGGGAAATTGATGTGCCCTTTGTCTCGACACAGATTAGGTTTGTTCGCCTCTGAAAAAATTGTTTAGCGGCCGATTAGTACCTGATGATTCAGGTTAGCATCTGTCATATCGAACTTAAAACATCTTATTGTGGCCACGATGGCTGGCTCATCGTCACTTCAGACTCTGTAAACACGTCAGAGAAGTGAACTTACGTACCGCACTGCAAAGTTTGAGCAAAGCTCAGCAAGGCCAAATATGCTTGAAGCCAATTTCTTTCCTTTGGTCAATTAGCAGTAGTGACCGGACTACTGAGCTAAAGCAAAGTTTACTATTTTTTTGTGACTGATTGTGTCCCGCTTCCCGCTTCAGCAGTTCATCCTCCGTGACGGTCAATGTTGCACAAGAGAGGCTCAAAAGGGCTGGTGATGGTCACCATGATAAGGAAAGGGGAGAGGAGAGAAATGTTTCAGCGTGCCGACTGTCCACCCTGGCGTGGATGGATATTAATCTGATACAGGTAGGAACGTCGACAGGACAGCATGATGGCGGAAATAGCAAAGCCGTTATTATGAGATCCTAACAATGTGCAGATAATCTACTAAGTAAAACAGTATTCATCGAAAGTCCCCGCGTGTCCTCGCGTGTCCTCAAGGGCTAGGGCTTGAGTGATGATGAGTGGACGCGTAGGATGTAGGATACTGGAGAAACTTCGTGCCTGAGACATATTTATTATGTGGCTGGACCAGGGATTCTTCCTTTTCATCTCAAAAACTTAACTCGCTTGAGCATGAATAATAAAGCCGCGCCATGCCCCGCGGCAGAATTAGCCATGAGAAGGTTTGTACTTCGAATGTGCGGCTTGCTCGCTTGTAGCAATTCCGAATCAGCCTGGACTCAATGACACTAGACACGATGGCGCTTGTAGCTAGATTGCAAGGGGGGAATGGTCGTCCAACTTGAATACTATATCCGTATAATTGTCAAAATAATGGCTCTGGTACCCAGAACGACGCAGCCACAGCTTTAGTACCACTGTGCCAGTGATGGACCGTTCACGTGCTTCAATGAATCCTGACCGCCCGACATGTGAGCCATTGATGCGCTTCGGGCTCAAGCCATTTCAACATGTGAGCGACTGTCAAGAAAGCTGTCGTCAAACCAGAAGAACCAGAATGCTAGACCATGTCGTGGCCCAAGTCGAGAACGACTTGACGAGCGCTGAGTCGCCAAGCCCACGTGAGCGATGTTATCATGGGACCAAAATAGACTTAGGGGCGAAAATGAAGTGTGAAAATGCCTTGTGTGCTTCCAAAATGCCACAAACAACCTAATTCGTTACCATGTTCATAATCATCCAACTTCGTCATCAAGATCATAAGTTCTGTCAAACCATCATCAGAGGTGTATATCACCGCCAACACCGCTGACCCACCTTTTCCACGCTTCTTCGTAAGCTGTCTCGAGGTCCTCGACCCATCGCCGAGTGTTGAATAGACTGCAATGCCATTTACTGTTCCATAATAATTTCCGCATATCTGCCAGCCGGCCCTCGCCTTGACCATAACCAGCCACATTAAGTGTGTACGTTAGGCCATTTGCTAACTCAACCGCTCGTCGCTCATACTCGTCCTCACTATCTGCGATGAGTTCCATGGCTACTCGCTGACCTTCAGTCGAACGAGGGAGCGCACCTTGTAAGATGGATGCTGCCATTCGGGAGCACATCTTATAAGAATATCTTGGAAACGTAAGCAACGGGGTGCTGGACCACAAGACATCGGCAGCAGTGGTATGTGCATTGCATTCGGGGGTGTCCAAGAATAGGTCACAGACGCGAGCTCGTAAAATATGTTGGTTTTTGGGGGCAACGTCGGTGAACACAATTCGACTTGCCACTTCGGGTCCAGCCCAAAGCCTTGCAGTTGCTTTCAAGTTGACCTCACCAGGTTCGGGAAACCGAAGCAACCACAACACAGTACGTGGCGCTTCAGCAAGTATACGTAACCAAGACCGAAATGTTGTCGGATCGATCTGCATAATTTGCTTAGCATTGACATGGCCGTCTCAAATTTGATTGTCAGATCGGATATCTTGTACGCACCTTGTAAAGTTGATTGAAGTTCCCAAGAATGACGACATCGTCTTCCAAGCTGGGAAAAAGCTCCCTGCGCAATTCCCATCTTTGTCTTTCTACTTCTGCCCATTGGGTGCTGACCTCGCTGGAGGCACAGGATTGAGCGTGGTCGCAGCAGAAAAAAGTGTCACGACAAAACACTATATTTTCTGAGTACATCCAATCGCCGTCGAAACCTTCATTATCGTCGCAAAACACATCCTCTATTGAATTATTGTGTCGCCAAGGCCGAAGGGTTGATGGTGGAATAGCTGTCTTGTCGGCTAAGAGGTAATCACACCATTCTGCACCTAACGTGCCGGCAAATCCCATGAATGACATTTGGATAGGGGCTGGCCTGGCGGCAAATATCTCGTTTCGTGCACCACGAGTGTAGCCATTCAAGTTCACCAGGATGTGAATATTGTCTCGAGTTATCTGATCAATCAATTTATCTGGTGGCCAGTTGCTGACGTCTCGGAAAATTGGGGCCTGATTTTCAATCTGTTGTCGGTGAATTGATCCATCACTCGGGGTGGTGGCATAGCAGATGGCATGAACACGACGAGGGTTATGGAAGCCAAATGCCGATTGCATGCTTGTAATGGTTAGTTGAGCTGTTCCTCAACGATGGATATTTCACACTCTGAAATTTACAAGCGCGACTTACAGATGTGCCAATGGATGGTTATTGAAATCTGACGATAAATATCCTACATTCAGTTGCGGATTGGGCGGGGGCGGAGGCGGACAAACAGTTGCGGATATCCAAGGTGATCGCAGCGTAGAGCAGGAGATCCGGAGGGCGTTTCTCTGGGCTATCGCTCGGATGTAGATGGCCGAGAGAGGACAGGTGAACGTGTGGAAGGGGAGAACAGTTGGGGCAGAAGGGACCGTGAGGTTCTGGGGCAAATTGGGTCGTGAATAGCGGGAGTCGCCTTTGGCCGCACTTTGACACGAATCTAGATACCACCTTCTTTGGACGATTTTCGTGGCACGCTCTATCAACCGCAATATCCGCGAGCCTTCCCAAGGCTGTCCAGCCCAGCGACGAAGTGCATCGTCTAGCCTGAAAGAAGCACTTTGGCACAGGTGTTGCAACTGACTTGTCAACCTATGTATCATAGGTTCTTGCAGCATACCCATACCCCATTGTGACGCGTCTTTAAGCTGTTGCGTGACAATGTCAACAACGTGCTTTGTCAGACCATTGCTGCACCCATTCGTTCGCCCGTCAACTAGCCTCCCATCGCCATCGACATGCCATCGATCGTACTGTCCAGATTCAGGTACAACGCCGCCACGGCCATGCCAATTGCAAATAGAGTTCAAGGTTGTGAAAAGCCCGCAGACCGCCTCAGCAAATCCAGGGTTTGCAACCAAGGCGCGTCGGTAATACATAATGGCTTCGTTGATTCGGCCCTTGTCTTTCACGGCATTTGCTAAGTTTGTCAAAGCAATGTCGAATGTACCGTCACACGACACTGCACGTTCATACATTTGAATCGCCAGATCTAATTGTCCGATGTCTTTAAGCAAGCTACCGAAATTTGTGTGTAGGTGGACATGATTCGGGTCTAATCCAAGGCCGTAATTGTAATAAGCAAGTGCAAGGGCGAGACCGCTTCCTGGAGGGATTCCCGGTAGGCCTGGCTGAGGTGACGTCGCAGAAATTGTCGTCGAAGTAGTGGCCATCATCTGTTGGATTCCTGCCAAAATGATGCCAATATTGTTTGCGGTTGATGGACTTTCCTGGAGAGAAAAGGATAGGTAATACAAAGCTAGAATATCACCTACTTGAGATGCACCCTGAAGTAAACAGGAATCTGCACTCCCACTTGACATGGTGTCCTGTAGAATCTTAGCCAATGACAGTAGGGAGTTGCTGGTTGTCTGTATTGCCGCCTGCTTAGACAATCCATTCCGAAGGTATACGAGCCCGGGTAACTCTCCATTGCCACCAAAAACGAGATGGGTAGTGTAACGAGCCTTCTCAGGGGGCAGCATGAGACGCTGCAGATGTCGTGCCATGCATCTATCGTGTATTTGCTGATGACTCTGGGGCGAAAGTGCAGTCCGGATACGATGAATTAGTTCCTGAATACCGCTGACTTGCCTGCCGACGCTGATTAACACGACTTCTTGGAAGGCTTCCGAAGCGCGCTGGATATCTTTCTGGCCATAGAGCATTGTCCCTTTCGCATGAACAAGAGCTAAAATTCTTCCATTGTCCATACCGGGGAGCAGATAGCCGCTTGATCCAAAGCCTGCCGCATCAACCACCACGTCACCATCTGACGTGCTCGAGTCGGTTTTCGATTCGTTTGAGATGCAAAAGGATTCCCTGTTGCTCAGGTCATGGATGACACCCGGGCTGAAGTCAAATCTGGAATCTGGCATCACACGATATGACGACTTCTGGACGTATGATATTACTTCAATAGCTTCTGCGCTGCAGTTTCTATACAAGTGACCCACCAAGTGCTCTGTGGCATCGAGGTAAGTTGGTCGTAGCTTCACCGCCCGAAGCCAGCATTGTTCTGCTTCATCTTGGCGCCCGAGGCAATACAAGGCTGCGCCCATATGGGTTATCGCTTCGACATGACTAAAATGTCGGCTTCTTAGCTCTGCAACAGAGTGCGGGTGCGGGTCACGGACTTGGGTGGCTCACCTTGAGTCAAGGGATACAATATTTGAAAACAATCTGAGCGCTTCGTCGTACTGTTCTAGGCTATATTGAATACAACCTCCAACTAGCATGCCATCAACCCAGTTCCAACTACTTTGCTCGCATAAACTGGTCAGGACCTCGACAGAAGACAGAGCATTGGCAATAGGTAATGGCTTTGCGGAAGTCAAGTATCTCGGGGAATATGGTGTTAAATCAGAATCCGTCCGCGGAAGCCTATTGGCGGGATAGCTGCTGATCCTGTGCTCTTCCTGGCCGTAGGAAATCATGTTAACAGGCGAATGGCTACTTTCCAGAGTGTATCGTCTGGTACGCAGAGTCGAGGTGCCTGTGGTGTTGTCCAGATGCGACTCAATCGAGTCCATATGGTTGATATCTTTAGGTCCCGCATTACACCGCAGCTTAGGCGGTTTGGGATACGCCGGAAGCTTTTGGATATCAAATGTAACCGTGTTAGTCCTCGTCGGGCTGGTTTTGCCGCTCGCTTGCAGGTACGAAAGCAAGTCAATATAGCTTTGATAAGCGTACTGCAAGGCCTTCTCACGAAAGTGGGATTGACCGTTCAGGATCGTTGCCGGTGGCACTGAAAGTAGGCTTTTATATGGTTGATTACATGGTGCGTTACTTGAGGTCTGATTTGCAATCATACATGGTGTATTGTTTCCATAGTACATCGAGGTTTGGTGAGTGGAGCTTTCGCGTATGGTCCCATAAGTTGGATTATTTCCAGGCTGGCTTGGGTGGCTGGACTGGAAGTGACAAGTTCGATCATGGTTGTGATAGTCCCATGGTGAGGATCCCGCCTGACAAGCCGCCTGCTCGAAGAAAAGTGAGCCATTTATGGGCGTTGGAGGTGGACAAAACGCTCGAACGTTACGTTCATTTGCTCGCATCACCGGTTGGTTCAAATCTAGAGGGTGAACCGTTGCAGGGAGACTAGTGTTGAATATCATGTTGGTGACGGGGATATAATGGAATGACCCTGTCATATCATTATACGCCCACGAAGTTGGCATATACCCCGTATGTGGTTGTACGTCATGATCGTAAGGGTTGGGTAATGCTGGATGATTCCAGTGATGCAGGGGCGCTGGGATGGGCGATGAACCAAAAAACGGTTTAGGATTGGATGCTATCGGAAGAATCATGTGTTTCAAGGGCGGCCCAGGGGACGGCTGAACATGTGAGCCATCATAACCAGAATCGATCGTCCCGCTTGGTGTCTTCCTGCGTAGGTTGTGTTCGGACAATGTGACGTGGTGCGCTACGGAATGGGCAGCCTGTTGGTTCGATTGAGATATTCGTATCGGAAAAGAGCGTCTATGTGGGAAATTATTCCATCGACCGGGACCGTTGACATTTTCACTTGCTTCTCGGCTGAAGACGTTGGATATTGAGCCATGTGTCTGCCGTCCTGGCACCACGCTGGGATGCATCTGCGGTGCTGGTAACATGTCCAGCTACAGTTGTTTAACAACAGGTCAAATGTATAGAGATGAGCAGTAGCTCAAGGATCAATGAACGGTCATGGCTCGCTAATCAACGCATGGCTGATGAAATGACAGGGTCGTGACACATCTATGGCGTTTGCAGCGTCTTCCTTCGGATGACGCAGTGGCAGTTCGGATAATGCCCAACGGACGTTCGCGGAGTCGCCCGGGTGGCGTTATATGACAAAGCCGAGTCGGCTGCTTTGATACTTCGGCGCGGAGTCGTGGATTTGTACTTCCGTCGAGTTGAGGCACGGATTTGTATGAGCGGGATGGGGGAGAAAGATGATTGATCTTGGGACTTAGTTAGAACCAACTCCGGTGCTGTTGGTTCCAGCGTCTTTAGAAAGCAATACCCCCGTGGCGCGGTGTGTGGCGCGTATGGGGCTGTGGACCACATCATCACCATGGGTGGGTACTTGAGACGTATGTACGATGGACATCACGTCGAATTCGGCCAAGGTGCTCGGTACGAGGAAGTTAGGGGTCGTCTTTATCAATATAGCCCTTCCCTTGCTCTCTTATTCCCTCCCGCAACTGCTCCATCAATAAATTTTTCTTACGTGTCAGTATGTGGGTTTGTTGCGATAGTAGCTCAGCTATAGACCTGATTTTGTGGTGACGTTGGGAGTCACACAAAACTGTGTGCACGCTGGGAATCATGTGTCAAACCCAAGTCAGAAGGGATTGACGTTGTGTCGTGTCATGTTAGGGAAGCGAAGATATCGTCAATTACTCGGATTGCAAGTACATCCAGGCGAGCTGTGTATCCTACCATACACTAGTCTTTAGTACCCCTAGACCTAGGGTATTCAAAAGCACTGGCAAATAACTAGCATCCAATCAAGTATTACTATTACTAACAGCGAAGGCTTCCCTCCGTGGTAAACTGTACGTAGTCTCTGATTCTTACTTACAGGGGATTTTCCCCTGGCGTGATAATGCTCTCTTCCCCAGCCTTGGTTACGAGAGGCTAGACTGCGTTTGATAGCTACTTAGGCAACTCAAGCCCCATGGCCACACACATAATTGCAGCTTTAGTGGGACTATTAGAGACTCACTGCCAGGTAATATATGAGACCGAATAAGCAGGTAGCCTTTGACAACCCAGAGCCATAAATTGGCGGCGTAAGCCTACAATGTGTTGGACGGATCAATAACAGGAGGATTATGGCAATCTGTGTGAAGGTCTCTTATAGCAGTGGTCTCTCCCAATGTAATTAAACGATGGCGCACACACACACACACACACACACAAACTGATGCAAACCGTGCCTCGTGAAAAAGAAGCATGTCAACTAGCATGCACCATACCCTGGTGACAAGAATTCGAGACCTCCCCACATCTTATGGAGCATCTATACAATAGCCTCAGGTATAAGTCGAGTACCTGATATCCGATCGCAGAAGAGGACGACCGAGATAAACCATCACTGCATAAACCATGACAAAAATCAGTTGACACCCTTTCACTGATTACTCGGCCGCCGATTATCGTATACCTTCTCACAAAACATCAGTCGCATAGGAATGAGTATCGGTCCTGCTGACGGCAATATTACGTGGTGAACACAAACAAATGTTTACCTAATTCATGGACCGCCACGCCCACGGAGCACGAATGCCAGGATGTTGCGGTGAGTAGAAGGTAGTTTAAAGCTTTATCTTCCTTGAACAAAAATTGAAATAAACCACGGGGGCAGTTTGGGTTTATTTCAGAGTGTAGCCAAGGAATCATAATTCGACATGTCGTGGTGAAATAATCCCATTTTGTAATTCACGCAGCAAATGAATCCTATGGATAGACACCATGATTGTTGACACTCTATGCAGGTATATACTAATACTTGCCAGGCATTGCGGGATCTGCTTGACCTATCGTGAGCCACGCTAAGGTTGTTATTCATCAGGAACTATTGAACAGTTAGTTGCAGATCTAGCAAAAACATCCGAGAATGAGTAGGTATACGTACTGTCAATATCGCCACTATCAATACCTTCGATGATGACCTTGGGAGGTTTACCATCGACTTGACATCCAACACTATACGCAGTTCCCAAAATTTCTTTAACAGTGCCCTTCAGTTCCTTGGCGAAAGACTTATACCGCATTGTACGGGCAATCTCGATGATCTCGTCGAGACTGACGGACTTGTTATGCTTGATATTCTTCTCCTTCTTACGATCGCGGGGAGGTTCCTTCAGGGCCTTGATGATCAAGGACGAAGCAGTAGGAACCACAGACACCGCAGCTTGACGGTTCTGTATGGTGAGCTTGACAGTCACGCGCAAGCCTTTCTACTGTAAGCATTAGTCATCTAAGCATAGCACGCGCTCGGAGGAAAATTAAATACTCACCCAGTCACCGGTAGCTTTGGCAATGTCTTCTCCGACCTTCTTAGGAGATAAGCCAAGAGGTCCGATCTTTGGAGCCAGTGCAGACGATGCACCAACCTCACCTCCAGTGGCTCGGAGGTGGCTGATGCTGATCAGTATACAGCACCATGTTTGGAAGGGGCATTATTCGTTGGTACAAACATGATCTTGATCTCGTTAGGGTCGAATTTCGGCGCTGACTGTGAGTTAGTATGGGAAGAAATGCCGGTACGCGACTGCTGAGCAACGACTTACGCATCTTGGTTGCGATAGATGGCAGAGGCTCGTGGTTTGCGTGCCAAAAGGAAACAAGAAAAGGGTAGATATGAGACTCTGTGAGGTTTCTTTTCGAACCAGATCTAGGTCTAAGTCCGTGAAGGACGTCGGCTGTGAGCCAAAGAAAAATGTGTGTGACCCCATCTCTTTGCCCTAATCTCTATCTAAGAAAGGACCACATTTTTTCTGGTACCCACAAAATATTTTTCGTCCGTGCCCTACGGATTATCCACTACCCGTCTCGCGATTTGTGGTCACCATTAAAGCTGGTGCTTATCACTAAGGCGGCTAGATCGGCAAGTTAGCTACCTATACTTATATATAAAATTAATTAGTTTTTCTATATAAAAAAAGACACCTTATTATTACAAACTACTAGAAGTTTCTAATACTAAAGTAAAATATATCGTTGATGGTGAGCGCAAATCGCGAGGCAGAAAAGTGGGGCATGGCACAGGTAACGCTATCATTCGTGCTTTCTGTTTTGATGCTATTCGGTGCACCACACGAGTAGCCGCAAAATACTACATGATCTAGGAGCGCGCCAAGGGCTTCGAAAGAAAGGATGATGGCGGATCACATGGAATTAGAGCAAGGATAAGAAATTCATACTATACACGCCAGCAGCAAGAACTACAACCCGGCCTCGCACCCAAAAAGACTGTAAATTTGTGGCAGTGTTTGATCAAGCTACGTTTGACGCTGCATTACCGTAGTCAGAAGGTTGGTACAGTATTCATAATTAAGTCTATAATTATGACCAGAAAGAGGAATCCAAGGTTATTAGTCCCCTTTGGATATTGGGCGCCTGAGCGCCGTCGTACTGAGACAACTCAGCTGATCACGAGAGCCTGCATGTGTCCTTAGTTCGTTCCACTAACTGCCAGTCTATGGTTTTGAGAAAAAGCAGAATTATTAGCCATTAGACTAGGAATAGATCGGGACGGGATCGCCAGCTTACTTCATCAAATGATCCATGAAAGTTTGTAGTGACACATCATCGGTGAAAATTGTCTGAGCTGAAGCGGCTCCTGCACCCCCGTATGGCCCTGTTGTGTGAGTAGTTGAAGGGTTCAGCTTTGACAATAAAAATCGTGCTTGTGAGCCACCAGCATCACAGACGATGAAACGAGGCAACGGGAATCGGTCAGTGATCAGGTCCTGAAACTATTAGTGATGTTGGAGCTTACGGAGACTATAGGGTTAGACTTACGCGCGCATCTTCTTTGGGCTGCTCCAATAGTGCCGCAAAATTCTCGTATCCTTCCTGGTCTTGATAACCCGCCTTCCGCCACTCAGCGATTGTTTCACCGTGGAAAATGAGAATGTGGAAGAACGTATCCAGTAGTAAGATATGTGTCGGCTGAATTGAGGCTGAATCAAGGAGTACGGGCTGTCCGCCTTCTTGATCAAAAGTGTATGAATCCAATGTGGGTTGTATCATGATCAAAGAATTACCCACGTCTTCATGATTCAACACGTGGCGGTCAAAGGCTGTCTCATCTGGTGAATTATTGAAAACCTGTAAGAACTGGCTTCTTCGAAGATGGAACATGAATTGGGGATATAGCGTGAAATTCTTCTCCAGCCTGAATGAGGATGGGTCGTCTTTCCTGTAGTCAGCAAATCTAGAACAGAGACGAATTAACATCCTGTCAACCCATCGAAGCACGTCGGGCCCGTCGTCCACCTCAGACTTGAAAACGGCTATGCGGGACATAAGCACTGCGGCAGCTTCTTGATCAAATGACTGAGCAATTGCAGGATCGCCAGCAGGACCACTCAAACTTCGGGCAACGGTGGTAACGCGAAGATGGAATTGTCCAGACGAATGCTGATAGTATGTCAGAAACTGAATTATACCTTTTTGAGGGGCTTGCTGATGGGTCGTCGGCCCCTGGCTTGCAACTTCGAAGTATACACCATAGCTGGCTTGAGGATCCATGCCACACATTTTCCATGAGCATGTGTTTCCAATGCCACACTCCGTCTCCCCCACGGACACCGACCTCTTGTTGAGAGACACAGCATGACCAATCAGGCCCGTGACCTTCAACTCTTTAGTCGTCAATACTTCTAAGACTGCGTTGAATCCCATGAGTAAATTATCGTCACCATCTTTTTCGAATATACGGACGAAAGACTGTTTGAACATGGAGGACGTAAAACTATCAGTCAAAATCATGTGGCCACCCGTAGAATTGCAGAGGCTCTTCATCTCGAGCAGGCCGACCTGGTCTAAACAACCGGCGAATATATCAATTACATGGCCATTATGTGCTGTTCGTTTTGCTAAATTATCGTAGAACTGGGCAAAGGACAATGTCAGTGATTGTCTCGCAAAGTATGTAGTAACATACCTTCAAAGCTTTCTTGTAATATTTCACGTTGTCGCGATCAATATCGTGATGAGATCGAATAGGCTCGCGTAGTTCAGGTCCCACCACCATACCAGGACCTTCAGTTGCAGGTCCACCAGCGAAGAGCATTATGCGACCGCCAGCATTTTGAAACGACGACTCCATCAGACCAATAGCCACGCTCAGGGCTACTCCAGTGCATCTTAAGCTTCGCCTGTCGTTGGCTGTAGGCCAAGGATCTTTCTGAAGAGACTCAAGAGCCTTTGTGAGCGGAAATTCGGCTTGTTGGACAGGGAGCAAAAACCTAGATGCTGGGCCCAGGGGTAACGGACGTGCAGGCTGAGCATGAGCACCAGGCCGCATGCCAGAGGATGACAGGCCCAGCATCTCCTGTACCTGCTTGGCCGTGTAATCTTTACTGCCTCGAAATACGTAAGATTTTGCACAGCTCTCGTATCCGATCTCGTGAACTTGGACCTTTATCAAGCTATTAGTGAACCAGTGGCTTGAAAACTTTCCTCATGTATTACCTACCATGGTTCCAAATGTGATGAGCCCTACGAGGGAATTTTCGGGCAATAAGCTCAGGCTCATTACAAGAGATTCTTTCAATGAGGACAAGCCGTCCTCCTCTTGGCATAGGTCAACGACATAGAGAAAGACTGGCGGAGCGGGGGCTGGTCGTGATAGACGGTATTCGATCGTCGTGTTGGCAGGATGGAGCTCAGGAGGAATCGCATTTGCTGTAATGTCCTTATAATGGGGTGGGAGCTGGTTTCGAGAAAGGCAGAAGGAGCATATCCAAACTCGGGCTCGAACATCAACTTGGCTATAATTCCAAGAATTAACATAATCCAGGACTTTTTACTGAGCGTTTAAAAGTCTTCCTATCCAGACTAGAGTTGGGTTGGCACTGGACTGCCTCTCAAAGAGACGCCAGCGCTTTCGAAACTCACCAGAAAGGATTGAGAACAGAGCGGCATGGTTGCTTGCAAGTGACAGGCTCAAACTGGAGGAGAGGAGTGTCCGGCTTCTCTTTCAACGGCGTGTACAGAGCGCCAATGGGAACAACTAATCTTGATGCTTCCTAGAAGTGGAATTAGCTCGCGACAAATATGAGTAAGGGGAATACTTCTCGTACCATGCGCGAGCTAGGAAAGACGTTCCAGCTCAAACGTACACCGTCCTTTTCCTCCACCTCGCTCCACTGCTCTTTGAGTACGTCGTAGTCCATTTTATGCCCTTGAAATGAGCTTCGGAACTCTATCTTGTCAAAGTGACGAATAAGTATCCAGTTGCGTCGATTTTGAGGAATTAAATGAAGGCTACGACACGGTTGCATGCAGTCTCATTAGAAGCATTGGAGCCGAGGGGTTGAAGTTCGGATCTGCTGTGGACAGGTTGGCAGCCCCACTGGTAACCATAGGCAAAGCAAGACGCCTCAGCCACTCATTTTCGCCAGGTAATTATATACATAGCACCTTGTCAGCGTCATGCCCGCTCCGGCGACGCTCCGGCGACGCTCCCATACCCAATGGAAAGGAGAAACATTGCTGACAATACTCCTTATTGCGGGAACCATCAGGTAATGGAAGCTGCAAATAACTTTACGCACGAGAAGAGCACCTGCCCGATTGTCTACTTGCATTAGTCACATACAGCTATGTGGGCTTTAAGCCTGATTCGCTGCCACGCTTGGGCACTTCTTGCCTTTTGCTATAGCATCAAGCACGCCTTCGGTTCAGGGGTAATAAATAACATGAAGACATAAGAAAAGTGGAGCTCACAGTGCCAAATTCGCGGCAGTCCAAATAGATCTTACTCTAGACTCCAAAAATCATTTCACGTTCGCAGAGTCAGTAGTGCCATTGATACGCTACATCACCGCATCCATCTCGTTGGATTATAACATGTGCATGTTACTATCTCGATTTGCCCATGTGCATCGCGGGCGGAGAGTAGCTGTAGATACTCCACATCAAGTGAGATATTTCGTCCTAGGTGCAACACCGAGGGCAGTCCGTCCCCTGGCATATGACCTACACGAACCTGCGAAACTTCATGATAAGGAAAAGGCGTCGCCGATCATTTTTCTCCATGGACTTTTCGGATCAAAGAAAAACAATAGAGGTATTAGCAGGTGGGTCGTCGCCTTTAATAATGAGATCATAGCAAACACTCAGACTCTGTTACATAGGGCTTTGGCAAGAGACTTGGGGGTGAATGTCTATGCCGTGGTACGTCCAGCATGTCCAGCAGTCAACAGCAGACTCAATTAACAAGTCTGGCATACAAAGGATTTGAGAAACCACGGCGAGTCTCCCCATAACCCACAACATGACTATCATGCTATGGCAGAAGATATTTCGGCTTTTATCCAGGACCATGAATTGAGCAATGTCACCCTCATCGGTCATTCTATGTAAGTAAGATACTCAGCCTCTGAAAATGCTCCAAGTCGCATTTTTAATAATATTGAATGACATTAAAAATTTCAAAAGGGGGGCTAAGACAGCCATGACCCTTGCTCTCCGCTCTCCTGACATGGTTTCAAAGATCGTAGCGGTCGATAATGCTCCTATCGATGTAGCACTAAACGACGACTTTGCCAAGTATATCAGAGCGATGAAGAAGATTGAGGACGCCGGTGTCAGCCGTCAAGCTGACGCAGATGAGATCCTGCGAAGCTTCGAAGAGGTACGAATGCATGTCCCGATACCCCATGACTTTCGAACTTACCAAAAATAGTCCCTAGTAATTAGACAATTCCTGCTTGGAAGCCTCTATAGACCTGCCAGCAGAAGTATTCAAAAGTTTCGCATCCCATTGGACATCCTTGGAAAGTCCTTGTACAAATTGGGTGATTTCCCATATAAGACACCCAACGAACATCGTTTTGAGAAACCTGCCTTGTTCGTACGCGGAACGAAGAGCCACTATGTTGCGGATAATGTAATTCCCGTAATCGGGAATTTTTTTCCTCGCTTTCGCCTGGTAGATGTTGATTCTGGTCACTGGCTAATATCAGAGCAGCCGGAGGCATTTCGCGAAGGTATGTCTTCTGTTTGATACTCCCCATCAGTCATTGCAGTATGTGGACGCTAATTAGGAGAATAGCTGTCGTGGACTTCTTAAATGAGGATGTAGAAAGTTAATATTATGTGCTGATTGGTAATCTATCGATGACCAGCAGCTGACTCTACATCCGTCCACGCAGTCGCGACATCATAAATTGTGAGTTCATTTTTTGGTCTACAACTGGCCGAGGATATTAATAGACATCTGAACTGATGCAGATGGCTGGGCTATGATACACACAGGCGGACGCTCATCCGGGAAGCTTCATCAGAAAATAACAATGAAACGCAGTATTTATATCTAACAAAATAAACGACTAAATAAATTAAAGATTCTTCTATAAGCCATCATTAGAACTCACTGGATCGGGAGCAGTTGTGAGATTTCCGTATTTTCCGTGCAACGCGTCAGGATCACAAATAATGAAATAAAAAGCAGAGTCTCTTGGAACCCTATATGGGAGAGAATCTCCTTCCCGACTGCCTATAATGCTACGCCACCATAATCAAAACAATGCGAGGGACGGTTGCACTATTTTATAAGAATCAATCTGTTATCTCGCATTCGTACGTAACACATTTTTTAAACTTCGGCTAGAACTCTCTCCTTGAACTCCCGCTCAACCTTCTGGCCCTGGTCATCTGTCCCTGATTCTCCGTGAAGAGCCATCAAAGCACCTAAGTCGAACTTAGGGGCCTTAAGAAGCTTCACCTTGCGAATGTGCACCTAAAGTCAAATTAGCTAAAGGATAAAGCAAAATGTGCATGAGCACATACATTCTGCAAAGGATAAATTCCAATAGTCGACTTTTCAATCTCGCGGCCAATGACCTCTGGAATTAATTTCGAGGTCAGCTGCGTGAGAGTGCAGCTGGAAGCCTCGCGCTGGATAATGTCGGTCATCTTGCGTCGAATGGCTCGAATCTGGGAAGAAGCAGCGTAGGTGGTCTTCTTGATCTGATTAGGGCGTCGCTTAGTGAAACCAATAGCAAAAAGGCGAATGAGATAATCATCAGTCGTCTTAACAGTGACGTTGGCTTCAATAAGGGTCTGCCATTTGCGGACGAGTGATCGAAGCTTGTCAGAGGTGAAGTCAAGGCCGTGAAAGTTGGTTAAGCAGTTCTTGCCCTGAACCTCATCCACGCGAAGGCGAACCTTACGGAAGGAGTGCTCCTCATCCTTCTGCAGATCCGCCAAAGAGACCTCGACAATACGACCCTTCAAAGCATCGTTCGCGTTCTTGAGACCGGTCGTGCGATTCACTAGGGTTTTGCCAACACTATACGTTTGTCGTTAGTCGAGATGAGGTCCTCGCACATCGATTTATCGCAAATATGTCAACTCACTCCCGGACACTGAAAGAGCTAGGAGCCTTTAAGGAACTGTTAGCAGGGTTCTATTGATCGCACATGGGATTCTATCTATAACAAACCTTGATAGAATACCAGTCCTTTCGGGAGAAAGGGTCAACGGTTTTTTTCTTGAGACCTTTCTTGCCCTTGGAGAGTCTCTTGTTCCTAGACGCTGTTAGAATTAATGATTCGCGAACACTGCAGGAGGACAATCACACTCACTTTCCAACCGCCATGTTTGCTGGCTGACTTGTGCGCAGTTGGAGAAACTGGTGATGCTAAAGGGACTGGTGGAGGGGCGAGAATATTTTCAATTCTTGTGTGCACCAACTAAGGTCTAAGCGAGTTTCTGGCACCAGTTAGGAGAAATTATTTTTCCGGACCCATGTCCTACTCCAAGGCGCCAGCAAGGTCACGGGACCCACACTACCTTCGGTATATATGTGGCACTTCTGAGCAGCCTCAACAGCTAGCGTATGTAATTGTATGTCTTCGTATAACTGGAAATGGCTAGAATGAATTGAAGTAACTCTTATGTCTTATGTCCGCTGGTCCTGATTGGCTACTGGCCAATTCGTGACCCAATTAGCGCCTTCGAATAGCACGCCTCACAAACATTTTTCATGTCTGTCTTAATAGGTGTCTTCTCGCTAACCCCTCTTTTATATGAAGGGCTTTGGCGACTGGGTCACGAATTAGTTGGTGGGCCAATCAGGACTAGCAGGTGTTAAAGGCACAGAGGTTTGGAGTTAGCTGTTGTGGCTTTATTAGTGGTACCTTGCGAGGTATTAGACTAAAGGATAACCATAACTACCTACGGAGTAATTACTCCGTACCTCCCTAGGTAGGTCGGTCCTACCTAGGTGGGTATCTCAAGATAGGCTAGTAATTGTCTCTAAAGCACTTCATAACAGCAGTCATACGATGTTAACTTCCATACCATATCATATGTTTTCTGCTTGTGATTCCGACGACTCTTGAATAGTTCCGACTCAAGCTTCCGACTCATGCTACTATCCAAGGGCGCTGTATCTGAGGTGACATTGTGGAATTGACAGACGTGTCTTTAAAGCAACCCGGTCATTTTCAATATCGTGCACAGCTGATATGATAATTCTTCCTTGATTTGAGCCTATCATCATATCGGTCTGAAAATTCCTCGATCTTATAAACGCCTCAATTGGCTATGTCGCTCATCATAGGTTGGGAAACTAAAATAGATATCTGATGTTTCATAAGCTAATTGAACTACCTATCGCTTTGCATCTAATACAGCTCATCACTTACCTGAGTATGTAGACATTATCCCATTTGCAAGAGATGGGTTACGTGCTTCATCTCCTCGATCCACTCTCACGACATGTACAGCATCAATGGACGAGCATTCAGTTGCAACATTTTCCATGTCTGTCGGCTTCGACGAACCAATACCCATCTTGTGGAGGAGATAAGCGGCGGTTGGTTGGCAATGCGATTCTTTGAAGGTAACACGGCCAACATTCTCCGTGTTAATGTACGGCTCGGTGGCATGACATCTAAAGAGCTTGGGTCGTTGCATCAGTAATTCATTGATTTTATGGAGCTTTCTTGAAGACGCGGTCGCTTCCTCAAGTAAATCTGCTGTTGTCATTTTTGCTGTCCGAGTTATAATAATAGCAAAACAGGTGTATGCGAGATGATGGCCTTGGTGCAATATGAACAGCCTTGTAACATTATACGAACTTCAGGTTTCATTTGTTGCAGCAGCAGTTATTGCTGGACATTGGGTATTATATTCCAGTCGGGTATCAATGTCTAAATGACCATCAGCTGACTTTCCATGCCCGCATATATGGACCAGAAACTTGCACCAATGGCTGAGCGACACAAAGTCTATGACAGGGATTGATCGATCAGGGCAACATCGCTTGCAAGGCCTATTAGTGGCAGTTCGTGCATTCAAATCTCATCGACACTTCAGCTTTGCTTCCAGTCTCCATAGTGAATAAATTCTTGGTAAGGCTATACTATAGATATCTAGGTAGGTGGCAAATCCCAGTCGAGAGGAGCGGTGTTACAAACCACAGCCTTTGACAGTGGACCAAAGAAGCTCTCTGCAAAGTCTGCATACAGCGGCACCGATGACGCAAGCAAATTTCAGTGGTCAATGCTGTGTGATGTTAGTGAGTGTCGCAGGCAGACCGTATAGCTCAACTTACTCCTCCCACATGCGACCCTGCACAGATTGAAGTTCCTCGGCTGTGAGACGCTTTCCGGCAGTGAAATATCCTTGTTTGTCCATTGTCAGTATTTCGAATCATGTCGTGCGCGTTGGACATACCCGCGGTTATTTTCGCATCAATTTCGACCCTGGAATCAGCAGGTATCAGTTCCACGGGGAGCTCAACCCGTTCTAGAATAGGAATGCTGTTTTCACTGTTAGCTTATGCCGAACTCCAGGGGCCAGAAGCGCTCAACTCTGAACCTACCCCTGTTTAACTATAGCATCATGCTTCATGCTGTTTAACCCAGTCAGTACTATACCAGGAAGTGATAAGCGCCCACAAAACACTGACTTGCTCATGCTTAGCATTCTGTCAATCTTCTTGATGCCAAGCCAGTGCAAAATGTCTGGCATCAGAGCTTGAAAACGCATATCCTTTACCCCAGCTATGTTTTCCGTCCTCAAGAAGTAGTCAGACGCGCGATCTTGGCCGCGCTTACGAGCATTGTACACCACTTGTGAGGGTTAGTTTCAGTTTCGGACCCAGAAAATAGGGGTGCTAGTACAGATACGCACAGTACTGTGAATTCAGGTCAGCTATTTCTGATCTAAGATGATAGATAAGAGGTAAGACTAATTAGGTTCAACGATGGGATATAATCACTATACCTTCGTAACCTCGCCCAATGCCCTACCCTCCTTTCTGAAATAGATCACCACACCACTTCCGCCATTTTGTGCTTCTTTGACAGCTTCCTCGATACCAAATATGAGATATGGACGACATGTGCATATATCAGAACCGAATACGTCACTTCCATTGCACTACTACAGTCAGCTGTGGTCAAGTAGGTCCGCGAAGCTGGTCATTTCATACCTCATCATGAATTCGTAAGGACAGTCGAACACTTTCATCACACATCTTCTCTGGATTTCCAAAGCAGTATACTGTCAATCCGCCTTGAATTCGTTAGAGCCCACACAGCGAGTAAGAATGATTCAAAAGGAATAGTTGCAAACCGATTGGGGGCAAGAAAACTTTGATATCACCACGAGTGATAAGCTACACATTGTCAGCGACAGGGACTGATGTCTTCCACTTCTTCGACTATAATACGAACTTCGGGATAGCTGCCACCAGTGTGCTCAAAGAGCGATCGACGAAGCGTTCCCTCATCTACCTTGGCGTTAGGAAATATTTCTCCAAAGGTGCAGAGAAACTCGGACTCACCGATACTGAATCTTTCCGCAACTCCCGGAAGGTACCAAACCTGCCGCCACGGTCACGACAAAGAAAACAAAAGACATTTCCGCATAAGATAACTTACCGGTTCCACAGCAAATTTGGTAACAGCGAGCTCGCCTAGCTCATTCAAGCATACTTTACCGTCCGGCACGCTTGGTGGGCCATTAGCACTCAAATTTAATCAAGGGAACAAATTGATTCTCACAGTCGCCCCTTTTTAACGCTATCTTCGAGTTCCGGGAGCTAGAAATTTTAGTGAAAGATTCAACGAAATGTAATTGCCTTCAAACATGTCGCCGTCCGGGGAAGAATGAGTGCGTACTTTCATGTGAGCTTTAGTAATAGCAATTGTCGGTCGCAGATCAACTATTTCACTTTAGATGAGAACTGGATTCAGATACAAAATGGATTACCATTTTCTTGTCCAAGAATATCTTTGAATATCCACGGCGTTAGATGACCCCAAGGATCCATTGCGACGATCTTGCGAGGATTGCCCCAGTGAGGGAAAGGCCCAATCTGAGAAGCGGGCTCAGTGTTTGTAAAATCGGGTCTTTTTAAGCGAACGTTGAGAGTCAGTATACAATGGTCAAATCTGCAAATTAGTTAACAAAAATACTGACCTGTGATCGACATTAAGTTCTTTACTCGCGACAGCCAGGGCATAGTATATAGCGTAAGATCCCCCACTACGTTATCTCGTCAGCACATTTCCTGGACTTGTTTGCCGTGGTACAAAGGCGTCCTTACTGAGCTGATATAGAGAGAAATTTAGTTCTACATTAGAGGGGATTGTCAGGCAAGGGATGACTGTTGAACACACCTCCGATAGCTGCATTCATACACAAATAAAAAGTTAGCCTCTGATATTAGATCTTTCGTAACTTTCGCAACTTTCGTAAATTTAGCTGAAATACGCACCATTGCGACGTCTTATGGTAGAGGGAGATCGAGAAACTACAACTGGACCACGTTTCAGAGGGTCTGGATTGCCCCAGTCCATTGCCAAGGGATTGATTCCAATTTGCTTCGGATACGTGCTAAATATTGATTGGTTGGTCTTTGAGGTTGCGGATTTATGCCAGCATAAGAATGACATACGTGAGGACGATGCGAGATGTCAAATTTGATCGAGACCCTATCGCGGCAACAGATTGCACTGGCGCGTTACCACTGTCCTTGGATTCTTGATGAAGTGTCTCTGAGCTCGACGTGGCGTATGATGCCTCATTGCCGAGGACATCAGTCACCGCATGAGCCGGAGAAGCAATGATATTCTTGGTTTCTTGGGCATCATTCACTCTTTCCGTCAGATTTTCAACTGAAGCTAGTAGCTGTGCTTGAGTCTGTTCAATGTGGCGGAGGGTGTCCAATATGGCGGAATCCGTAAGACTCGGGGCCATGATTGCAACAGAAACCACCTAAATAGGTCCGAAGCGGGTGGTGGACGAGGATAGATGAGGGGAAAAGACAGTGAGTGCTTGGATGCGTCGATCGCTTTTCACAAACATGGGGACCACCAGGTAAATAAAGAGGAGGCGGCTTGGCCTGGACGCGGAAGACCCCTCCTTGTCACACGGGATCTTGCACCTAGATCCCTAAGGGTGTTTGACTGGGTTTTGCAGCCATCCTGCCATTGATAGCTCAGCGCCAGCGGCAGACCCCGAGAAATTAGGACGGCTTGATACGATTCAGGCTTGTAGCCCAACAGGCGGTCACCAAAGCCAGGGATCTCGCACATTTTCCACGCTACTCCGTAAACGCAGACGGCTTAGACCCAACAGCGACCAGTTATTATTAATAATTAGGCGCGGACGAACAACCGCATTCTACAAAGGCACTTCGCCTGTGGCAAAGGTACCGTTAGCGGGACTTGGGCAATTGTTTGCTTGCCACAGGAGACAATACGCCCGTTTGTGGGGTAGTGGGGTAGATATTATCTGTCGGGAGGGAACCAGCGAAACAGCAGGGAGAGAGACTCCCTCGTGACCCCCTCGTCCTTATCGATAATGCCAGTCCCAACTCCCCGCTTAACTATGTCTTGACGACCAACACCTACTAGGTACCCGATCTCTCTCCATCAAACATTTTGTTCAACCCGCAACCACATCACGATGGGGAAGCGCAAGAAGTCATCACGAAAGCCTATGGGGCCAAAAAAGGTGTTATAGCCCGATGAGATTCGCACAGTTTTGATGAAATTCCCGACTTGTTTCTGATTTGAAGTTTTAGTCTGATCCGCTACCGTCTACATTCACCTGCTTATTTTGCAACCATGAGAAGTCTGTCAGCGTGAAGCTGGACAGAAAAGCAGGAGTTGGGCAGCTGGATTGTCGAATTTGTGGGCAGAAATTCCAGTGTGCTATAAATTGTCCGTAGCCAAATTCAACTCGGGGAAACGCGAGATTGGACTCGCTCTGACTTGACCATCGATCCATCGATCACAGATCTCTCTGCCGCCGTTGATGTGTATGGCGAATGGGTTGATGCTGCAGGTGGGACGATGCAAATTGCGCAAAACCCTCAATATGGCTATTAACTTGATTTACTAGACGCGGTCGCGAAAGCAGATACTACGAATGGCGCATACGAAGGCTCAGCCAAGACACCCAGGTCGCTGAAACGAGGCCAAAGTGACAGAATTAATGGAGCAGATGAAGAAGGCTATGGTGGCGAAGGAATTACTGCAAACGATAACGACGATGACGACTACCTATAATCGAGACTGTAGGAGCGGGACACATCGTACGTAACGCCTTGCAACTAGACTATCACGATGCCTGCAAACCTGCAATCAAAAAGAATTTGCAGCCTAGATCGTGTAGAACCTATCGCCGAAATCCCCCAAGCCAGGGATGATGTAGCTTACGAATCCGTTAGTTTCGTGTTTCAGGAATGCATAGGAGTCGACATACTTCTTTTCATCCAACCCCTGTAAAATGATAGCGGTTAGTCTACGTTGATACCACATTCTGAAGCAGCTGTCGTACCTGATCAATGAATGCTGTTACCACCTTGAGGCGAGGGAATTTCGTCGCGAATTTGCTGACGCCCTCGGGACTAGCAATAATGTTGAGAAACAGTATATGGTCCTCTGGAACCCCGCGAGCTTTGAGTACTTGAACTGCCATTGTAGCAGAACCACCTATGTATAGGACTTGGTCAGCATGACATTGGAAGATGTCGGAAAGTCACCATCACCTGTCGCAAACATAGGGTCCAGTAAGAGAACCCATCGATCCGCGATGTCTCCGGGTAGCTTGTCGTAGAAGAGCTTTGGCTGAGCGGTATCCTCATCACGTTGTATCAGTATTTTGCCAATCCTGACTGATCGACAGCAGTCTCTTAGGCCCTGTTCCATAGCTTCACCGGCACGCATTATAGAAACTCCACAGATTTTCCCTCGGAACATCAGCCCATTGTATGCACGACCAACTGGTGTTGTGATGTCGTGCTCGATCACGGGCAGGTGGTTCAGACCCTCTTCAACCAGAAGTCGAATAATGCGATTCGAGTAGAATATGAAGTCAGCTCGCTCGGTGTTTTTGTTTCGTATCATGCTATAGATATCTGTCAGTCAAGTTGTGTTCGGCCAATTTTCCTGAATCTCCTTATCTTACGACAATAGGGCAATGAGCTGTGGTGTTTGAGGCAGGACGCGGACATTGTCAAAGGCAACTTCAGCTGAAACTGTGGCACTTGGCTTCTGGCCTGCAGGGAGATGGCACGGCCCGATGCATTGTGTGGATGTCGATTTGTCTGCCATGGTTTTGACAGGCTATAGTTCCCGTTGTTGATGTTTGTATTGAGTATTAAGTGCGTCACCATTTTTTATATAGAGCTCTATACGACATTGTCAATTAAGTGCATTTAGAATTATATCATTAAATGTCCTTACGACGGACGGTGTTATATTGTGGCCTTCCTCGTAGGAAAGGATATTCCAAAAAAAGAAATTAATATAATATCCTTAAAAGGGGGAAAGTAAAATGAGAAGAAAGCCTGTGAAGAAAAAGAGATAATAATTCCTTAAAGTCGCCAAAAGAGAGAGTGACTAGGTGGTTTTTTTTTTTTTTGGCGCGCGTGCGTGTTTTTTTTTAAACTTTTTTTTTGGGCGCAACACTAGGCTTTTGTTTATCACTAAATACATAAAAAATCACCTGTAACTGCGATTTATCAAGCACTTAAAAATCGACGTCGTCTTTAAAAAACCATTTATTCTTTAAAGTTTTCTTCTCGTCCATCGCTATCTGGTGTAACATGTGTAAAATTGAGGTGTTTCCAATCCTCGAGCTCTTCGGTGACTGATCGCATTCTATCCCGAATGCTTTCTATGGCATAACTTCCCAGTAATAACCTTAAGGGGGGGTATGAACAATGGGCTAGTTGCCAAATGAGTTCTGCACACTTCACTGCACTTGTGGGCTGGCGATCCCCAAGCCACTGAACCATTCGGCGTGCATGCAAAGCAGGCGAGGTTGCAGAAGCATAACCGTCACCTGGAGGCTTGATCAAAAAATGTCCCCATGTGGGCAAGGGATTGTTATCAGTATCTGGCTCATCCCGTCTCACTAAACCTGGTTCGATTAATGTAGCCTTAATGTTAAACGAATCCGTTTCATATAGCATGGCTTCAATCAGGCCCTCGACTGCGTATTTCGTCGCACAGTATGGCCCTAGGCCAGGAACTCCGAGTGCTCCAGATGTTGAGCTGAATATCAGATAACGGCCGGTGTTCTGTCTTCGGAAATACGGCAGAGTTGCATGAATGATATGAAGTGTTCCGATGAAATTGGTTTCAAATTGATTTCTTAAATCATGCTCGTCTTGGTCTTCGCAAGATCCAATAACGCCATACCCAGAGCAATTGGCGACAACATCAAATCGTCGGAATTGCTCGAGCGTATTGCGTACCACTAGAGCCACGGATTCACGGCAGCGAACATCACAGAGTGCTCCCAGGCAGTTTTGGTGATGAATACTTTTTATGCCATGGACGCTAGTTTCGTGTACCCTCCCCACCAATGTGACAAAATCGCCACGAGAGAGCGCATATTTGACGAGAGACCGACCCATGTGACCAGTTCCGCCAAAAATCTGATTAAACCTAGTTAGCAAAATGGAAGCTCTATTAGGATCGGCAGCGACGAACGTACAATCCACACGAGCGGCCGCGATAGTGAACCGGAGTGCGGAGGATCGCAGCTCATAGGCAAATGAAGTCGGTGTCTGTTGTCCGATAGTGATTCTGCTGCATAATCGCGGTGACTGTGATCTTCACCGTGGCTTGCTTCCATCTTGGGTGGCTGTCGATTCAAAACACGCCGTTGCGAACGTAGGAAAAGGCGCGATGGGCAGACATCTCTCTCCCAAGAAACAGTACATAGTAACTGACGTTTCAACGGGCCGTTAACGAGTGGGGGATCCGTGGGGGACCCGTGTCGTGTGCCATTTGTTCAGACTGTGTGCCCCAATGTTCTTTCAAAGGTTTGTCTAACTATTATAAATAAAAATTTCTTCAACAAAACTAGAAAAGTCTGAATGCGTTGTTATGCCTATTAACTAAAAGCTCCCCTTCGCGCAGCTTTACCACCTTTGAAGCTTCTTAAGATATAATCGATATACCCTTCTTTTTATGAGGCATATGTAGGCCGTTAAATGTTTTATTTATTGGGCGAGAAATTGGTTGACGTATTGTTCACGGAACGAATTTGCATCTAGCTCCTGGCTCCTGTTCAGTGGCGTCCACTTTGGCTCATCCTTAAAAAGCCTCATTGCATGTACAAACTATCCCGGGTGATTCTTGTCAGCAACCTCTTAAGGCTGCCCAGCTGTCAACTTGAAGGGTATAGGAGTGGTACGTACGTTGGCCTCGTCGGTAGTAAAACGATGGTAGATTCCAGCCGGAAGAATGAGCAAGTCGTCCTTTTCCAACCGGACACGAACCCACTTATCGTCCTTGCTTCTCACGTCAAAATAGCCTTGACCGCCTCTTATGTAGCGAATTTCCTCGTCCTCATGCAGGTGTTCATGAAAAAACATCTTGACTTTGTCTTCATAAGCCTCGCCCATCTTGTCTGGTGAAACTGTTATCTCGTCTCGGTTCTTGTAACCCCGTTCGGTAGCCAATCTGTCTACATCTTCAATATTCGGAAAGCGGTAATAGAGCACTCCTAATTTACTGAGCGCCTCTGCATCGATAAGTAGCCCCGAATCATGGGGGAGGCGTTGGTCGCCCTATATTCTGTTAGAAGAGACACCTACGACGAGTTTTGTTGCCGGAGTATTGTACAGTTCATGCATGTGCACATCATATGTATTTCACTTACTGGTAGATTGTCATACAGATATGCCTTCATAGTAATTGACGCTGTGAGTAGGTGACAGTCTGTGATGATGTTTTGCGATATCGAGTGGGAACGCTATCCTCCTGCCATCGTGGTGTTCTGGCGGGGTGGTTAATTATGGCGCTGGCACTTTTGGCTTGGTGGGGTTGGGTATCTTACTAATGATTCGGTGATCATTCAACCACTAGCAAAAATGGCGTCATTGCTTCCACGAAGCAACCGGTAATTGTAACTTCCCTCTGCATAACTTTGCTGCAAATTGCGATCTCCCGGCACATATAACATAGCATAGTATAACACGACTGAGAGTGAATCGATCGATTCTACTGGTGATGCTTATTGTAGGTTGTCTGCTGCCGTTGGCTCCCTTCTATCAGCTGCTGCAACGAGGTCGTCGTTGAACACGTTCCGTCCTTCGAAAAGTCTCCTCCACCATGACGGTGGGTCGAGGGGTCGCGACCCATTGTGAAGGGGAGGATATACATCTGTGAAGAAATACCACACATGTCCGATAACCACACCCATAATTTCGTCCCTCGGTATAGACCCATGCATAAACAAGCTAAAGGCCATAAGAACCCACGGCAGATACGGCGCAGTAAAAACAAGAAGGCCAAGGAAGCTGAGTCTGGTCTCGGGGTTGCGACGGGACCAAATATAGACGAGTGTTGAGGATAATGGCTGGCCTAGGAACGGCATCGATACCAGCGGCGATAGGATGATCAGGCTTGCCATGGCGTAGAAGAGAAGCCACGAGAAGTGAGCTGGTGATCGGCCTGAAGATTCCTCCAGGAGGCGGGCGTATCTCTGGAGGAAATATATGTGAAATAGCAGGTCCAGCGAGAAAGGACCGAAGTATAAGAACGTGCTAAAGAGGCGCCAATACTGCACGAACATATCAGTCGTTCTGTTCCGGAGATCAAGAAACGTATAGTTGAACGTGCAAAGTAGGATTAGCACCGATTCAGTTCTTGGCCTCAACAAACCTGTGACTTTACGAAGACAGCTCTGAAGCTGTAGAATAGTTGAAAGGGAGTAACGATGTGACACTGCACTAACGCACTTGTCAAGATCGTTGCCGTCGTCCACCAACGAGTACAGACTGGCATCTCCCAAAACCATTCTTCCAAAGGCAAACGGCCACCATCCATGACTTGATCCATGGCGGCTGGGACAGAGAATTATGCTGCCGAGATTGTCAATGGGCTGAGTGGAGGGACTTGGAATTCTGTCGGAAAGTTGGGAATGACGAAATCGGTCAAAGGTGAGTGGCCCGTTTTATGTGAATAATAGCTGCAAATTGCAGGTTCTCTCTAGAGCAGGATTGACCACTCAGATACTCGTCTAAGTTGAAAAGGACGACTCACCAGTGCCAGGACGCGAACCTTGTCCTTGAGATTATTTTGCAGATCGAACGGTACTTCCAGGGCTCGCAACAGCTATTGAGCTCAATATGTGGCCAGATCTGCTAGTTGAACAGGGACACTGTGATTACATAAACTCAACCGAGGACCTGCAGAGGCCCCGCTGTCTTAGCAAGGGCCGTGGCACGGCTAGGTACTGGAGATGTACTGTACCTTCCTGTTGGGCTTGTTACCAGTTGACAATACCAGATACCTAGGTACCTAGGTAGGTATGTATGTTATCTCGGTACTCAGTTGCTGTGGAGGGATACCACCGAGGCCGTGCGCGTAAGCCCTTTCTGCCTCATGTTCTCAGACATTTCACTTGCTGTTGCTTCATACGTACGGCTTGTATGCCACATAGTGATGAAGCCGAGAATAGTCAGACCAACCCGAGACTGGCATTGCCGCCCTGGAGATATTCAAGGTCAGTATCAATCCACCCTTTTGCCCGCTTGTATGGGTCGTGTTCATATTGACGATGCTCATAGCCGGTGACCCGGTACCCATTCAACAACAACAACAGCGACGGTATCGACCAGGTGCAGTGGCGCTTCGAAAGATACGGAAGTACCAAAGCAATACTAAACTTCTGCTCTCGAAACTTCCCTTTGTGCGTCTGGTAGGTGGTCTAGAAGCCTGACCAAACGCGACAGTGGTAGTGACATGATACATAATAGGTTCGCGAAATCGGCACGAACTGTCGACCGAATTGTAACGAGCTTCGATGGCAAAGCCAAGCTATTCAAGCTCTGCAAGAAGCAGCCGAGGCGTTTGTGATTCATCTGTACGAAGATACTCACTCGTGCGCAATTCATGCCAAAAGAGTCACCATAATGCAGGAAGATATTCGACTTGCCAGGCGCATTCGTAGTATTTGGGCAGCTCTATAACGATACAGTAGTTACATATTTTCACCACACTGTTCCGCGATACGACAAAGTGTCGTCTCCAATTTCCAATAGGCCACTGCCTTGCTTTCTGTCTCGAGGACTCTGGAGGCATCGTTCAGCTCTATCTCCAGTAATGTAGCCTTTATCCCCCCCCCCC
>KQ061702.1:344270-391923 GCA_001008035.1 Atkinsonella texensis
TTTCTGTCTCGAGGGCTCTGGGGGCATTGTTCCGCTCTATCCCCAGTAATTTAGCCTTTTTCCCCCCCCCCCCCCCCCCAAGGTGGAAAAAGTGGAGACGACGTAGTTTTGTGGTGTCACTTGAAGTTTCATACGTGTGCGTCCCGCTTGTACACTGCCTCCTTTGATTACTAGGCTTTGATGGAAAGAGCCCTTCTCTGCCTGATATACCGTTCGTTGGTGGCATCCATGTTCATGTTACGGCTCGCTCGTGTGTCGGCACGGTACCTAACTGTCAGTGTTGGAGGGGGTGCATGCGCCTATACCATATCTGTTTGCCGACCAGCGGTCCAACTAGATGCTCGCTCATCGCTGAATCGGCCAAATCGACCTTACGATGAGACAAACCGGTATTCATCCTTGAAACAGGACATTATTCGACAAATATCGAGTGGTAGCATTGCGGGTTAGTGTGAAGAGAACAGGTCTTCATTTTTGCTCCAATTAGCCTATTGACGAATGCCTTCGCCAGGTTTCTTGGCCGGATTTGCTACAGCACTCCTTTCACAAACATTAGTTGTTGTTGGTAGCTTCATTGCCATCTCATTTCATGTAAGACTACTACTACACGTCAAACGCCGATGGATCGGTCACCGTGAGCTCGTCTCCAAAGCAACACTGACAGTGCGCTAGGTGGCTTCCAGATATGGCCTTGAACCCTCTCACTTGCTCCGACTTGATTGGGTGCCAGGAATACCTACGATTTATCGGGTTGGGGTGGAAAATCCATGGTTCACTTCTACCTTTGCGCTGACATATGTGCTCGCTGCTGTTGCGCATTTGTAAATAAATTGACTTCCATGGCGCTCCTGCTTCTCTCCTCTAGCAATATCTCATTCCAGCCGTTGGGTTTCTCGCTTCAACCAAGCCATAGTTAAAGCATCGTCCTCAAAAAAATCCCTAGTTTTCCGCAATATTTCCGCATTGTATTCATTCAGCCACATCTTTTCGTCAGTACTGAGTAGAGAAATGTCGATCAAATTTTGACAGTATGGTACCATAGTCACATGCTCAAACCCGAGGAATGGTTTATCTCCAAAGCAATGCTTAGTCTGAGCCTCTCTGACCATCATGATATTCTCAATCCGAATACCAAAATTTCCATCTTCGTAATAGCCTGGCTCGTTTGAGAGCACATTTCCAGGAGCCAGAGGAACCTCGGTGTACTGGACGCGAGTACCGATGCCAATTGGACCTTCGTGGACGTTCAAATAGGAACCTACGCCGTGTCCAGTGCCGTGTCGGTAGTCCATGCCGGTTTTCTATTTTTTTTTTTACGAGTCAGTGCCTTTCTTATTCACATAGTACAGACAATGATTCGTTTCTAACCCAAAGATGCTGTCGAGCTAAGCAGTCGAGAGCAAATCCCGTTGTACCCTTAGGAAAAATTGCCGTTTCAAGACCAATTAAGCCTTTCAAAACGAGGGTATAAGATTCCTTTTCAGCTTCCCTAGGTGATCCGAAATGCAATGTTCGGGTCGTATCTGTCGTGCCATCTAGGTACTGTGCGCCAGAATCGCATAAGTACACACTTCCCGGATCTATAATGGCACAGTTTCCTTTTTCGGGTCCATAATGGATAATGGCAGCACTATCCATTGCGTTAGTCAGCAGTGCTAGGATTGACAAGGTAATATAGTCGCCAACTTGGCATCTTACTTTGGCCCAGTAGATGAGATTGTAGGGAAGGAAAGTCCAACAAAGCGGTCGTGTTTGGACCGAATCTGTTCCAGTTTCTCTGCAGCTTGCATCTCGTCAATGATGGACTTCTTTGTGACAAGCTGATCCTCTAACCACGCGAAAAATTCGATCAGAGCCGCTCCATCTCTGACGTGGCAAGATCGCATGCCATTCATTTCTGCTTCATTCTTCACTGCCTTGGAGTCCCCTACAGGGCTTCTCACTTCCTCCACCGAACCGTCGCCTCCAAGAGCTCGATAGAGAGCCCATGATGCTTTGTTCGAAATGAGAAAGTTTCCGATTTCGATCTCATTGCTATCAGCTTGTCTTTTTTCCTGTACTTCGTCATGCAGTTGCTGGGCATCAACGAAGAACGTTTCGTAAGGCTTGATTTGCACTTTGCTAGCTTGAAGATGTCCTATGCAGGCATCCGTTAACTTGGCTTGGTCAACGTAGAGTATGGCTGTTTCAAGGGTGACGGTCGCGTAGGAGAAGAATACTGGGTTGTAAGGAATGTCGCTGCCTCTGACGTTGAACAACCAGGCGATTTCATCTAACATTGATACAAAAAAACCGGGGCAGTTCTTTCTCGAGAGCTCCTGGCGTAGTTCATCGACCTTCTGAGTAACCGACTTTCCCGAAATTTCTTCTGGCAAGACCGTTACAATCTGGCAAGGTCGAGCAGGGCGATCTGAAGACCAGACAATGTCAACAAGGTTCTCTTCCAATGGTAAGAGCCCTGCGCCGCCAGCTTTGCGGATTTGATCACCAAGCTTCTTAGCTACCGAACCTGGGAGCAGCGTCGAGTCCACAGCTACGGATTTGCCTCCGCTTGAGTGGCTTGCCGCCCACTCCTGCCAGGTCGGCACATCTTGAAGCCCTTGTTTCAATAATGTCCAGTTGCTGTCCAGCTGCTTGGCTGCTTGGCTAAAGTAACGGCCGTCTGTGGCAAGAGCAGCGCTATCGAGTGTGACAACGGCACAACCCGCCGATCCCGTGAACCCACTTATGAACTCCCGACGAGCGTCACAGGAAGCAATGTATTCGGAGCTGTGGCTGTCCTCAGATGGTATTACTGTCCCTCTGTTAGCGTGTTTTGTGTGTATATGTATTTCCCGGTGTTATATTTACTGTATATATCGACTTTCCGCTCTTGCATCAGGCCCCTGAGTTTTGCGAGCCGCGAGGTTGTATCCACCATTGCTGAGGTCTTACAATGGTTCCGCGGGGAATAGGTTGTCACTTTCCGAATTCTCTGTGCTCGATTGAGTAAGGCTATTGATCTTATTGATATCGACTGTCGCATGGGCCTGTGGTATGTGAGTCTGCCAGTAAATCAATCAGTCAGTCATCTCTTCTGGCCGCAGCCGCGGGGTAATACGAAGATAATAGCCCTCCGATTATAGTCATATACTGATGGGAGTTTAACCCTCTTAAGGCCATGTGCAACCCAGAAAATACACATGCGCTGTGGCGTTCGAAGGGATGCAGCTTTGATGATTTAATGACAAAATTCCTGGGTTTGATTCGAAATACCAGTAAAACCAAATGTCATCCACCCTGAAGTGGGGAGGTGAGTGCGGGGCTAGCTAGCAAACGTGAGGTGTATGTAATACTCCTCTCGTGGCTGCGGGCCGTCTACCCTTTATGCCCATGACTTGCTCAGATTACTTGTTTTTGTAGGTGGGTGTTTTGCTTAACGCTGTAGCGAACTTTCGTATTTGCAGTTGCCTTTTAGGCACCTCGGCACTGCCACCAAGGACAAGAACACAACACACAGCGCAGAAAGGCCTACTCGCAGCGAGACAGGCCTCTTCCCACGGCATCATACATAGCATTGCCGTGTAATACGTGCAGATAACGGAAACTTGCCCAATACTTCACAGAGAACTGTCATTATATACGCCCAGGTCTACGATTGTCACCTCGTTCTACCGGGTCTCCGATGGTTGGACTTTGGGGACTTACCGGGCTTTCACTGAAATGTCGAAGATTCTGTCCAGATGAGAGCTCAGAAGCTTTGCGTCCTGCAAGTGTTACTTAGCAACAGTGGCAGGCCACCACAGTAGCACACCCAGGTTGCGATATATATATATATACATATACGGTGTTTGTACGGTATTTTGTCTGGCATCTCATGGTTCTCTACTAGGTAGTCAGTGTATGACTAGGCACACACTCCTGGGTCTTACCTCATCATGACTAAATGCTCTGACCACTCACTGCAACCAATCACCGTCCATATCCATGCAGCGTGAGAGCGATGCGTACTCAGGGGCTGGTGGCACGAGTATAGGGTTGGCTGTGGAGACCTGACATGTGTAATGGCCCTTCATAAAATCAACATGATATGAAATTACGTCGCACAAGGGCACTCACCCATCAACTCGGAGCTGACCGAAACACTCGTTGCTTGCACGGTGTAGGTGCGAGAGTTGGACGTAATCCCATAATGCATAGAAACCGACTGAGTTCGTATTATTCCGTCCCTTGCCTCAACGTGAGGAGCTGGAAACTATGCCGCAGCAAATGTCTTGTGCCCAGAAACCACCATCTTCACCAGACACGGCGCAACAGCCAGTTAGGCCGACCACGAGTCGTATTCTCTGGGATTCAACCTACCGGTGTACCTCACTTAGGGAATTATGTAGGCGCTCTTCGACAATGGGTTCGACTGCAAGACGAGGAACCAACAGACACCAAACTGATATACTCGATTGTTGACTTACATGCAATGACAACACTACGGAATGCCAAAGAGCTTCGACAACGCAAAAGAGAAACCCTAGCTGCAATTTTGGCCACTGGGATCGATCCCGAGCGATCGACGCTTTTCTACCAATCATGCGTAGGTCACGATTCCAATACTGCCTAGTCATGATCTTCAGCAGTCGTACGCATGGGTACTAATGGCGCCTGGGTGCAGGTTCCGGCTCACTCAGAACTCATGTGGATTCTTGCCTGCACTGCATCTGTTGGCTATCTGTCTCGAATGACACAATGGAAGGTACACATATCCAACAACTACATAACCCCTGTATAGTCACCATGGGCGGCTCACTGACGATAACCAAGCAAAAACTGAACATCCTACCGGAAAGTCACATCGAAGAGCCTGGGGTCAGAAATCGCCTCAAACTTGGCCTCCTGTCGTACCCTGTTCTTCAAGCCGCTGATGTCCTCGTGCATAGGTATGAATTCGACCGCCATGACTGCAGAATCCTTGCCTGGACATAGCTAACAGTCACCACAGGGCCACACATGTGCCTGTTGGCCACGATCAGAAGCAACACCTGGAATTCGCTCGTGAATGTGCCACCAACTTCAATCATGCCTATGGTGCTTATTTAGTGCACCCCGAAACCATGATCCGTATGTACATCGACCGCAGCATCCCAGGGGCGACTTCAGAATGCTGGCACAGTCACTGATCATCCATCGCAGCTCCCATTCACAGAATCATGTCACTTTCAGACCCCAAATCCAAAATGTCAAAGTCGGATAAGGTAACTCGTTCTCGAGTATTGATCACGGACAACCCTGCAGAGATCAGAGCCAAAATTTCCTCAGCATTGACCGATTCCGTCCCTGGCATATCATATGACCCGGCAACACGACCAGGTATATCCAATCTTCTGAACATATTATCTGCCTTTGACGAGGAGCAAAGGTCTGCCCAGGATCTTGCCGAAGCTTATCACATGACCCAACCTCGGTCATTCAAAGAAATAGTGTCAGAAGCCGTGATATCGGGACTTCAGGGCATTCGAAGTCGTTACCTGGAGCTCATGGACGACAGCAACGGCTATATAGACCAAGTAGAAATCGAAGGAGCACGCAAGGCTCGCCAAAGTGCAGAAGAAACCATGAAACTTGTCAGATCAGCTATAGGACTATAGAGACCCGTACGATACAGCTCTTGCAGCGCCCTTTTTCCCCCGAAACATATCAATAATATGTATATAAATAAGCACTGTATGATAGACTCAGCTCTTGCATTAGGTGAGGATCCGCTGCCGAGGCTCGATACTGATTCACTCAATTCACTCATCGGTTGCGTGGCTTGAAGCTACTCTTGAACTCTTGAACTATTTCGAAATTGCTTGGTCGAGGACTAGGGATTGATGATGCAATGATTATATACAGGGAACTCAAAACGTCAGGAGGCGTATGCGAAGCTAGTACCTCTTGCAGACAGCCAGAATTCTCGTACAACCTGATTCGTACCTCTCGCACCCCTAAGGCTGCCATAGAGTCAGACTTGTAGATGCACATGAAAAAATAGCCTTGTCTCACCTCACTAATTTCTTGAGAAATAAAACTTTTTGTTCCGTTGTGACTTGGTCGCTTGGGAAAGAGCTGTGGTTCAGGCCGGCTTCGAGCCACTGCTTTGCCATCGGATAGCGACTGACGAGCCTCTTGATGGGCTCACTCAACTTGTCTAGTTCACTTCTCGACGCATTTCCACCAATATTTCTGACTATGCTCTGTGCCAAGAGTGGTCCCAAGGCCTCCATGGCTATTTTTGCGGCATCCTGGATTTCTGGCTGACTATTTCTCAGTTCTATGAAGTTTGACTGTGGAAGAGATTAGATCTAAGCCGTAAAGATATTTTGCAAAGAATGGTGATTTTGCAAAGGATGATGATAAGGTGAACTAGTCGAAAGACGCCAGAGGAATATGTCGACGTATAGGCTGAATAATGGGAGAAAACGCACCCAGAACTCCGCGGCAGCTGCCTTAGGTAGCGGCTCATTACCGTCTAAGACTCGAATAGAGAATAAAAAGAAGAATTCAGCGGCAGCTGGAGGCTGCAAGGTAAGCAACGTGACCGGGCTTTTGATGAGCACCCTGCAGGCGAAGTCGATACCATTCTGTGCTAATTCTGGGTCACATTCTGGTTCTTTCCGATATGTAATGATGGCTTAGGTCAGAAACTGCCTTCGGATCGATATGTTTTATGTTGGAGGCTCTTACCGGATAGCTGTTGCAGCACCTTGACCACCCAAAGGAATAAAGCTGTGAATACTTTACCCTTCGAAGGAACATCTCGCACATAAAGAGAGCTGACAAATGAGCACGCTGTCGTAACAAACAATCCAAGTCGAGGTACGCGACCACTATGTCTTGTCAAGTATTCTGTAACAGTCTCCATATCAAAAACGAAAGGTCCTGGTTCACTCTCGGCAAAACCGCACCGAATAACAGCACAGCTGACTTCCAAGACTTCAGCGTTTTTACCAAAATAACTCTCAGCATCTGTGAGAATTCCAACTATGTGCCTGTGCAATGAGACGAACCGAGTATCATATCCACCGAGGTCGGAAGAAGTCCCTTCGAGATCAATAGCCGATTCAGTTGGAGATCGGAAGCCCTTGCCAACACTCAAAAGACACCTGAGAGCTCTTAGAATCATGTGAAGTGAGGGGTGTTCGCCAGCTTTGTCATCATAACAACGTTGTCCCAAGCAGGAAGACTGGTGGTACTCAGATGATCCTTGAATTAGTTCTCTGGCGCGAGTAACATCGTTTTCTGTGAATTTAAGCAATCTAGAACAAGCATGATTCCTTTGGTCCAAATTGGGGATCGCCTGAGCAACACAAGCAATTGCACCAATTACTTTCTCGGTGGATAGGCAATCGAGCTGCCCAGTACTAGCTAAGCTCTCATACTCCGTCAAGAAGCTGTGGGTTTCCTGATGAAGATGATGTCGGCAGGAAGAACACAATCGAAGTATAGACTTGGAAGCGGTTAATGACATAGAGCGGTCGCCAAGTAAATTGAAAAGCAGTCTCAAGGTGGGAGCAAGTAACGATACATTTCTCTCGAAATAGTCCGTGTATTGCTCTACCAAGTAAAGACAAGTCTGCCTCGCGCGTTGAGGGATTTGTGAATTTGACGTGTTGAGCTTGCTGAACAGGGACGAAGCGAAAACTGGGTGAAGAACGTCATCAAGCTTTCCATCCTCTCTACCGCAATCAGCGAGCCCAGCGAGACAGAATGCAGCAGCTTCCAGGCGCAACCAAGCAGAATCTTCTAACGCTGCGAGCACTAGTTCGACAAAGGTGGCAACCAATCGAAAACCGCAAAAAGTGTACGCAGAATGTAAAAGATCTACTACGTCTTTCCTCGTATCCGAAAAATTGGCTCTTTCAGATTGGTCCCAGTCGCTCATTTCTTCAACGGGAGGATAGATGATCTTTTGCCATGCTTTTGAGATAACCTCTAAAACAAAATTCAAAGCTTGATCAGCCCAAGGTGTTGCGGCAAGGTTACTTGATTGAACAAGGTCTGACATAGCTTCGGTGAAATTCGACCAGAACTCGATTGCGAGCACAAAGTTTTTGTTTTCGACGATAGGGATGCCATGGGCTGTGACGAGTCCGCATAGTTTAGAAAGAAGCGCTTGGCAACGAGTATCATTATTTTCCATCAACCATTGACATCTTTCTTCGCCGAAAGCTAGGATGAGTTGCCCGAATTGAGCCGAGTCAAAACCCCCATCCCCTCGCAGGAGGCACTTATACCGTTGTTCCGACCATGGACTGACCAAGAGATCCGCTAAAAGGTCTAGATGGTGACTCGTCAGTAGAGAAGGATAGCTGCAAAGGATTTCAATGAGGAGTTCTGCTGAAGACTCGAAGTGGGCATCGAGCGGTACTAGGGCCATAACTGTGGGCAAAAGCTGTCGAAATAAGGCGACGACGTGATTGTCACGCGAGGGAATTTTTTGGGCAAAAAGAAGCCATGACTATAACATGATGTGGATTAAAATTATTAGCTCATATTAATGTCTAGGAGACGGACTACAGTACCTGCAAGCATCTTATGGCGTCATCACCAACTGCAGACAAATGTTGATGATTCAAGCATACAAACAATAGGTTCGCAACGTCGGATGCTTGGTTTATAATCGAGTCATATAGACCAAAACTTGTTTTGTCAGTGAGCACAGGCTTCGAGGTTAGTCGTCTACTTACGTATTGATGGCATTCAAGTCAAGCTTAGCGACATCTTCCATGACACTGGTTATAACCCATAGTACAGCCTTAAGATTATCCTTCTGGAGGATTGCGAGCAGGGTTGAGATGTCACCAGAACCAGTTGAATCGAAGGGTTCATGGCATTGATATGACACCAAGTGTATAACAAGATGGCGGACGTAATTTGGCCACAGTCGATGAAAATGAATGAAGTATGTTGCGAGGGCAGATGAAAGTTTGCGTGGTACTAATGGACCATCAGAAGTTTTGAAAGAGTCTAGATACCACTCAATCAGATGCATCAAGAGTTCTTTCGAATCATCGTCGCTGAGTGAAGTGCTACGGCTGTGATCAGTAAGATACAATATAATGCTGATCCTCGCAACATGCCTTTCCCTATTGAGCTTGATAATTATCGTGAGCGCCCCAAAAAAGCGGATTTTCTCATCGGGCCGCCTTAGTAGTTCATGTGCCACGATCCATGCCTGTGGTGAGGATTGAAACTCGGCTAAGAGAGCTTGGCTTGTAGCAATGTTTTCTGGCGAACTTGGCTCGTAAAGGGACAAGATCAACTTTTGCAGATGTCGTTAGTGACGCTATGCGATGGCTCCGCGACCACAAAACATAATGCCCTGTACGACTCACACGCTCAACTCTATCGAGACTCCAAGACAGAGTGCTGCTTTCCATTTCAAATGTATAAAGTATGGATGTTAGGGCATTGTCATGACTGTGCGTGGAAAGATTCGCATTCCATCAATGCCACTGCGAAGCGTTTGGTGAAAGGAGTAGGTGGGGAGCGGTACTAGCTGGGATTGTGGCCAATACGCTACCCATTTCATGTATGTGATGTGATAGTAGGTAGGTTAGGTTGTGGAGATCATATCGCCAGGAACAGGCTTTACGCCAGAAGATAAATACGTAAATGATTAATAACATGCTTCTTCCTAATTTTACCCTTCTACTTTCCAACCGAGTCCTTGCTCAAAAATCAAGGTCTACAATTGCAGGTTCTATGGCATTTTGTGCTTCGACAAACTGACGCTGGCTGACGGGTGGGATACTTGTTCAGGGAGCACGTACATCCATGGGCCAGCTCAAGGGATAGTATTCGAAACCCGATTAATGTACATTTCCATGAAAAAAAAAAAAATATCCTGCAAGACCTAACACCTTTCCATAGACACATGTACTGTGACTTCTTGTAAATATAAAAAGTACAGTGTGGGCAGAAGATCGTCTATTTCCCACACGTTGACAGTGGCTGTCGTAGACCAGCGGCCTCTCGGAACCGACGACTACTTAGTAGCTCTTCTACTTTGGAAGAACTCCCCAACGTCCTCGTCTGTCCCAAATGCGACCAGATCGTGGCAAGCTGCCCTAACTGAGCTTCCTTTGTCGTGTTTGCAACATCTATACCCGGCTGGCTGAATTCCCACACATTGGCTTTCATGCCTACTCCATAAAACTGATGTTTTCGTAGGTAGGCGAGCCATAATTGAACAGTATCAGGATTTCCATCTTTGATCTGAATCATACGTCGTAATGTGACACGTTCGAAATTTTCTTGCGCTTTTTTAAATATGAAGTGACTTTTCGGGACCGTCCATCGTTCCGTTAGCCTTGGCAGCGGAACAGGCCCATACGCTGGTAGACCAAGGTAGTAGGCGGCTCGCAGGGCAAAATCCGAGAAGAACTCGAGAGGTTGAATGCTGAAAGAACGCAACTGTAGATCACATGACGGAATCCCAAACTTTGCCTCCCGCCTCAAAGGCTTGAGGTGGATTGCTTGAAGTGACCTCGGTTGGCGAATGTCCGGTTCACTGAGAAGGTCAGATTTAAAATTCGATGTCGCCGGAGATTCTTGCGAGGCTATTTTCTGGTGTTGCTTTCGTTTGAAAGACCTACGGAGACGTAAGTGTAAGCAATCTGCACCAAGGGACTATTTTCGAGGGTCGACGGACAGTGACGCGAAAGATCCCCTCGGTGTACACTGTATCGTGGAACGGGGCAAGAGGCTCTGAGATATTAGAGACAATGATGTGCCCAATGGACGAGACATGGGTGAGTAACGCATTCTGTACGCCTCAGTAAGAGGTCGATGGCTCGTTGAAGGATCAATGTTAATAACGTTCGGGAAAGCCTCTGTGCAACAGTGGAAAAATGGTGGAGTCTAGTGCACGGCAGCGCACAGACCAAGTCATTGTAGTCTACCCATTCTTACGTGTCTCCAAAAACACATTCTATCGACGAACATTCGATTCTACATCCGAAGAAATTAACCCGGAGCATTTCATACATATCTGCCAGCGTCTCTCTTAAACCATGGTTATTATTCATACTCTATTAGCATTACTCATGAATTGTGGACTCATCCACGACCTGCGTATAGTGGAGACCTTTATCCATCTTCGTTCTGCTTGGATCCAGCACCTCTATCCAACAACTCATAGTAGATCTTGCACACATCCTCTCTCAATTTTTCTCAATGCTGAGACAAGGCTTCAGCTTGCAGGCAGTATAGACCCATAATTTATAGAACAACAATCGAGATGAGGACATTGTGACTTCTCAGTTAATATAAAGCCTTAGGCCTTCAATTTTGTCTCCTTCGCCTCTGAGACAAAAATCTTCGGTAGAAAGCTTTCTTCCCTGAGCTTTTGTTGCGCTGAATGCTTGCATATTTTGTCCGCAGTTTTTGTTCATCCAAAGTTCCCACAATTTCCTCTAGCATTGTAGCTTTTCTTTCTTTCCGGGTGAGTCTTGAGCTGTAAAAGTCTGTCGGCCCCACGATAACTTCTCCAACTTGAGAGTACTCAGGCGCATTGAACTTGAGGGCCTTCTTCTGATGCTTTGGGTCCAGTAGCCCTCGCATGCGCAATACTTGCCATTCTCTTTTGAACTCTGGCGTAAGGACTGTTTTTGGCAGATGGAACCAGTCAGTTCCCGCGGTATTCTATAATCGAGAGTCAGTGGGAGTGTGTTAGACATAATTTTGGCAGAAACATTAAACTGCACGTTCTTGATGCGTGCATACGATTCAGAGTAACTATGATAGAAAGACATCATATGATCAAGAAACCATGGTCCAAAACGGATACGGTCTCATGTCAGGGAGCCGACTATGACTGGTTCTCATCACCATCATGGCATGGCATGCTTTGGCTGGGGCAATAACAATAATATGATGAAACTGAAATGGAGGAAGACGGAAAAAATCAAGGGAAGTGAAGGAGAATCGCAGCATCAGATATTTAAAGGACTAACTCTCTTGTTCTCAGTCATAGCGACCGTCATCTCATTTGTTTTGCGGACGCTGAGATCTTTTTCAGTCGCCTTGGGTAATGTTATTTCACGAGAAAACTCGACAGCAGGAAAAGCCTTTTGATACAAGGGCGATGGTTTCGATAGGAGACGTTTTTCAGCCTGACTGAGCAAGTCTTCCAAGTGGCTTGTGCTGAGTTCCGGCATTGTGAATGCAGATGTTGAACGATCCCGCCAGCGGTACGCAACTTTTTTTCCTGTTGGCCAGCAGGGTGAATGAATACAAAGACGGACGGCCTAACGAATGTGAGCAAAAATTAGGTACGTACGGAGTGGGCCTCGTGGCTATTACATAATACACTGACTAATCAACCATGTTTATACTCTGGAGGCGAGCACATTGCCTAAAGGGCATTGGGCTTGTCATCACTAGCAACTGTTACCAATTAGCTGTCGCGCAGGACTCTATAAGACCCAACATTCCAGGTAAAATAACTTTATAATTTGCAGAACGACATAGAACTAACTAATCCTCCTTAGTTAATTCGAACGCGGCCGATCGAGTACACGGTTGAATCATTACCAACGTGTTGGATTAGCATCACTACCGCCATCGCCAACATGGACCCTCAGAATCAATCTCAACAATCCCACGCGCAACCGAATCGATCCGCTCCGGCATATGACCCTAGTCACGGTGGTCACTATGGTAAACATTCATATCTGTCGAATTCGACACCAAGTCGGTGGCTAATGCTAGGTCACATATAGGCGCCTGTGCAGCCGTTCGTACACTATTATTTACTCTTAAAAACTGATCAGTTGTCACTGACTTCTCTGCCTAGTTGGCGTCACAAGGTTTTGCCCCGGCTGAGCTCTACACTGGCCCATGGGCTAATGTACGTTTCTTGCCTCTGCATTACTCTACTCTCCAATAATTTCTAATCGGCGTTGATTTGCAGGTTCACCAAGGATTGACTGGACAGTACAAAGACATACTGACGACTTATTGGCAACAAACAATTACACACTTGGAAAGCGACACTCATGACTACAAGATCCATCAACTGCCACTTGCACGCATCAAGAAAGTGATGAAAGCTGACCCAGAAGTAAAAATGATATCGGCCGAGGCCCCTATTCTTTTTGCTAAGGGCTGCGACATCTTCATAACTGAATTGACCATGCGCGCCTGGATTCACGCGGAAGAGAACAAGCGCCGTACTCTTCAGCGATCAGATATTGCGTCGGCTCTGGCCAAATCGGACATGTTTGACTTTTTAATCGACATTGTCCCTCGGGAGGAAGCTTCTTCCCACGCGAAAAGAACTGCCGCACAATCGGCCGGGGGCGCCCATGCTGTTACTGCGCCTCCTGGTCAGGCGCAGATGGCTGGACAGCATGCCAATATGGCTCAAGCCGGTCATCCTTCTCACGCTATGGCTTCGGCAGATTATATGAGTGGCCACCATCTCGGTACCGACCAAGACTATCGACAAAATCCGAATATGTATGCCGGTCAAGTGCCTCCTGCGCCCTCAGCTCCCTACGCCCAACCACAAGCCCCAGCTTCAATGTATGGTGAAATGGAAGGGATGTACCCGTACACCACTATGCAGGCACAGCAGGTGAGCTCATCTTCCTTTTGCAACCCGTCCTACTCAGACTTGTGGAGTTGTGTTACAGATTTTGAAACCCCTAATACTAATATGGAGAGAAGGCCCCAATGTCCTCTGACGAATTTGAATAGATTACTAGTGTGGAATGTGTTGTTCTCTTCTTCTTCGGGAAAGACATTATCAGGTCCCATGGCTTTAGTAGGTATTCTTTGATAACAGGACTGTTGACAATATTATGATGTGGGGTTGCTAGGCGTGTGGATTGTATATTTGTAGCATTGAGCTTCACCGTTAAACAGGGTTTTCAGATAAATGAACCATTGCAATGTTGTGCCGTTAAATTTTGCACACCGCATGTCCTGCTACTCCATCGTTATTTCTGACGATAGCTAAATTATTTCATCATTGCAAATCGAGACGACAGATTTGAGAGTGGCGCGGCTCTTCCCGGAACTTGTGTCACCGGTGTCAACCTGATGGATGATTGGGTCAGTCACGGACAAACTTTCGAATCATTGCAGAAACTTACTTTTCTAACAGTATTGGTCCATTTAGTGCGTCTACACGGCTGTACTTCTTGTTCCGAATCGAGATATCAAAAAATTCCTCATGATTATCAGACTGCATCAGATTGATTGTCTGTTGGAGCTCATCCAAATTTTCCCGGAGCATTTGTCCGTTTTCCAGACTACTGACAAATTCGGTCAAATATTGCACATCTTGTGCTAGTGCTGATACTCCATTGCTATTAATATTCTTCACTTCTGGGGATAATGGCAAAGCCTAGCGAGGTGTTAGCTACCAAACAGAACTTCGGGAGCACACCACTTGAAGGATGAACAGATGTAGACAAACCAGAATTTTGTTGGCAGCATGGGACAGGGCGTCAAAGTAGATTAGTTCCTTGATCTCCCTCGGAAGCCCCAGTAGCGTGGAGTTCATGATGTTGGAAAGATATCGAGTCAACGTCTGCATGTAGTTGCTCGGCTCAGGTGTTACAGTCGCAGCCAGCCTTAATTTACAGTTACTATCAAGATATGGCAGGCTTCGGGGATCATCTCTCACCAATCATATTCTGCAGTGTCGACTAGATCGTCAATCTTGCTGTTCACAAGCTCAAAAATTCGCTTTTCCGCAGTCTTTCTGTTGTTGCGAAATTCTTCTGTCGCCTTCAACTTCAATGGACCACCAGCTGAGGAGGTAGAGCGTGCTCGAATCAGCAGATGCTCTAATTCTTGGCAGGCGATCTCAAACTGTTCGAGATTGATCAAAATCTGAACTATTTGACCGAGATATTGTGAAGAGAGTCTCTCGACCAACGATCGGCAAACCTTCTCGGTCAAGAGTTCGTCCAACGCCTATCCTACAACATCAGTGAAATGTTTCCACAAAACACTACTGTAGACCATAAGAATATTACCTTCCGTAGAGTTTCATCAATGACTTCAGCATGTTGAAAGTGATCATCCGAGAAGAAGTAGAACTGATTAAGAAAATTGCGAACATCAATGCAACAGAGAGGATACATCTGCGAAAAGGGCAAGACACAGGGGAATCTATGTTCACCACTGTCAACAGGTATATCATCAATCACTCTTTGGTGCACTTACGTCACTTCCTCAAGGGGCTGACTATGTATGAACCAGCTAACGTTGATGACTTTTTCGTATTCCTCTCGGGAATTGATTGCCATGGGCATGTAATCGTCGGTCGAGACAATCTGTATCCCCTTTGGGTAAGCCTTGACACTTCAAAATGGAGATGATTTTGCAGCAAGTCCTACCTCCTGAAAGTCCTCGCTAAAGCGGTGCTTGAGAAGCTCTGCATATTTATCGAACAGGGTGAGAAGAAATGTATCAAGGCTCGCTACCGAGTAACCCCAACCCTAGATGTTGGTTAGCAACTCGCTCCAGTGGCAGCTCTTTTATCGATCGCGTACCTCCATCGTCTGCACAAACAGCGCAATGAAACCCTTTATTTTGAGCAAGACTTCTGCATTGCTCACGTCGTTCAACGCTCTGGCCGTTAGGCTAATGGCGGCGTTGCACATGGATTCCCAAAGCTCTTCAACCTGGTAGATATCAATATGGTGCCCTGATGAATTCAATCGATATGATTGTAAACTCACTTCTGCGGCGGAACGCAAATGGGGGAGGCGGCGTATCGTTTCCTTCTCGATGATCGCGAAGCCAGCAATACCCTCTAGTAAACTGCTTAGCGATGATCCATCCTCGGCCATTAAATCTACTGAAGTCGGGAGTAGAAGGTCTTTTTGTTGCCTCCTGGTGACCGCATACTGGGAATGGAAGCGATCGCTCTGACCGAGGGCGTCATGTATGTGCACGGCTTCAAAAAGTGGTGTAAAGTTGACCTGGAGCTCTTCATTATCAAGTACATCAAACTCTTGGCTTTCATCGCAAACAAGTTCAATAGATGAGTTGAGCTTGAAATTGCTGAGAAATTTGTCTTCTTCTACTCTCTGCCTCTGCCGAGACCTTCGCATTTCTGTGTGGTAAAATGACACCTCTCCCAAAAACTGTGAAGTCTCCCTGACTCGAAACAACCAAGTATTCAAATCAGCCATGACAGCTTCAGAGATCGCCTTCCGAGAGCCAGGCACTGACTTCTGGATGATATCAGCCAGTCGGTGTTGCGTAGCATATCGGTTCTGTAAAATAGGTACCAGATATTCATTTTGGAGGTCTTCCAGCGACTTGAGTGCAGAATAATAGTTCTTTTGGCGGACAAGATCATGCGCGTTGTTGACAGCATGGAGGATCTTTAATGATTCTCTTATAGCGTCTGTAGCATCCGCAATGTTCTGACGAATGGCTTTAGTATTGACAAGAGCACCTTTCTGCTCAGCAAGCTTTTCGGTGCTGGCTTGAATAGACTGATTTAGTTCTAAAATTTCCGACGTCAAGGTTACAGTGCCTTCACGAACAAGCTGAAGGCGAGAAACGGAATCGAGAAATTCTTCATGTTTTGTCAAGCCAATGCGTTCAATATCCGCCTCACGATCTTCGGAATACCGCGTCAGGCACTGTATTAGAGCTGGGGTCCGTCTTGAATTTGTTGCATCCTTCAAAACTGGTATCAAATTCTCAAGAAAATCGGAATCGTTCGATGACAGTATTATCTGGGATCTTGGTTAAATGGGTTGTTAAGTCCTAGTCGCTGAATTACGTCAAAGAAGGTCAAACCTGGGGAACTGCAGAAGCATAATCATCAAGGGCTGCCTGTCGCCTTGGCATGCTGAAGCGCTCGATCCAGCTCGGACCCGAATTGGTTTATTAATGCGCAATTTGAATTGCCGTCCACTACAGAAAGGGGAATTGCGAAGTAGCAGAAATTTGCGAATACATACCAACCTGATCAAGGTCGAGAAAGGCGTAGGGAGTTCTGTGGGGTATTGCACTACTGAGTAGCGCCGGGTAAGCAAACCGTGTAAGACAACAGACCTTATCGACTTATCACTTGTCCCCACTAGACAACGCGCTTTATGCGTATAACTACCTACCTACCTAGGTACCTATGGAGTAGTTGGCTCGTGAAACCTAGGTTTCAATCTTTACCCTTTGATATAGCGTTATATTTTCCTGCCGCATGTTTCCCGTAGTCACTTATGGGCTTCTATGAAGGGGGTGCGCCAGCCGGACTGCGTGCATAGGTATTCGGCTCACGCGCCGCTCTCTCTGAAGTCATCTCGAACCATGCAGCTATCAAGAACAGCCCTCGATCTACTGTCCATGACGGGCAGAGCTGTGAGGCTCGGCACTTAACGTATCTATGCCTTTTCATTCCTACGAATTAAGTCGAGCTGACGTCTTGAGCATTCCGTCCCACCTCATATGGCTTTGACAGATACGTATATACATTGAGCTTAAAGAAAATCCATTCCTATGAAGTTGCCCGGAAAGTCGAGGCAGCGGTATACGAATTGATTATTCCATTGTCTGATGACTGTTCGGGTAACTGCCAGCATCTACCCTGGCGAATACTGAGCTACCTAGGTAGGTACCTAGGTAGTTGACGCGAGAAGACGATGCCTATAGGAGGTGCCTATCGTCGTGTGCCAACGTGCCGGTTTCTGGACACAGTCATAGGCTCGCAAGCTCTGATAAGACAGGACGAACAAAGTCATAGACCCCTATTAATATGCCTGTGACGGTCTCCAGAACTCAGGTTGGCGCGCGATTACCTGTCTAAGTGGCTCCATAGGTAATCTGACCCGACAATTGATTCGTGGCAGGTGCGACTTCCTCTAGTTGCCCGATTCACAATTTCTCTCAGAATGTCTCCACCCAACTATTAAATGCATCTCCCACAAAATTTACAGTTTGCAAATCTCGTCTTTCAAACATCTTTGAAGATAGCTTACGTCCAAATTTCTTTCTAGTAAAGAGAAAATAGGTTCTCAAGACCATAAACCCCCAAACAGCGGCTAAAGAAGCGTACTGATTCATTCTGACGAGTAGTTATGGCCCCTGAACTTGATAATCCATCCTCGCCGCATTCTTCCAGCGGAGTGGAAGATTCCCTCAGAGGCACACCGGATACTCGTATAACTTCTGTTTCACTAGAAGGGACAAGGACGAAATCAGGCAGAGTTATCAAGGCAACGTCTCAACCAGTCGCAAGTAGTGTGTCAGCGACACCTCCTCAGCAACAATATAGCTCTGGTATCGAGCCAGAGAGAGATCCATTTTTAACTCCACGTTACGCTCAGAGGACAACGTTGTCGCCAACTGCCTCATCATTCAATCCATTGATGAAAACAAGCCCTCTCGGACAACTTGATACAGCATCTCCTGTCGCGGCCAATCTCAGTAATGAGCTAGGTTTGTCTAGGTTTCTCTTAATATCATCAGCAAAGCCTCTCGCTGTAGAAAAAGTGCAGCAGTGGTTGAATGTAAGTTCGTTTTCAGAAGTCTGTATATTTTATAGGAGAGCTTTTCTAAAGATAAGAGGCAGGACCTAGAAATACATAGTCGACGCTTCTATGGACAAAAGAGAATTAATGCTTGTGGTGGGAAAGCCCACATACAGTTTGACGACATCAGAGATTCCTGTTCCGTCTTGACAGCCATCATGATTTCCATGCAAGACTGGAAAGTTGAATATTGCGGACCATTGCCCCATGCTCAGGTACTGCTATACCCGCCCACATTGTGTTCAAAAAGTATTTTTGCTGAAAAATGACAACCATAGCACTCAGATGATTCGAGTCTGAAGTATATTGCTTCCACAGCCGGGCAGCTACAGGTGATAGCTACGACCACGAATACTTTCACAGATATGTGCCAGATACTCGACATAACTCGAACATTTCTTCAGTCGTACGGCCGTTTGTTCGCCTTCATCAAAGAGTCCTATTCGCAAAAGGGACCTCTTAAGGCCATCGCAGAGTTTTGTGACATTTCTCACTATGTGAAGATGGTCACAACTTTCACACAAGTCACGACACCTGAGGTAATACCTCCAGTTACTGGTTTGACCCAGCGATAAGATACTAATCCTAGCAGGGGGTTCACCTAGTCATAACGCCTTATCCATTGTCCAAAGAGTTAGCCACTTTACCCGACCTGATGCCACCTAACTGCGAAATGGCTATACAAAGCGCCTTGTATTACCAACCACGAGACCTATCCTCAGAGCCGCAGTCTGTTCAATCTAGAGAGAGCCTCACAGGCCAGCCACTTACGATGTATCCTTTAATGGTACAGTCACCATTTTTTGCCAATTTTTCCCACGTTCTTAATTCTGTGACTTCTGGGCGCAGTCAAGGGCCCTTATCACCCATTGGCGCTGTGCCTTCGTCTTATTCTGTCCTCAGTCCGCTTTATTGCGCACCTCCGTCTCCAGCCCTTACTGTACAGCATAATTACAGTCCGTCGAGGACAGTGCCAGGATTTCTGCGCCCTGATGGTCGGAGGCAGAACGCTGCTCGTATCTCTAAGATGGCATCTAATGGGTCGGCCAATCACCACAATTACGTCGATGTCAGCCGAATCCGGGACGGTATTGATGTCAGAACAACTGTAAGCGAGGTTTACAACATGATATGTGTATTCAATGCTAATTTGTGAAGATCATGCTTCGAAACATCCCCAACAAGGTTGATCAAGTCATGCTGAAGAGAATCATTGATGAATCTAGCTGGGGAAAATATGACTTCATGTATCTGCGGATAGATTTTGCAAATGATTGCAAGTAAGTTGGCTTATGCTCTTGAATCTCATGAGATTCAGCAACAATACAACTTGTACTAATCACGGTTCCTTTTAGTGTGGGCTATGCCTTCATCAATTTCGTAGATGTATGTTGGAATTCTTGAAGTATAGCTCATTAAGCTAACTTTACTAGCCCTTAGATATAATAGATGTCAGTTCTGCAGTCAAGATTGTCTAAGCCTGCTTACTAACGTACGATAAAGTTTGTGGAGGCCAGAGGCAATCAACGATGGTAAGTCTTCTGATCTCCACACGAACATTTTTAACATGACAAGGAACTGTTTCAAAAGCGACAAAATTGCCGAGATATCGTATGCAAGTAAGATATTAACACTGCTCTATGTGTTATATAAAGTTCACTGACGGCTTTTAGCAATCCAAGGTAAAGATTGCCTGGTGCAGAAGTTCAGGAACAGCTCTGTCATGCTGGAGGCACCACATTATCGACCAAAGGTAATTGGATCCAACTATACTACAGCACTAGAGATCTGACTTAATTTATTGACTCTTTGAAGCTATACTTCACTTGCAATGGGCCAAGACCCGAATTGGCTGGTCAGGAGGAATCCTTTCCAGATCCTGACAACCAGTCCAAAATGAAAAGAAGCTGTGAAAATGCAGAGCATGTTGGTAAGCTATTCATGAGAGCTTCACCATCTGGAATAGTGCCATGTGCTGATTCATTCTAGGGTTGTTCACTCCTAACGCAGGTCAGCACTATCGGGACGAGCAGAGACGCAGAAGGTCACAGTACGATCGCGGGACCAGGCTTGCGGCTTTGGAGGAGTACGATTACGAGGCTGCAATACAAAACTTGTATACCGACACGCCAAATCGACAGTTGTCATGAATTCCGTCCTGTATACACAATATTCTCTCGAATTTGCTCTTGCCATCTCCGAGCAACCTTGCACAGCTCGGCCTGTCTTCGAATAGCTAATTCATATCACTGGCTTTAATCGCCGTCTTGGCGCGACACAGGTGACAGGAAAGGGTAGTGGGGAAGTGGGTGGTCGAAATAGAAGGGTTCATTGATTACCTACGGACTAGGTAGGTATAATTGAAATACACTGCTAAACCTGCCACGATCTATTGCTATATCATGCAGAGACGCCTGGATATTGATACACTTTGATGCGCGTGAAAACTTCTCGCTGCCTAAAAAGCATTTACCACTCTCTCACGATCAGCCTTGTTGTCGACAGTCCCATCACCACGAAGAAACTAGTCGTCGAGATACCCTGCGATGTATTCGCTCATGCATTGTTACTATAGGACGGAGGATGCTCAGGTAGAGATGACAAAGTTTTGCGAAAGTTGTTTGAGCCGGTTCCTGGCATCTGGTGGGGTGTTGCACATTGCGGATTCATCGCAGCAGAAAGATCATCGTCAGGTGATTCCAGCTCATCTGAGTGACTGGAGCTAAGAGGTGGTGACATGCGCTGATAAATTGTGCTGCTAGAGCTCGCTATGTCATGGAGTTCGCAGCCAGTTTTGAAATGATCTAACTGAGGTCTGATATGTTCTGTAGCATCTTCGTGTAGCTGTGCACCCTCCTTCATCGAAAGGGAAAGAGGGCAGTTGTGACATTTCTGCTCGAGTTTTTCGCCAACTCGCCGAGCAAGGTGTATTGTGGGTCTCGAAAAGTCTGACGGGGAGTAAGCAGATGTGGATGATTGATCTAACAAGGGCGCTAGTGAAGGAAGTGATATTCCTCGAGAAAAGATTATGAGAAAAAGGCAGGATAGGAGAATTATAGCTTGAACGATCGCCATCCTTTTCTGAAACACGACTTCGTCCGCCAGCAGATTCAGTCGTGAGCTAAGGGCCATCATATCTCTCTCTGTCCTCTCTCGCTGGCTCTCTAAAGCGAGAACTGTGGATTGCCAGATTTGGTCATATTGTTCGCGAACGTTGTGGAGTTCGGCTAGAACCGTCTTATTCAGCTCGTCAAAGAAGAACGCGATCTTTGCTTGTTGCTTCTGCACGTGTTTGGATTGGTCTTCAATATACTTCATTGATAAGCTAAGGTTTGTCTCAACATGATGAAGTCTCTTTGTAATGGCATTGAAGAAACCTTCTTGCATCGTGGGCGACGCGGGCGCGGCTCCAGCTGTTCCGCTACTGCGAGGCTTCATCGTTTGCCCTCCGGACGTCGAGACCTTCGCAGGCGTAACGAAAGCATTGTACAAACGCTCGCTTGTCACAGAGCGATTTGTCTTTGAATTTGTGTCAGCGACTCCTCCACCACTTGGTTTCAGCTCCTCAATATAGGATTCAGGGTCTGTGGTTGAAGCTTTGGCGGAACCCGTGTTTGACGCTGTGACTTGAGATGTTGATGAAGAGGAGCCAGTCCTAATGGTGTACGCTCTTCCGGGGACAAGCTCGCTCGTCAGGCCGATTTCGGCTGACGCAGTTTCAGTAACAGGCGCATAGTTGGATAATTTGCTCGAGAAGTCGCCAATTGCAGAAGTCGACGCCGGGCAAGTCATTTCGGAACTCCAGAATGCATTGTCCTCGAATGGCCAGTTCCAGATTGCGGCGCTTGTTGTCAACGCAGTAGACGCATAAGCGGAAGCTTGGATTGAATTAGAGTCCTGAGTTCCATTGTCCACAGCACTGTCCCCAATCTCGTCCATGTCAACAACCATGTCATCATCTCGGCTGGTTTCGCTCTCTTTCCATGAGTCGAGCATGCGAGACCCATGAATTCGTAAAAGAGAGATAGGGCAGTAATATTCGTTTCCGAAATGCGTTAGAAATTCAATCCTGACGTATTTGGCCCAAATTTGGGGATTTTCCACGAGAAAAGGCTGAATATCTCGTGAATTACGGGCTTCAAATGTTCCCAATTCGCGCCACTTGTCAAGTTTGACAGGATACCTGTCACTGACACTGACACGAAAATGGCGAATCATGCTAGAGAAGAATTCGAAGTTCGCCAGGACTATGGTGTCCACCGAAATATCATCGCTCAGCTCGATTATCACATACTTCGAACTGCTATCACACTCCAAGAGCATATATGTGTCCTTATTTTCAACCAGTATCGCTTTGGCATTCTTAGCTCCTGGCGATGTCTTGAGAATAGTTGCGCCAGCATCAAACGAAGAGAAGGAGAACCGCTCTTTGCACGTCTTGCCAGCGTCCTTGCTCAGATGGACTGTTGCAGTCTGGCCATCCCCGGGACCCAGCGCGTTGCCGATATCCTGTTGCTCAACATCTTCACTGTCTGCGTGCCCAGAATGAGACTTTCTGGTTTCGCCAGCGTCGCCATAATGTTCAAAGTTGAGGGAGATTTCGCCCTCCTCCCCAAGCCCAGCATACCCATTGTCTGGTGAGTGTCTGTCGTCCGCATGATGATCGCTTGGCTTTCGGGAACGTAGATCTTGAGGATCTTGTCCAGCACGACGTAACATCATCTCTTTCCAGTCCTCAAATGACATGAACGTCGTCACGGCCGGTTCAGCGATCACGGATTCGGTCGCATTATGCTGAACAGACGCTGAAACCGATTTCGCAATATCGTCACCATTGTTGGACGTCGAGATGTCGAGCTTCACCTGTTGCGTGGTAATCGAGGTATCGGAAGTAGGTGAAGGGACCTTCCACGAACTTGTAAGGCAGGACTGTGGAAGTGCATGCGTGATGTAGTTGATCGTGCGGGCTTCGCAGACTTCGTTTCCTAGCGGTACTCTAGTTGGGATAGCATCAGAAACCACAACAGGATTGGTGCCAACGGTTGCGACTACTTCAGCCCCGTCGGTCGCAAAAGCCGATACCGAGACCAACCCGAAGAGCAGCCCGAGGAGAATGAACGCGCCACGCAGGATTGCTTCGGCGAAGACCATGCTGAAAAGTACGGGGTGTCATCCATGATACGACATCACGAATCGGTGCATGTCATAGCAGAAACCAACCAGGCTATCTGGCATAACTCCTCAGTGACAGCTCTGCAGGGAGCGTACATATGTACTACGGAGTACGCCGTGGATATGAGCACAGATCTGGCTGGGCGTAAGCCCCACTTACAAAAAAGTCTTTCATGTGCTCACTCTCAAGTCTCAAGTGCTCACTCTCTCTCAAGTGCTCTCTTAATACGGAGTACTCCGTCCTCTGCGGCCTAATCACAGTTGAATTAGGTACTTCCAATCAATTCTATACGCCGACGAAGAATATTCACAATTTCATTTCATTTCATTAATATCAAAATACTACAGCCTCAAATTTCCTTTAACCACAGCGCGGCCAGCCTCAAGGTTACCAACTGTTAAGAGAGATATTGCAATGTTGGCCATAATCATAGTGCGTATATGCTCTGTCTCATCCTTATGCTGCTTGCACACGCCTAAAGCTCGAGCGTAATATAATTGGCTTTGTGGGAACATCCCAAGCAGTTGAAACATACGACCCACGTTGTAATATCGCTCTGCTGTGGTGGGCGGACGACGATCGTTGGAGTGCTGTTCGTATTTAGACAGAAAGACTTGACCTTGCAGAATGAGATGATGGCGATTATCTGATTGCCTTTTGAGCCCGTATTGAGTATAGGCTAAGCTCAGGCTGAGATTTACCATGGAGTTAGTAGGATCAAGTGAGTGAGCTCGGTGAAAGTATGCTATTACAGACAACAACAGCAACAACAACGTCAGCTGCCATACGCTCCGTCATTAATCATTGATGTTCGCTTCTCACCTAATGCACTGGTATAGCTGGTTGAAGCGAAAAGGATGTGGCCATAAAGCATCAGTAGACAAATTTCGTACCCCATCCCATCCAAACCTGCAGGCTCACTTTCGCTGCTGCCCCCTTGCTGCATGGCCGTTGTTTCATTTCTGGCATCCATATACTTGATCTGCCTCAAAATAAACTTCTGGTTCGGGCCAGAGGTATACGAGGATAGCGAGGAGTGACACAAAATAGAAACCAGGGTATACAGACGCAAAGAATCTGAATGAGCTCCGTCATGCATCAAATGTCGAGCAATCACCATGCCGCGCTTACCATCGTTAGTACAAATTGCACACACTAAAAAAACTCGTCAGCAATGAGTCTTGAGAGAAAATTCAGATAAAGTTTGCCCTACAGCTCCACGCGACATGCACAAGAAATTGACGGTCGTCGGATTGAAAAAGGGTACAATCCCTGGCAGCTTCACAGACCCGATATGCTTCATCGCGCCGATTTGCTCTCGCGTGTTCAATAGCATATTCAAGGAAAAGTTCCAACCAGTCATCGACTGTAATACCCTCGTGTGTCGTAAGATGAAGCACGGCACTTTGGTCTCCCGGCTGTTCTGGCTGCCTGGTAATTGCTACAATATATAGTTAATAGACTGACCAGATCCAAGAAGGATTGACAGTTGTATTTTGGATATGATGCCCAGTGTGTACACGATGGGGACTCAGGGAACTTACAACCATACAGCCGCTCATACATCTGTGAAAGCTCTGTATGTGGTTGGCCTGCAGATCCTGGGTGGGATAGACCATTGATCCCTCTGAAGCGCAAGTAGCTGTCCCATTTATAAAACCTCTTCATAGACATGAAGTCATCGATTAACTCTTTCGAAGCTTTCTCCCAAGCTGGCCTCTGTTCTTCATCGCCATTGTCGATTTGCTGCTTCAACCTCCGGACCTCACCATGTAGGCGAGAAACCTTGACAGCACGAGCCTTCTCATCCTGAAGTCGTTCGTCTAAGCCGACTAGTCTTTTTGGCCTATATCTTCTGGGAACAGCTGGCTTGCCCGTTCCACTACTTGGTGAAGCGGCTGCGTCAGATACCCTTTTCCGAACACGTACACGCGAGGTTTGGGGATACATGGGCATGGAAGTACGTTCGGGTCGAATACCATGTTCGGATCGACCTCGGCCTGGCCAACCCTGGGCTCCATGTAGGGCCAAAGCTTCGGCAGCCAAAATGAAGGCCTCCTCATCTTCTTTGGCTTTCTCATACATGCTAGCTAACCTTATTCTAGCATCAATGTTGTCCTTATCCACTTCAAGTATAGCGAGAAAACATTCTTCAGCTTTCACCTGGTGTCCGGAGTCAAGGTAGCAGTGTCCTAATTGTAGTAGAATTGCAGTGTCCGGTTCCCCAGGCAGGTTGCGGAGCAGCTCGAGATACTTCGTTGCCAAGTCTGAAATGCCCTCTCGAATAAGTTCGACGCATAAGTCATAAACTAGAAAGGGGTATTCTCGGGCAAAGGTTACTGTGGAGACCTCATCTGGATTTAAATTACCCAAATGATTCTGTAGTATCCGTCAGCCTCCTGTTTTCAAAAGGACCGTTGTGTACGGGAAGGAGGTTTATACCAATGCCTCTTGTTGATGGCCGAGCCTAAGACGATATATTGCCAAACGTATGCGGAACTCCAAGGGAAGAGCAAACCCAAACTGCATGGGATAACTCTCGCTGGCGACGTAATGAGGGACAAATAATCGGCGTTCGTCGGATGTATCCCATTCCCTATCATCAATTTGCCATTCATCCCAAAACGTCTCTGACAAACGCCCTTTAAGCCATCTGGAGCGGCGCTTAATCTCAAAGATTGCTTGCTCATGTCTCTCGATTGACGCTAGGAGCTCCACCAAAATGCCGATATCATGCCAAAGTAAATTCTTGTCTGGCGATTCACCTGTGTCAACCAAGTGATCAAAATACTGCGTATAGGCCGATATTGCAAATGGTGTGGCCACTGAAGCATTTCTGCTGTCTATACATGCCTCTGAAAGTTTTCGGATGATATCTATGTTATGTGGTTGCCGCTTGAGAATATATTCGTACTCTGAAATTGCAGCAGATAGGTGGCCTTGTCGATGACATACACCCGCTTTGCCGATTCGAGCCTCAAGGTTGGTGCGATCTGCTCTGAGAGCAGCGGAAAAACAGAGTCGCGCCGTGTGTAAATGGGTAGATTCGTCGTCATCGGCAAGTTCCAACGCAAATGATGCGCTTCTGAGCCAACCAGACACATCCTTTGGCCGGAGATGCGCCGCATACACCATAGCTGAGAGCGCCTTGTCAAGGTCACCACGCTCCCTGAATATAGAGGACAAGGCCGTCCATGCTTGGTGGGTTTCTGCATTGATCCTGATCACCTCAAAGACAATATCCAGCGCACGATCATAATCGCCGTTCAAAAATGCATAATTAACTTTTGAAAGCCTGGCCGTGATGTCGCCTCTAGGTTTGGCCGCTTTTCGAGGACCTCGAGCGCCTCTTCCACGGTTTGTTCCTCGCGCATCACGCAGGTCGTCAGCAGTATGAGTTTCCCGGTGGGATTCTAAGAATTCCCTGACTGATTCATCAAACCTATTTATGTCTCCCTGGAGCTCTTCAAGATCAGAATCCGCATCAGATGCGTCTTCTTCGACGCTGACACAGCTGATTGTTAGTACGGCTCATAGTGAAAAATAGAGACAAAGGAAACCAAGAGGCAAGAGGGAAGGGGTTGCTCGAAGTACTAGGAAATATATTATGTATGTCTTACTGTTCGAAGTTTGCGTCGGTTGAGAGACTCATTCTTGGTCGTATGCCACAGCCAGCAATCACCAGATGGCTAAGGTGAAGCGCATCTTGTTGGTTGCAAAGTTTGGTGCCAAAAGCACATTAGCAGCTTTTCGCAGGTGTCGTCGGTCCCCACACCCCCAAAGCTACAGTGCCTACTGTAGGCACCGACGTGCTTAGAAATAGCCTTATGGCTCTATAACTTTAAAATCGTAATCAAACATGGATATTTGTTGATATATGTAATTTTGATCATTTTTGTCACGGTCTGGACTGTGCCCGGCCTTGAGATATAGGTATCGGTGGTACAAGCCCAATGGACTTGTGATATACGTATTCTTTTGGGATCGTTCTTGCGACTGTAAGAGCGTTTAGTGGCAAGTATGTGCTAGGATTTCTTCTATCATAATGAAGACTAGTTTGCGCATAACTTGAAGTAGCGTTCAACCCCACTGGCCCTCGAAAGGATGACCTAGGCACTTGGTAGGTACACACCTAGTAGGTAATTTTATTCCATGGACGTCGTAACGTCTCCACTATTTTGTTCATAAATGATTTTGATGAATCTTTACCCTTTACGTTGCAATAGCTTTAAGATGCAGCTGTCCTATCTAGCTCAAGTTGAGAAGTATATCACTATGAGATGATAATCATAGTCTTGTTATCAATAAAGAATATGTCCGTACGGCTTTAGGGCTATACCGAGCCCACAAGGCAGGCTACTTGAAGAAGCTGTTATTACGATGAAATGGTCAGGGCAAGGCTGAAAAGAACGCACGTGACCAAGACGACTAATCAGAGAAAGCGGAGCTTCCCGCTTTGCCTCAGCCCTCTCATATCAGGAAGATCAACTTCACAGGCAGTGCTCCTGTTGGACGAATCATTGCCGAGCAGGCAGTAGAGCATCTCGAGTCTCTTATGCTAGAGCTTGGCGGGAAAATATTATTACAATGAGGACATCCTGTGGAAATTTAATTTTAGCCAGATTCGCAATTCGTTCGGCCATTAGTATCTAAAATTCGAAAGTATTGTGATATACTAATCCTTGAAGACGTGGTCTTACTGAATTTGAATATTCAGGGGGAAAAGCGATAAGATTTTGATATGGCAGATAGACGCTATAAGCAAAAAGCCTAGCCCTTGGTAGGGCTGCCAGGGAACCCTGAAGGGAATCATTCATTAAGACCTTCATTAGGATCTTCGTCAACAAGACCTTTGTTGCAACTTCTATAACTTCAAAGATTTCGTAAAAAAAACGTCAGATCGTAGTGAAACTAGCCGAAGGTTTCCCTGCGCCTAGGATTCCGATAATTTCGGCTGACATCAGGGTACTAGTATGATGCTCGATTCAACACGCGAGAAGGGGGCTGGGAAACCTCATCATATTATGCCCATATCTATCGCGGCACCTGCAATGAACCTGACGATGCCATGAGCCTCGAATCAGACGACAAATCCGTCAGACGTAAAAGAAGCTAGATACCTAGATATTCAAAGATACGAAGTTAACTAGGGTGCTGGATCTTGGGTAATCTAAAACATACTGGAGTTTTGCCCGTGTGGCTTGCCCTGAATCGGCGCATGATTTATTGATATACTGGCTAGTGACTCCTCTTCGGCCTCACGACTACGAAAGGGATGGTCACCGTCTCCGCAAGTGTGAAAAGACCTAACAGCTTATCACTGCAGATCTGGTAAGGCCAGATCCAACAAATGAAACCAGGCGTTCAAATAATACTGTGTACTCCGCAAATCTCTTGAGGAATGGTAGACAGCTTAGAATATGCGCTAGCTTCCGTAATATAGAGCTTGAAATGTATATCTTCTATGTTTGATGTATTTACGCCTCGCGTAAAAAAGAAGGAAGTAGAATAATCATTTTACTCTGGACCACTAGGAAACTCGGAGGTGATGACAACTTTCCATCTCTAATTTTTGTATTGTCTTCACACATGTGCTCCTCTACGCTTTGTTTTTGTTGCGCTATCACCCACAAAATGCAGGTTGGAAAGACGGGCTCCAGTCTGTATACAAAGAACCAGCTCTAGAATTCAATGATTTCGCAGAAAATGTGCATCTAGGGAGCCGCCCAGATGTCGCCCGAGATTGCCAGCCACATAAAGCATTCATATCCACACGCGCGTGCAGATCAGTCAAAAGTCCATGCCCGGAGCTAGACTGGGAAGCATCGTCGTTTAGCCCCTCGACGATGGCGGACCGTCACCCAAGTCTACCTTCGGCTTTTGCCTCTGTATCCAAGGTTAGATTCAAATGTCAACATCAAGCGATAAACCATCACATACTCGTACCTTTAACTTGTTCGAAGACCTTCAGCATCTTTCTTCGTGCGCCCAAGGCGTTGACACCTCGTTCTTCCAAGGCCTGATCGTCTAACTCGATTAATTCTGTCCACTTCATATCCTTTAGATTGTCTGTGTATTTATGCAGTCGAAGACTGCGTAGCCAACTCGGAATATCCTGAAGTAAAGTGGGATCGGTAGGATCTTCCGGCGGCTTGGAGTTACCTCTCCGACCTCTCGGTGAGCGGCCACGTACCATGTCAGAGTGGTCCGACAGATACCCTTCATGCCCACCAATTGCCAATTGTCCAAGATTGACAGATGGGATTCCGCTGCCCAGTAGACCAGGCGAGTTATCATAGGCACTTAGAAACCCGTTGTGCTGAGGTGAGGTAAAGTGAGAGACCGACCCTAGCCCTTGATGTATGGCGATACCTGGCGAGCTTGGGCGGGACCGCTGGCCGCCCAGCCCCAAGCCTTGCTGGGCTTGCATCGCCAGGACTTGGTCACGACTAAGAACTTGTCCATGTTCATTAATCATGACGACGTTGGTGCGTGGTAAATTAACGGTTTGGCTCGGAGGTGACATTTGGACTTGGCCGGTACCCTGCGCATCGTTCGACCTAGCGCGACGATATTTGCGGACATCGTCGAGAGCAAATCGATTGTTGACAGTCGAAAGAGCTGCAAGTTTCATAGCTGTGGCATTGGCTACCATATCAGCTTGGTTACCACTTGCGCTCCCCGTATGGAACGTGGGTGCCATAGGCGTATTTACCATAGATGCCCAATTTCCACTTCCGGATTGATACGGGGAAAGAAGAGGCAGCTCCGACGCGTTCTTATCAGGAACATTAAGTGAGGTACTCTGGATAGCTGAACCGCTTGAGATCTGCGGTAGAGGAGATCTGAGCCCTCCGGAAGGTGGAGGCTGCACAAATTGACCCATCGGTGTAGTTTGTGACGAGCTAGGTTTACCACTTGCTAATTCGGTTCCAGAGGTGCTGCCCCATGGCGAGGCAGAATTCGACATGCCAGAGTCACGCGCCTCTTGAGTGGCTGACATGGAGTGTCGACCTTCAATAGCTGCAGAGTTACGATTCGAGGCAGGAGGGTTGCCAGTCTGTTGAGTGAATTTCGCTTTTTCAGTGGCGATTGCCGCAGCAGCATCTGGGAACATTGCATTTATCGTGGAGGGGTCTAGTCCCGAGTTTCGTTTATTCGTTCCGATGGTGGAGTTTCGAGAATATGAATTACGAGCTGATTCGACATTGAACTTGCTCATAGCGTCATTCAGACGGTTCGACATTGGATCTGTAATAAGTTAGAATCCGAGCATCGACTCTTGCCATCGAATTTTTGTTTCTGCTAGGGCTATCAAACCTTTATCGAAGTTTGCTGGAGATAGCATCCCTGACATGGGATGGTTCTTGCCCATTTGCTGGAGAACTTGGATGAAAAATCGTATTTGAACCTGTGTGGTTTGTTGCAACAGTGCGTACAATGCGGCAGTCCGCTCGGCTTCGCTAAGAACTCGAAACCATTGCTCAATAGCGCTCAGTTCATCCTTGAAGTCTTGATCTAAGGTAGCAGCAGCCATCTCTTCTAATGTAGTCTCGTATTGATCAATGTCCGCAATCCACTGCTGAGCGATCCTGTCCTGTGAGTCATTGTCTATGCTGCCCTGGCCGTGAGACTGCTGAGTCTGACCATAGAAATCAGATGATGGGCGGATACGACTCGCGGTGGATGAGCTGGTAAGAGCAGCCATATCAGCAGAGGCTCGGAGAGAACTTTCAGACCCAATAGCTCTAGAGGGTGGAGGTCGAAGTGACGACGAGCTATTTGCCTCGGGTGTGCTGTTGCGGTTTCCAGCGAGGTGATTGCCAGACATATTGAGCATTGTCTAACGGCAAAGATCGAAATGGATAAAGATGTAGTAAATTGAGTTTGACGTCGTTATGTTTCGGGTTGTTGAGGTTCGAGAATTGTCTGGGCGCAATTGAGTGAACTCCTGCAGTGACCGGCTGACTTCAAAGGAGTTTTAACATTTAAGAGTGCAAGTTTTACAATTGCATTTTCCGGGAGACCGAACACTGTTGAAGCTGCTGATGAGTTATCCCACTGGGATGATGGCGTGAGGAAAATTTGTTGTAGCCTGACAGACTCTCTTGACACGCGCAAGATGCAATATGGTGGAATGACTTACGGTGAAGAAGTGAATTTACACAATATCTGTTGCAACGAAACTCAAGAAGTCTGCTTCCAGGCAGGCCACAATATCGGTGATGAAATATGCCGCGATAGCTTGTGGACCATAGTCCAGCCGGGCCTCTTGTCGAAGTGAAGGGGTTTGAGGCAAGCGCCGGTCAAGTAAAAGAAAGTGTTTTAGGGACGTGTCAGGTGGGTGGGTGGCCTTGGCAGCCTAAGGTACTAATTTCACAACGCCCGTAGTAACCTGGGACTACCTTCGCGCGCCAGGTGACAGTCACGGACTCATAAGCTCTCCCAAGGCATTTAGAATTTATCACTAAGCTTTGATAAGAATACTGCAATCACTTAGGTTGACCTATAATTTATAATGACCTGAAAAATGTCTCCACAGGACTCAGGCTGGCGCGCGATAGTAGGTACGCAGGTATCTAGGGCCAGGTGCTCTACAGATGGAGGTGTCTGTGCGGCCTGGTCTGTGAGCTTGCAAGAAAGCAAAGAGAATACACGGCGTGACGGTTATGCTGGCCATGATACGAATAGTAACTGAGGCGGGCTTGTTCCTTTTATGTATCTGCGGATCTCCCGTGATTCATGACAATGGATGCTTCGTCCCGAATGGTCGCAGCTCGACTTGGAAAGTCTTTTCATATGCAATCATGTTAATTTGCATAACGTATTCACATGGAGAATAATGTTTTACGCACGGACATGGAGATAGGAGCTCTGCTGAGCTGTAAAAAACATTGTGAGACTGTGATGCTGTATCGAAATCAGGAGAAGAGGCAGATAGCCTTGGAAAAAAGCAAGAGAATTAAACAACTAATAGGCAATTGCATAATGGCTTGGATATGTGGTCTCTTTCACCGTAAGGTACTTAGCTCGGTTCGTTGCCACATAACCTTTGGCCTGGTATATGGCAGTAAAATACCTTAAACAATGTTACAAATTTACCACATGATCAGAATATGAGTATGTAGCGTCTGTCCTCAAGGAATAAGAATTCTGCAAGCAAGGAAAGACGTTTTGTAAGCTCAGGAAACCATTGGCTTCCCTACCTTTGGAAATTTTCTAGTCAGTACTGGTGCCCCTCCCACGAATGATGGCACGACTATGAAGTGGGGTAAGCAATGGTGTGCGAGACAATTGTTCAATATTTATTTCCTATCGAAAGAGGCTCTGTTGTAGATAGCGGAACTGGTAGGGAATTCTCTCTCCTGCGAACACGGTGTCATACGGGGCCTGAAATTTTGCTTGCGAAACCTTCATTCTTATCATCTCGGAGAATTCGGTGCTTTGATTTCGAATAGCCTCTCAATTGCCCTCCTTTGCTTCTTTCTATCGCGATCATTAGTACAACTTGAATTTCTCGTCTGCAGTGGTCGTAACGCGTACCAATGCCTTCGCAGTGCCGTGGAGAGCATGTCGGTGGTTTCGGCGGAACTTAGGGTCAGTACCCTTCAATGACGGATATCTTGAGGTCTTCGGCTTCTTGATGCTGTGATAATGTAAGCCCTTCCGTTCCTGTCTTTATCTTTCTTCTAGAGGGGAAGTGCAAACCCGTTGCGGTGGGCCTTGCGCCACTGGTTGTGCTGCGAAGAGTTCTTGGATTCTGGTCATACGTATTAATATAGTAGGTTTAAGCAGAAGAAGCCACTGAGACAATGTTATTTACTTACTGGCCATGGCTGTTTTCGCGATTTGGTGTCAGTGGCACACGAATGACTGGATAGTTCAACCCAGACGATGAAAACAAAAATGTGTGTTCCACTAGCCCTAGACTATATGCTGACATAATCAATAATCCAAAGAATCTAGGTCCACAAAGATTCACCTGGCCCATGCACTCCTGAAAAAAGGGCGAAGTGCACGAACTCCTATTGCAATCGGTAAATTATTTTGAATCTAACCTTCGATTTTGTTCATTTTCCCTGTGAATCCAGAGGCTACATTGCAACTTTAAGAATGTCAATTTCTCAAGTTTGGTGATAATCAGCAAAGGGAAACATCGTCCTCTGCGAATTCAGTCAAGTGCTCAAATTTGAGATCTAATATTCATATCATGAAGTGTGATACATATAGGAATATCTAAAAAGAAGATGCGTAAAATGGACAACATAAATGCCAACGTAATGTCTATCTCTCTTAAGCCTCTCACCCATGGCACTTCGCTCGCCAGCTCCACTTGTATCATCGTTGGCTTGCACATCTTTGACAGCTCTGGAGGTATTGACTGACTTATATATCGCTACCGTTCAATAGTTCGTGTTGCATCTTGGCACATACCAACGACCACGACAAAGTTCCAAAATTCCATTATGATGCTACCAGTGGTTTTGAAGCATTGTGCAAAGGACTGTGTTGCACCACAGAGGACGCAATCTCTGCTGCTCTGTGCAGTTGAGCTGAACGCATGGACTGAAGATAGCGAACGAGGAGGATGAACATAAGTTCCACCCTTTCTTACGGTTAGTTCATGATCGCAGCAACGTATAGGACAATTTTACAGACAAGTCCGTCTCACCTTTCTTTGGTCATCATAAGAATGCCTTGCACTAGAAACCCTTTGAAAATCTGTGGGCCTATTCCTTTGAACAGAGCAAGCGGGCCTTCGTGTTCAATGATAAATTGCATAACTTCCACAAAGCTTTTGAACGGTTTGCCATTCCTGGCCGGGGGGGGCCTGGACTGCAGCCCAACTTTAGCGACTATCAGAGGCTGCGTCGCAATCGTGGCCAATGCTTTTGAGAGTGCTCCGAGCACTGATCTTGTTGTTAGTTGATTTCGTGCATGTCTTAAAATACTGTTCGTTATACTCACTAAAAGCCTCCCATGGCCTGAGATTGACCTTGTCTTTGAAAAATATCACTTTAAGCCGCTCATATGCTCCGTATGTGATTGCTGGGTTGACGACAAGAACGAGAGATGCTTTGAGCCCTCTCCAGAGACCCGATATTCCATCTGGACCCTCGATTACCTCTTGAGCCGTTGCCAACAGACTTTTGCGCTCGTTGGCGCGAGCCGTCTGCTGGCGTGTAGTAACGACAGCAACAGGAATTGTGAATACCTGCGCTAAAGCACCAGCAACGGCACCGAGGCCGAGTTCAATAGCGATGGATGGAGGCCCGTTGGCTTTACTTGATTTGACATACAAAGACCTGGCAACTGTATACCAGTAAAAATAGGCAAAATTGGTAGATGCAACTCCAATGAGTGACCCATTGATACCGGCGTAGAGACCTTTGATACCATCATCAGCCAGAATGCGGGAGATTGCATCCAGGGTTGAGTTGTAAATTGGTGCGTCCACATTCGACGGTGCTCCGAGTTTGTCGCTGCGGACCTGAACCTGGATTCTGGTCTTCACACTATGTTGAGAGGATAAATGTGTTAGCGATAATATCGGCCCATGCAAGGCTGGCTAAGTTTGGCACCATTCGTACATGTCCAGAGGATATACCAATGCATTGGCAAGGACGGCACCAGTGGCACCAGCAGCAGCGCGACCCCAGGGCGATATCTCTGCTTTTGATTGCACTCCCATTGTAGCTCTTGATTGATGGTCTAGACAGGTTGAGGGAAATGCACGACTTATGAGCTAAGCGGCACACATCGAGCGGATTGATGGGGCAGCGCAATGCAAGTCTTGGTCAAGGTGACGGACACAGTCGGCTTGCGGTTGCAATAACGTCTCTTCGGGGCGAAGAAGTCGAGCGGACGACGGATGAAGATGCGCTATTGTATGTAGAGGAAGATGAAGAGCAACTGCTTTGCGGGTAATATCATGCCTGGTCCGAATCGGCCATGACTTTGGACCTCGGTCTTGCGACCACTAACTAATAAGCCTGTGCCAGGTGGTAATTAGAATCGGTACATACTAGCATAAGACCCATAATTTGTGGGTGCGGTTCAATACCTCGGTACTTTCTGGTAACGTAGCCAATGCCATGGATAAAGTTAATCCAACGATCTCCACCAATACTTCATGTTCTGGCTCCATTCGGAACACAAAACTTTGGATGTGTACTCGATAAGAATCAACTGGTCAATCTCATCTCATATCTCTGACAATATTTTTGGCATGTGCATACTTAAGTACAAAAACATAAGTACATATGTATCTCGTAGAGTTCATCAAATGACACCAATACAGTGTTTTCGGCAGTAAAACCTGGCACAGTGTACTTCAACATCATCGCGGCAGACTTAGTCTCGGAGGGCGACTGGACACATCAGCTGACAAGAATACTCGTGTTACAGGACACGGCCGTACCATCACTCGTCAGCTCAATTGTCGACAGGAAATGAAGAACCTATCAGCCCCTATAAACTCAGCGATAGATTAGTGTTGTCATGAATTCTGTTTGGTGTGGCAGTTTCGCTCTTGCTGGGCTCATTAAATTTGCCGCGAACAGCATACTATAGGGTATGCACATGGAAGGCTGGTAGACGACACTCCGAACTGTAGCTTCCTTCCGACGTTAACAGATACGTGTTAACATACAGCAGAGAAACTAGCTCATGGCCCCCGGGTGCTGGAGAATACCACACACTTTCTCGAACCGAACGGTCACAGTTGCTGGAAGATGTGAACTTGTTGCCACGTACTCGTTAGCTTGCGAGTTGCAGGAAGTTGGCGAATACAAACGAGCCTATGCATCTCAACAAAAAAGAGAAAAAAGAGAGCGAAAAAAAAGAGGAGAGAGAAGGAGAGGCTGCTTCCTAGTCACATTGGATTGAACTACAGGATTGAACCCGCAGCGACGCACAGAGTTCGGCTAACTCTAGAAAATATATCCCGCGAAGCGCTAACATTTCTGCCCCGCCGTAACTTCATGTCATTGGTTCTGTTGCCTACAACTACGTCCCTAGGTACCAAGGACCTTACCTGCTTGATAACATCAAACGACCAGTGGCCGCTCCTCAATCCATTCATGAAGCTTGAATCGCAATGCCAGATTGCATTTTCTACGAATGATTGGAGATGGAAAAGCAAGCTCAGGTGCGTCAGTAGTCTTTGTCGCTGGAGATGGTCTGCCCGCATCATGATCCAGCTAGATGGTTGAAAGAGCATTGATCAGTATGCTTCGGCATCTCGAATACTCCATGAGAGCGTAGGTGACAAGCTGCTAATGACAAACCCCGCCCGTGGACACAGATTCAGGAATCTCTTGCTACTAAATCCAAGGGCCAGGATGCACTCGATCATGCTATCAAGGCGGCAGAGCTGTACATGAAAGCGGCAGAGGAGGTGTCTGATAAAGTTAATGCAGCTCGTCTTAGACAGAAATGCCAGGCACTAATCACACATGCCGAGACGCTCAAGGCATGCCTCGTGCAAGCAATGCCCCAGAAACATGCTTCATCCCTTCGATCAGTCCCTCCGGCGTTAGGTGCCGCAGACATATTGGAACATAGCTCGAGGCTTCACAACTGTGAATTTCCTCCCTGGGAGCAGGACACTCTGGCAAAAACTTTCGAAAAAGGATTGAGTAACAGTCCAATATACATGTGCGCTGAGTTTTCCTCCATACACTGCCAGTTCTGCCCGACGAGCAAGAAATTGCTGATGCAATGAACTGCAAGAGACGATACGAATTTCACCTTGTCTGCAGCCCAAATCGAAAACTTCTCGGCGTGGGTAAGACCATCTGAACTCTTCCAGGCGCATCTAAGTGGCCATACACAACTGAATGAGGACGCAATGATGGGGACATCTGACAATAGCGACCTGATGCAAGACATCACCACCGATTGTTCGGTCGTGGCCAGCCTTTCAGCAGCTTATAATGTCCTTGTCGGAAAACACGCGGTAAGTTAAAAAGACGAAGGAGCTTGAAACGAGATCACGTCTGATTTTTTCCTACCTTTTAAATAGGTACTGTCTTCTATATTCCATCCTTTTAATCACTCCAAAGGTAGACCACGCCTTTCGGAAACGGGGATGTATATCATCAAGTTGAACTTTAATGGATGCGCGAGACGAGTTACAATCGACGACAGGCTTCCCTCATCACGAACCGATAGAGCATTGTTCGTCGTTGATAGACATAATCCATGTCTCTTGTGGCCAGCACTGCTAGAGAAGGCATATCTGAAAGTCAGAGGTGGCTACGATTTCCCTGGAAGCAATTCAGGTACCGATTTGTGGGTGCTTATAGGTTGGATCCCTGAGCAGATCTTTCTGCAGAGGTAAGTCCTTCTACGTTTCTATCTTCAAATTCTTCACACACGGGTAGATTTGAGATCATTTGTCCTCCCTTCTCCTCCTCAACCTTCCATGAGCTTACCAATCAAGTGGCAGAGAGGATGTGGATGTTGATCAAATATGGAAGCGCATCGAGAAAGCTTACCTATCACATGATGTGGTAATCACTCTAGGAACTGGCCGAATCTCAGCTGATGAGGAGCAGGTTATGGGGTTAATTGGAGAGCACGATTATGCTGTCGAGGGAATTGACCCCTCTGGCGGGGCTCAACGCCTATTGATAAAAAATCCCTGGTGCGATGGGCCGACAATGACTACGCTGGGATGGTCTATATCCCGGCCGGCCTGTTCAGACCAGCCTTCCTCCAGTATTGCAGCCAGTTCGGGACCGTTCAAGAAGTCAGACTCAAGGAGCCGTTTATGGGTTGGCATCGAAGACGTCGCGCAACATTTCGAGTCTATGTACCTCAACTGGAATCCGTCTTTGTTCTCGCACCGGCAGGACCATCATTTCTCCTGGAAAATACCGATGCAGACATACAGGTCATCACTATCTCAAAATCCACAGTTTTCAGTTGTTTCACCCATGAGCAAAACCGTCTGGATTCTGGTCAGCCGACATTTTGTCGATGCCGAATTGGATATCGCCCGTAGCAGGCGGGATTCAATGGCTGCCGTTGCTGGCCAGCTTGGGTTTATGAGCATCTTGGTATTTGAAAATGCTGGTCATAAAGTTCAAATCAGTGACCGAGAATTCTATAGGGGCCCATATGTTGACTCACCTCAGACGTTAGCCCGACTTGACATACAACCCGGACGGTCCTACACGATAGTTATTGACCAACATGAGCTACCTCTGCCGCAGTATTCGTTCACAATGTCACTATTCTCTCATTCTCCGTTCACAATAACAGAAGCCAAAGAGACGATGTCTCATATCTGCGAACAGAATGGAGCGTGGACGAGGCGAACTGCTGGAGGCAACTCGTCACATGCAACCTTCTTCCGGAACCCTCAATACAAGCTCGAAGTTGCCAACAGAAGCCCCGTGTCGATCCTCCTATCTGCAGACATAAACGACATCCATGTTCATCTAGATGTGGTCTGGGCGAAGGGTGACAGGGTTGCCGCGCTTCGCTTAAAAGACTTGGTGGCTTCCTCAGGCGAGTATCGTCGTGGATGCGCTGAAGTAAATATCGAGATGCTTGAACCAGGAAACTACACAGTTGTTTGCTCAACTTTTGACCATGGTCAATTGGCACGATTTGTCCTACGGGTTGCTTCAATGACTCCTGTGATCTTCGAACCTGTGCTGGGAGAAGCGGCCGGCAGACTTGTTGCGAATATTCCTCACCTCCGTCTAGCCATGCAAGACATGAAGTGTCGCCTTTCAGTCGATGTTTCGTGGCTCACTAGGGCCAGTGTATCAATACAAAGCGCCGGTATCACCTCGCCAGGAACTACATCAAGATTGCCATCATCTCTGATGATTCGTGTATCCATTGTCCTTGGCTGGGGCCCTGATCAAGTGACAATTGCCGAGGCTGGGGAGACTGAGTTTCAAGATCCCTCTGCCACTATACGTACGCCTAGTTTTGACCTGGAACCCGAACGCATACGGAGGCTAGGCTTGTGGATACTGATTGAGAGTATTGGCTCCCACAATTCGGGTATAGCAGTCGAAGGCGAGATTTTGAGCGACTCGCCTGTACGCTTAGGCGAGTGGGAGATTGTGTGATTCGCCCGCGAAGTTTCGGACATGTCCAGGCTGCGCGGCGTTTAAGGGCGGCGTATTCTGTAGATGTAACTGGAGTGATTTCAGAGGTTGGACAACCAATTGACACCCATCAAGGAGTCCTTTAATAAGGGCCTAAGGATGATTGCTGCGTGACGACACGTTCTTAAAAATGATCGCGGCCTGGTTTTCTCAGCTTCTCCTCAGAGCCTGGCTGAGGGGAGTCTGTACATTCTGTAAGCGCTTCTGGAACTAGGAGTGATCCGATAAAAAGGACCCCAAGTCCATATGCTATATTCGAACACTGATCTATATCGAATACCAACACAAACTTGAACGCCAGAAACAACTGGCTTGAATGGCCTGGTATGCGACGCCTTCAACGCCGAGTATGCCATTCCCCTGAGTGAAATAGACCAAAACAGGGAGTGAGCCAGTTTCTCAAAGAGTCGGTAGCTACAGGAACCCCCTCTCAATAAAGAAAAAGGGGGATATTCGTGTATGTGAAGGAAGGTAACAAATCAAAAGACATGTTAAATGACTTCGACAACCTCGCGGGAAGGTTCGAGAACCACAGAAGCTCAATTGACTCGTGACATTCGTCCCAGAATGCCCTGTTCTGAGTGCTAAGTGCTTTTCCTGAGCCATCGCTTCAGATGTGCTTCATGTACATGCGCAGAGCCTGCTGCATATGGAGGTCATACGATATTTGAATCAGGGTGCGTTACCTCGCCGACGCCGACCACGGCTGGGACCGTGGGGGCGTTGGGACAATACCTCTCGTAGTAATGGATCATCCTTATCCTTATCCAAATGATGCACCCTGACATGACTGCAGAGATGGCAAGTCGATTAGTATTTACACGCAACTCAAATCATGAATGCCAGAGAACTCACCGTTGCAAGTTATCTGGACGAGGGTACTTGTGTTTTCTGTCCGGGCAGAATGGACAGATATAGCCTGGAGACTCATGTACAAGCCCGTGCCGGATCATTTCATTCTTACGCTTGAAGCCCTTGCCACCTTCGCTTCGGGGACAGCCCTTTACTGGACAGTAATGTGGTCGTGCCGAGGAATGAACGTTTGCGTGCGAATTTAGTAGATATTGAGTTTGAAAAGGCGGTGCCGTGCATCCGGTAACTCTGCAAACATACAGCCCTACTGACGGGTTCGTAATGCCATCAATACTCATTCGATCTGCCACAGAGATCGCAGTAGCCGGCGTCGGCGCAGAATGCTCTGTGCTAGGGGTTCCACTTGACACACTTGTGCCGTATTCTGCACAAGGTCGTTGGCTGAGACCATTGGATGTGTAGCAAGTGTAGGGGCTCGACGCAGGTAGGGAATGAGGGGATGGAAGGCTCAGCTGGTAAGTTTCGTTCGGAGATATTGGTGGTGACACTTGCGACGTGGACATTGGCGGTAAGCGTCTCATTGTTTCTGGAACCGAGTGTTTGAAGTGTGTTCCTGAACTGTGTAAGGCGTTCACCTCTTTTTCCGCAGATGGTGGTAGCTCTGATGAGATATGATTCATGTTCCCAAAAGTAGATCGTATAGAAGGAAGAATTTGCCCGTTGGTTTCCGATTTGGGAGAGTCCATTTGCAGCGGAGGTAAACCGCTGCTGGATGGTGTCAGCATAGCGATGCAGGGTTTATTAGATGTGTTAGATTTTGCATTACTATCAGGCGGCTTCTTGGAAAGACGGTAAGCATTGGTGGCGGGTCGATCGTCGCTCAGTGATAGATAACGCGTTGACAATGCAATATCAAGAGTTTCTCTCGGGACGCACATATGTCGACCGTCTTGCGTGACCACCTGTAGAACATCAGTCGCAAGATATTGGAGGCTGGGCCCAATCACAGCACCAAAGGATATACCAGCACTAACGCAGGGTCGAGATTGCATTAGCATATCACCATCTCTTCGACGATGAGGTGGGCTAATGAATCGATCGTTTCCTCCGGCATTCCCTTGTTCATCTTCATCAACACCTGGGAGGGTTTGATAGCCAGCGGCACGTGCGATCTCGGGGCGGCGGCCGTTGTCAAGATAAGCCACGAGCACGGCATCCCCTGAATTAGGACGAATCTTTTGGCGATTAGACCAATTAGAGTCGTGGATGGGAGGAGGACTAAAGAGGACTAAAACTGACTTGAGAGGGAGGTACGTCCGGGGGTGGACTAGGCGAGAGCTCGAGCCTCGGGTGCAGTGCTTTCATGAGAGGACTGCCTCGCGACACGACGTCATCGGGGTCGAAGGTCTCAGCAGCTATGTCAATATGAAGCTGCTGGTGTTGGCCGGCAGCCGTACTCATACTTATCAGATTTTCTACAAGCAAGTCAACACGCCATGACCTTCGCGAGGGGAGGCGATGAAGCGTCAACAGGTGCGAAAACCGTAATGATTTGTACGAGAGCGACAATGCTAGACTGTTGGGATGGAGAAGAAGAAACAGAAAGATCCTTGCCGACCTCGAGATACGACACCAAACCAACAAAGGGTCAGATCCTGCTGAAAGCGTCAACGACCAAGCAAGATGACGGGAAAAATAGAAGTATCGAGAGGTGAAGTTGAATCTTGCGGGCCACTGAAGATAACAGAGGTTGAGGGGTTGTTCGCGTTGAGATAGGCGGCCCGTATCTGCTTGAAACCGTCCAAAGAAACGACATATATTTCAAAATTACCCAGTTCGGGATGGAGATTGGGAGGTCTCGCGTCTCGAAAAGCACTGTGGATGGTTCTCGCAGGATAATGGAAGCTCAGCACCCTACTTAGATAAAACTTGGTGACGCCTTTAGGATACGAAAGTTTTCCTGCCCCTCTACTGTTAGGGCTGATCAGCGGGTGTTTTACTGAAGGAAAGAAAAGGGGGGAAATCAAGAGAAGAGAAGAAGAAAGTTGGGGTCACAATGGCAGAATGACTAGCCAGATCATAAGGCGCGTCTGCCGTGGTGGAAGTGAGCAATAAATTTGTGGAAGAAGGCAACATACTGAACGGATACGCCGCAGCATGAGCTCAGCTGAACTCTTGGGCAGGTATCCAAGTACCTTAGGTAGGCAGGTAGGCACCTAGGTACCTAGGTAGGTTAGGTTAGGTTAGGTAGGCAGGTAGGGAAGTAAGGTAGGCAGGACACTGGTAGAGAGCTTGGGCAGTTTAGTGATAATGGCCAGAAAAAAAAAAAAAACCTTCAGATTGCTCAATAATGGTCTAGGTGCCCCGTGAAGAGCAGATCACTCATACAAGCACAGTACTGATGGCAGCGGTTGGTGACGGTTGATAATATTGGTGCTTGGGAAAGCTCGGGGGTGTCTCAAGAGAACAAACTACAATGTCACGGAGAGCAGGAAAACGGAGAAGCAGGTGGTGGGTAGGGAAAAATATCGGGGAGAAGACGACGAAGTGGCGTGTGAGTCGGGGATCAAATTGACAGTTCAGTTCAGTTGATGGCAAAGAGGCAACAGGCTGGCTGGCTGGCTGGCTGGCTGGCTGGCTGGCTGGGGTGACTGCAGAAGAACCGGTTTGACCTGACTGAGGACAGGACGCGGAGTATTACCGTTGGGCGTAAAGTTGGCAGCATAAGATCCAGTCCGTTAAAGGCGGCCAGGCGGGGAGCGGGGATACGGGACGTGGAGATGGGCAGGGAACATGCCCTCTCGCATGGAGAGAGCCAGAACCGTGCCAGAACCGTGCCAGAACCGTGCCAGAACGAGACCACATGCAGTGCACCAGGGTCCACCGGGGTCTCGCTGCTGCTTTTCATAGATAATACTAGATTAATTTCTGGCACCTTCCTTTGCAGTGAGCCTGGTTTGGTAGCCAGACGGTATGGTCTCCAGCTACGGCCAAGAAAACCGCACGAGGTCGAGAGGTCAACGGACGGAGACGCCGCCTCATAAATAGAAGAAGAACGGACTGACTGGGTCAGCGGATATATGTACGAGTTGCGGGTAAGCCTTGCGCCTATGTACCATGTACCTACTACTACTAGGTACCTAGCCATGTCGGGGACGGGAGTACTAGCATGGAATAGAGTAGAGCAGTTATAACGTACATCTGCCTAACCCCTGCCTCCCTCGACGGTATCTTCACGTATAGGTGCCTAGGTGCCTAGGTGCCAGGTGCGGTCTCTGGTAGATGGCTGTGCAGCCTTGTGCAGATACTAGTTAGTTGCCTAAGGCACCTAGCGGATCGGCGAGACAGTTGCAGGGCTGCAGGACTGTGTCAGACATATTGCAGCCAGAGGAGAGCCAGTCAGATTTCAGGTCCAACATACCTAGGCACGTGGGGGGGGGCACATTCCCGCAACCCATTATTACTAACCCCCCTTACTCCCCCTTACTCCGTGCTTAGGACCCGTGATGTGATTTGACCACCATGTGCTAGGTACTATCGCGCGCCACCTCGATTTTTGGTTAGAGCTTAGTCGTAATAATACACTTAAAAAGCCCTTATATCGTATATTTTCTACAGTAAGTTATCTCACTTAGCTATTAGAAGGTTAAAAATTATAACCAAAGAAAAATATATTAAAAGGCCTTTAGAGTTAGCAACTATAACCGAACTTTGACCAAAAATCGGGGTGGCCCGCAACGGTACCTAGGAAGGTAGTGGCGGGGTGGGGATTCTGCACATACGGAGGGAGTTTGGAGTTTGCATCCGACCCTCAATGCACACTCACCACCCTCTTAACAGGGGCTATTCCAGCCAATTGAAAGTCACCTTGTAAGGTTATTCTCAGTTCTCTAACAGTTCCAGCCAAATTGCTCGCAGAATTACATGAAAACTTCGCGTATCGTGATAAGCGCCGATTTTATGTATTTCTGTAAAATCATTCAGAGTTATACTTTGTATAGTACTTAGGATCCCGTACCTGATTTAGCACTCCACTAGCGTACGCACCCTACTAGTAGGTACCTACCTAGGTACCTAGACGATATAGCTGTTCTACGCAACTCCGTGATACAGAAAGTATAGTACGGATTAGTGACTCTTTGCTTAAGGGCATGCTATCGCAGACAGGAAGAACCGGTCAGCCAGGTGTACAAGGCCTGCTGTCGCACTCAATACTGGCGGAGTATTGCTATTGGCGCAGCAGTCCTATTTTTACCCCCACTCTTTTTGGGCACTAAATTTATATGTAAATACCTACCTAGGTAGGTATATAGGACCTAAGAAGATCGCTGAGGGCTTTAATCAAAGCCTCTCTATAGATGCACCTAGCTTTAAAAAGGTTATTGTTGTAATACAACCAGTAATATAGCTATATTAGCAGCCTCTATAGCAGCTAGCGGCCTAGGATAACTACCTAGTTAGATTGGTAAATGTATTAAATTTTTTTTTTTGGTTTTCCTTCCCCAATTTGTGCCAAGCACTAACTACATGAGGTAAGGCCTAAGTGAACACCGTGCGCCTAGTCGCACACTAACTAGAGAACCATAAGATACCAGGCAAAACTGGTAAATGCATACTTTTTGAATAAAAACAGCAGAAATTAAATTAGTTTAATATATTGATTTGAGTACCTCTAGGGCGTGCTATATAAATTTGCGGATAGTGTTTGTATATACGGTATTTTGTTTAGTATTTTATGAATCCCTAGTTAAAGTACGACTAGGCACACGGTGTTATATTCTGGGGCCTTACCTCATGTAGTGCTGGTACAAATTGGGAGAGGATATTAAAAAAAAATTTAATATAAATTTGCTGAGGGGTGCTAGTGAGCACTGACTAGTCCGCAACCGGAAGGTAGGTGGGGCTACCGGGCGGATAGCAATTTTCTGCTGCGCGAATAGCAATCCTCATACTTGCTCGTAGATACATTTTTCCTTGATAGCTTAGTGAGGTGACATCGGCTGTCCCGCAGTACTTCCTGCGGACCGTTGCCGGTACTTCAATCACAATAGTCCGTAGAAAGTTAGTACATAAATAAATGTGCCTTTTGCCGCGGAGGGCCTGATTGGCCAACAACTAGTCGGTACACAAGTGTGCCCCATGGGCAGCAAAGAAATGTACTCCGGCGCTCCTTTAGGGAGTGTACCTAAGATAATCTGGTACTTCTAGCCTCTTATGATTTTACTCTGACACAACGTACCTTAGATGAGTGATTTTAACTGGCAAAACATCCTACCGATACACAGTGGGAGCCACTTTGGCACCAAGGAGATACCTCGGGTACCCAAGAAGTGCCCGCACATGCAGACCCACCCCGCTACGTTCTGGCGATTGATATGCTCCTTGTTAAAACTCATTGACGCGACTTGGCGGCCTTGACAACTTCTAGAGCAACGTTTCAGCCAAGATTCCGGAGTCCGGATGTTCAAGGTAGAAGCGCCGAGCTGCTGGCAGCGGCGTCACTCCATCATGAAATTATCAAAGGCACAGTATAAAAAGTACAGTATGCAAAGCACTTAATAGCTTTAATCCTTTACGGAGTTCGAGTCGAAATATAAGTAGGCTGGCGTCTTGTAGAAGCAGAAACGCAACTATCAAGCCTCGGTCACCAATATTTGAATCTGGCAATACTATCTTAGAATTGAGATCGTACCCAAACCTATATAGAAATATGTTGCACAAGCAGGATACATATTTTCCAGTCCGCTTGTGTAATTTGACAGCATCTAACTAGAGCTGCGGTCAAATAGTCGAGAGTTGACATAGCCGGGGAGGTCAAATCACATAGCAGATCCTAAGAAGAGCAATAGGTTGCGGGACCCGCCGTGAAACTTGCCACCTGCGCGGGTTAATTAGAACCTGTAAGTCCTCTGTTGCGGAAAGAACAGCGATGTGTTTCGTACAGGTCAAATTATAAACTTGGCCAACATGAAACACGTAACTGGGGCAGAGCCTTGTTATCACACGGAAATTTACATATATCCCTTGTTGAGTACCATAATAAGGCGGCAAATTTGTCACGAATCCGACAACACCGCTGGCTCAGCTAGAGTAGCACTAATATGGCTGCAATATGTGCAATCTACCATTATTGGTACTTTTATCAAACTACGATTTAAACATGACAGAGAAAGTACCTTTGCAAGCGAGAGCTATGTTCGGGCATCGTGGTGAACAGCTTCACTCTGCACTCCAAGGGGAGTGTGAATATGCTAGTGCCTTACTGATTTGGGAGATATTGATATTGGGCAATTTTGTACTAAGTTTGAGAGGTCTGTGCAAAGTGGGATTGAACCCTTGTTTTGAAGAGGCATGCCTTCTGTTCAACAACTCGAGCTGAGTGATTGGATCGGCTTGTAGTGATGAGCTGGATCCAAGCACGTACGTGTGTGACAAAGCACTGCGTGGCATACCCCTTCCCACGGCGCTTAATTGCTAATATTTGATCTATACATAGACACCTGTGCCTTTATTATATGCTCGGTATACACTACGGATACCAACCCTTGTGTTAGTTCACAAAGATACTTACAGGCTAATTAAGGCGCGCGTATCACGTATACCCGAAACTATAATCTCAAAGATTGCTGAAGGTACATGTTAGCAAGGCTCCATTGCGAAATAGGGAGGGTTTAATCAAACATTACACTGGCGTGGCCACGTCACAATTTTTACGACAGGTACTAATTAATAAAAGCTATAAAAGCTTGAAAAGGTCACTCAAGTTTGCCAGCACGAGCCAGTGAAGAAAAATGGGCCGGTACGACAGCACAGCCAGCACCAATGAGGCATTGGCGTCAAACATTGACAGGCTATCTCTTTGAGGACCGTAAGGAATGTACTGACAGTAGCCTGTTTAGTACTACTGCTGAGTTCCAAAGAGCTACGTCGCACATCTTGTTGGACAAAGACTACTAACGGTCAGTCGAGGTTCCCCCCTTTGAGCCAAAAAAAAAAAAAAAAAAAAAAAAAAAAAA